>JARHVA010000292.1:1440000-1457500 GCA_037957365.1 Torreya grandis | reverse complement strand
AAATGGCTTAAGGTTCAATGGTTTAATGGTTCAATCCTTGCTTAGAATCTTTCTGATGAACTCTTTTGGTTGAGCCTTGTCATTGAACCAACTAATTGAAATCACCTAAGTGTTGAGAGCTTACTTCTTTCCTACAGAGTCCGTAGAAATCAACCTTTGAAGTTCATTGATTTAAGCCTGCAGAGTTCATCGATTTAAGCCTACAGAGTCCTTAGATTCAAGCCTGTAGAGTCCATAGATTCAAGCCTACAAAGTCTATAGATTTTTTGAGAAACTTAAAATATGAGGAATTTGAATGCTCAGAACAAATTTTGAAATGGGAAGAGAGGATTTTGCTCTGTAGGACCAAAATAGTTCAAATGTTGTTCCAAAAATGAGTGATACTTTTGGGGGACAATAGCTAGCACCAATTGGGGAACTTTTATCAATTGTAAAAAAGAATTGAAGGGAGTAGAATCTAGAATCTCCAGTGTCTTTATGTGTACCATTGGGCTATAGAGTCATGTTACCCAGAATTGGAAGGCATCAAAAATGAAAACAAATAAAACAAAATAGAATTAAAAACTATACAAATATACATATGTACAGATGCAATAATCTGATACTTCAAGATTTGAAGTGTTTTAGATGTTGTTTCCTGAGAGGTAGTGAGAATAGTGCTTTATCTTGATAAACTAGCAAGAAGACATTTTGTCCCCAGAAATGGTGATGGGTGAATGGAACTCTCCACCAGGAAACCAATGTTTTCCATCTTCCTCTTGGTTTTTTCTTCTTTTTTCCCCATGGCAAGATGTGGTCTTCAATTTGAAATCCATAACTCCTTGCTTTCTTGGCAAAGGGTTCCTTTGGCTGATTTTGATTTGCAACAGCATGGTCCATTACCATAATTGGTTGTTCTTATAGTTCAATCCAGTACATGGTTACATTGTCCACATCAAACTCCTAATAAACTATCAGCTTAGCATCTCCTTTGATGTGAAGGAGTTTGATCTCTTCATATTGAGCAATCTTTAATTTGAGCAACAGAGATTCACATTCAACTATGTTGTTGGTGTTGCTAAACTACAACTTGCACAAGGGAAGAATATCTCCTTGAGGAGATATCAACATAGTCCCAAATCCATCATTGGTGGAAGAATTGCTGCCATCGGATTCTAAGATCGAAGCATCATCAAAAACTAATCTCCTATCATATTTCTCTTCATTAGAGATGGAAGGTCCTTCCATATTTGTACTGCACCCTACCAATTCTCCTGAAGTCTTATTTGGATCAATTCTTGGATTTTTAGCTAAAGGTCTTTCATCTGTAGAAACATGAACATCCTCTATGGTCAAGAAATAATTACCCCTGCCTGAAGACTCAAACAAAATTTGTGATACAGGGGTCGATGTTTGGGTGACCACGTATTTTTCCTCCTTTTCAGGGAGAAATCTCTTCATTATGCCTTGGATAGGGATCCTTTCCTCAGTTAGGTCCATTCTTAATTCTCCTCCCATATCCTTACAGAAATTTTGTCCAAGTAAGATACCATAGGATGCTGAAATGTCAGCCACCAAAATAGTCATCTTGATTCTTTTGTCTGGAAAGGCTACAAATGCAAATTGGGCATCTTTGATTTGCCCCAGCAATGGTACTTGCTTATTCTCCATGGAGAAACATCTTTTAAAGGTTTTGGTCAGTGTGAGACCCAGAGACTCAACTACTTTAGTAGGCATGATATTGTCAGATGCCTTGAAATCAAGGATGCAATTGTTGAGTTGATAACCATTTATCAAGAAGGAAACATAGAAAGGTTCTATTTTCCCATGGGCAATTGAAAGAGTAATGATAAGATTATTTGGAATGAGAATGTTCTTTGGGGAATCAGGAATTATTTTCTTAACCTCTTGTCTTGCAGGGATGGTTTGGTTCTTGACACATTGGACCAACTTATCTAATTGATCAAGATTGGACTGCAAATATTCAAATTTATAAATTTGAATTTTGGTCTTCTTGACATGATCAATTATGTCAAATGGCTGAATTAGACTAGGAACAGAGGAAAGCATTTCAACCTTTTGGGTTTTAGGAGGGATGGGAGGAGGGATGGTTTTCAAAATTGAAGTAGAAGGTGAAGGTGAAATTGATGTACTTACTTTTTGGGTGATCACCGGATCCTTTGACTGGAAAGGTAGAGTAGTTCCATGCTTATCAATTGTAATTGTTAGTTGAGATTGATCCTCTATCTTATTTTTATCAACTTGCTAGACTAATTAGTTCTTGGACCTATTAAACACTGCATATGATCCCTCAATAGCTTCTCCTTTGCTTTTGGGTTCATCCTGGTGATTCAGGAAATCAATGTGGCAGTCACTAGCTCATTCTTCTTGATCCTTCATGAAGAGATCAGTGCCATTTTCTTGCTCAAACTTAGGTTGGAAAGAGAAAGCATGTCATGTTTCCAAATATCCAACTACTGAGTTTGGAGGAGCTTAAAGGGCAAGTTTCCCTTGTGGGGGAGGAAGATGATCTGGCTTCCCTTGATTCTTGGCAGCATTGCCTTGATATGACTAATTTGGAAATGTCCTTGGCATATCATTATATGAAGGAGCAAAAGACATACTTTGTGCCATTTGTCTTTTCAAGGCTAGCAGTTCATTTGATAGCTTTTGCACCATTATATAAGTGGTGCCTGTAGATGAATATTTAGAAGATGATGAGGGTCTATTTCTATTTGGATCTCTTCTTATTTTCCTTGATAATATGAGATCATCTTCTACCTCATTGGCCAAAATTTGAGCTGTAGCAAGATCTATTTGACTAGCACATCTCAAAAGAAAACTCACTTCAGGTAACTGAGAATTAATGAATAAGCATTTGAGATTCTCAGCTGTAGGTCTAGTAATTATAGGTATTATGTTCCTCAATTTGTCAAACTTGGCTATGAAGTCTCTCATTGGTTCATGAGGTTCTTTCTTCATCTGTGTAAGTTGAGTGAGAAGGGCATGTGCATCTTCTATAGGTTTGAATCTAGCTTCAAACTTAGCTTTGAGGGTATTCTAATTAGTTACTGACTGAGACTGTAGATGATAAAGCCAATATACAATTGCACCTTGTAATTTTTCTATAAATAGCCTGACTGCTACATCTTCAAATTCTACCCCAATTATGCCAAAGGCTATGCTGAAGGCTGCAATGTGTTTATCAGGATGAACTCTCCCATCACCATAGAATTTGGGTAAATTCTTCGTTAAACTACGTGGAAGCTCATGTAGAGGTGGAGTAAGATTGAGAGGACCAAAAGAATTACCCTTGGGGCCTTGAATTGCCATTATATGACTATGAAAAGGAGGAATAACAAATTTCAGGGTGGTAATTATTGGCAAAGCTTTATCAACAGTAGAAGTGGATACTTCATTTGGCAATGGAGATCTGACTTTAGTAGGAGGAAAGCTCTTGGTTCGTTGGAGGCGAGATGGTGAAGGAAATAAATCAAAATTACTTTACTGTACCAACTCAAATATAGGGTCAACAATACCTTTAGCTCTTTGGCTTCGTGTATACCTTGAATCTGTTAGATTGTGAAATAAAAATGGAAAATAATTTACCTTGCTTTAGTTTGAAGCTTGAGGCTTTAAACTACACACTCTTTCCCAGTAGCTCTGGTTTTGCAGACCAGATAAAATAACGGAGGTGGAGGAAGATGGTAAGACTATTAATGGATAATGGGTAAGACATGAAATAGAGTCGCTAGAGTCTATAATGGATAAGAGCTATAATTATAATAGCTAAGACATAGGTGATGTTTCAATCTAAAACTTGAGGTTCCAAATTACACAAAATTATGTATGTCCCAAGCGGAGTTGCCAAAAACTGTTGGTTGAATATTTTGTCGATCAGTGCACTGATAAACAAAATAGGTCTGATTAGCCAAAGTAAGAAGATTGATCATCCAAAAGTGTAGGTTCACCAAATCAAAAGGGGACTAATCTCTCCTCTCATCAATGGGATGTTCCCTATATATATATATATAAATATATAAATATATATATATATATATATATTTATATATATATATATATATATATATATATATATATATATATAAACAAAAAATAATACTCAAGGGTAGGATAAACCATCCATATCTCTTTCTTTAGAGATGATGCATGCAAATCAAAGGGAAAATATCAATGGAAATGACAGAAAGCACTCCTCTTCTTTCAGAAGTACTATTCAACAAACCACAAGAATACTCCTGGTAATAATTACAAAATGTAACCAAGGACGTAGTAATGAGCAAATTGAGATGTAGCACAAAGTCTCCACTTGAATTTCCCAAGAGTGAAATACAAAGGACAATGAGGGCACAAAGTTTTCCCAAGGTCCTTTACATAGAAACAAAAAGAAAACACACTAAAGGCAATTGTGGGGGCATAAAGTCTCTCCACAATTGGCTTCAAGATGCCTTCCTGACTACTTTCACTAATTTTGCTTATTAAATTAAAGGAATAGAAAATATATTAAGGAAAAAGACATAAGAATAGTTTCCTCAACAAAGATATCATAACACAAAGTCTAAAAAGTCACTTGCTTTCTTATTCCAATGACAAAATATGATCAACAATCTGAGCTCAAAGTCTCAGTAAAGCTTTTCAATTTGGGTAGAGTTTCATTTTTGAATATCAGAGAGACATCCCCTAAAACAATAAAAGAGAGTCCTTATATATCCTCTTCAAGAAGGACTCATGAATAGTAACACATCATGTTGCATTGAATTTTGTTAAAAAGACATCCTGGAATTCAGGGGCATTTACCCCTTTGCTTTTCTCAATGTAGAGAAACGATTCATGCTATTGAAACTTTGCATCTTTCAATATCCACCTAGCAGTCTACTTCTGGAAACATATCTGATGCACAAATGTTTCTGATCCTTCCTCATCATTCCTCCTTTTTTGGTTAATTGAATCGGGTCCTTGATTCAATTTGATGCTCTGTTCCTTAGTCACTTCCTACTGGTCTTTGCCTTAAAGCCTCTGAATGCATTTGGGTCCATGCTTAAACTTTCAAGGATCAATGGCTATTTCATTGTTGTGACTTTGACATCTTTGGGCATGTCACTTTCCTTGATAATTCCTTTGGCTTTGTCATTTGGTCTTTCCTAAAGGGGACCTGCCTTTCAAGGCCTTGAGAAATGGTCCACTTTGGGTCAAGAAGAGCCCCCCGCAATGGTATCTGCCCTTCAGGTGGTCTTTGAATGGCCTTCAGGCTTCTTTCTTTTGATGGGTCACTAAGTTTTTTGGCTCTTCTTTAAGGCTTTTCAAAATCAATGGCTATTTTATGAACCTTAAAATTGACATTCATGCACCTGTCACTGCATTTGAATTTCCAATAGCTAGTTTTTTGTTCTTGACTTTGACGTCTTTAGGCGCATCACCCCTCAGAATTTCTTTGGATTTATCTTGATTCAACTTTTTCTGGTACTTAGTTCCTTCAAATTTTTTGTTTTTCATCCTCTCGAAGTGAAGGTGACCCTTCAACTTTGGGGAAGCATCCTTTAATTTGGCAGGTGAGAGTCTCCCACAAGGGCACCTGCCCTTTAGGGTTCTTTAGTGGCCTTTTGTGTTCAGAATCCTTTGGAGCTTTCCCATAGACTTTTCTCATGGACATTTTTGCATGGTCAAAAATTTTGCATGAATTATTTCAGTTGCTTTGTCTTTAGCCTTTGAAAATTCTTTCAGGCTTTTCTCCCGTAGCTTCGTCAAATTTCTTTAGACTTTTTCCTAAAGGAATTCCCTCAGATAGAAGTCTAAAAGAATTAATTTCTTTCCTTAGGCTTTATTTTTTGGTCTTTTCTTTCTTTCAGAGGAAAAATTCAGAAGGAATTCTTTCAGACAATTTCCCTGAAGGAAATATCTCTTTGCCTTGTTCATTTTCCCAAAGGAATTCACTTTGTTTGTTTTTCCAGGGGAATTTTTATAAAGGAAATCCATTTGCTCTTTTGGGCCTTTGAATTGGTCCACTTTCCCACTTTTTGCCCTCCACAAGGGCTATTTAATCATTTGGCTTTGGGGCAACCCCTTGAACCTACAGATTGAACCAACCGATTTAACCAACTTTGGTTCAACGGTTCAATGGTTCATCCCTTTGACCACTTGAACCAAGACTCTTTGAAACAAGCCTCCTTGAACCCGTTGAACCTTGAACCTTGAAGCCGTTAAACCTTTGAACCAAAGTGGTTCAATGGTTCAATGGTTCATTCCTTGAAAATGACAAAGTGTCAGAAACTTGTTCTTTTGATTGAAACTCCCTGTAAAAGGTTTTGAACTTGCTAAACCATTAATCCATTTCTTCCTTATTCTTTCTAATCTCTTTGATCTTCATTGCACTAGTTGAACCTTTGAACCTATGAACTTGTTGAACCCATTGAACCTTTCAACCAAAGTGGTTCAATGGTTCAATGGTTCAATGATTCAAGTGTTCTTCTCTTGCTGTTGATGTTGAACCTTTGAACCTATTGAACCCATTGAACCAAAATGGTTCAAGGTTCAATGGTTCAATCCTTGCTTAGAAGCTTGCTGATGAACTCTTTTGGTTGAGCCTTGTAATTGAACCAACTGATTGAAATCACCTAAGTGTTGAGAGATTATTTATTTCCTGCAGAGTCTATAGAAATCAAACTATGAATTCCATTGATTTAAGCCTTCACAGTCTATAGATTTAAGCCTACAGAGTTCATAGTTTCAAGCCTATAGAGTCTGTAGATTCAGGCCTACAGAGTCCATAGATTCAAGCCTGTAGAGTTTGTAGATTCAAGCCTGAAGAGTTCATAGATTTTATGAGAAGCTTGAAAAATGAGGAATTTTAATGCTCAAAAAAAATTTTGAAATGGGAAGAGAGGATTTTGGTATGTAGGACCAAAATAGTTCAAATGTTGTCCCAAAAATAAGTGACATTTTTGGGGGACAAAAAATCCTATACTAGTTGTATAAGGAGAAGAGATAACTATTGATTGTTTGAAAGAACTTGAATCCTGATGACCTATACACATAATATTTAACATGAATTCTCAATAATCACATTGGAATTGCTAATATGTTTCATAAATCCTAGTTATCCATTCATAACCTTCCCGCCTTTGTTTACAATGAAGTGGCCTTCTAATTGGTTTATCTATGGAACATAACGACTACTTTAATATGATTCACCAAAGATAATGATGAAAAATCTAAGGAGGCCTCAGTGGTAGGTATTAGAATCACAAATGATGTATTTGGCATGGTTGCAGGTTCTTCTTTCAATGGTGTTATTGGTAGTGAAAATTTGGTGCATCAAAAAGATGGAGCAAGGACATCTTAAAGCCAAATATCCTATAGTCGATATGAAATTGGATTGTCTTATTGATCTATAATGCTAAATTATTGTTTTTCCCTTTCCTACACATACTCGACTATATCTTCCCATATGACCACATCATACTCTACATTTTTTTCTCCCTTGACCTTGTTTAGGTTTGGTTTCTCAATAGTTTGCTCATTCTGTGCTTACACCATTTGTTGTGCCTCTTAATTTATTGTAATATTATCTTAAACCTCCTTTATTTGATATATTTAATTGCTTTATAAGTTTTCATATTATCATATTCTTCAACATCATGGTTCTCATATGCTACTAGATCTTTTACATAATTTAAACATTGTAGCTCAGCTTATTCATCTTATTTTTTTTTGTTAGCCTGCTTTATTCTCATCTACATATCATGATCCTAAGTGTTGAGAGTTATGTCCTAAAAATAATTTAACAACATGGGGATAAAGTCCCTCTCCTATTAGTATGCAAAGCTACCTTTATTAAAAACCGAAAATCAAAAGTAGGAAAAGAGCTATTCACAATTATTTACAACAAGATTATTATTTGTAGGGGTTTTGTAATTTTAACAAAAAAACATTAAAAGGTAACATAAATGGAAATGAGTGGAGGGTTTATGAAATATAATAGGTTATAAAAGGGGGGAGGGGTATAAATTTACACTTTTTTAAAAAAATAATAATAGGGGAACTTAGAGAGAATGTTAGAGACACTTTGAAATTTTTTTTGATAATGACAGAAAAACATTAATTAAGGAATTTTTAGAGTAGTTTATAAATATATAATATTTTAAAATACTTATATAATAAAAGTGTGAAAAATAGATGCATTTATGATAATCGGTTGGCCATTTTTTGTAAAAAGATAAGGAGAGTGCATGTGTATGAACACACTTTCTTTGAGTAAATGATTGAACTTTTCTATGAAATTTCATATATAAATACGTGAAATTTTTAAGATTTTTGATAATAATTTTTATTAAATATTTGTTTTATATATAATTTTATAAGTCAACATAGTTGGCAAATTGAATCTGCAAGTGTACAAACAAAACTTTTTGACATTAACTTCATGAAAATCAATTTTTTTAAAAGCATAGTTTACAACGTAAACATTATTGAGATATAATTCTTATAATTTTTTGATTAATATTAAAAAATTTATAATTTAATTTGTGATGATATGTATATAGACTATAATGAGGTATTTTATGTAGAAATTAAATAATATTTATAAATAATATTTTACCATTAAAAACATTTATATATTTAAAAACTATGCATTCCTCTCTACAAACATATATAATTATTTTTAAATATTAAAAATTGGTTGATTAGACATATCAATATAAAGTAAAAAAACCCTAAATTTCTTATAAATTTCCTTGGCTAGTCTAGGACACAGTTTGGCCAGGTTTGGGACCTTTTAGGCCTAAAACTAAGAAAAATTTATAAGGAAAGTTGGAAAAAAAAAAAAAATATGAAAAGGTAATACACCCATTTTAAAACCACTAATAGGCCAATAAATGCATTTTTCTATTGGTTTTTGGATCCCAAAGGGTGTGCATGATTTTGAAAGCATGCATGCCCTTTGTGATTCATTAATTCATTTTGAATTTACCATGAAAATGAGTCATTTGTTTTGTTATTTTCAAATTGAAAATTGATTTTTGTAATGGAACTATGCAAATTTGATGAATTATTCATTTACTTTGTTTAAATCACTAAGAATTCTTCAAGTTTAAGTATCAAATTATCTTATTTTGAAAAATATAAACAATGGGGTCAAGAAGTCATCACAAAAGACCAATAAAAGAGCTAACGAATAAAGAAATTGAAGAGAAAAGAGAAGAAGAAGAAGAAGAAGAAGAAGAAGAAGAAGAAGAAGAAGAAGAAGAAGAAGAAGAAGAAGAAGAAACAGACAAATAGATAGAAGGACATCCATAAGAGCTCCCAGGCATGGTGAAGGTTCTTCTTCCTTACCAAGTAATACTTCTGATGAAAATAACATGCCCAATACTATAGAATTTAGTTTACATGTGTCTTCAAATGAGATAAGAGAACTAAATTAATCTTTGTTCCAAGATTAAATTTAAAATGTAGAGCATGTAAGTAAGGAATTTTTAATGAATGGTGAAACATATGGATAAACACAATATAATGAAACATCAATTCATAATGAAAATTTTGAATATGATGATAATCAACTTCAAATAATGACCCTAAATCATGTGTCTCCTAATGAAGAGGAATTTAATTTTCATATAACCCCTAATTTAGATAGTCAACTCTCTAATGTCCCTATTATGGTTGAAGTGTTAACACCACCAAATTTCATACAAAATATAACTCCCTCACCCAAACCTCTAAGGATAATAAGATGAACACCAAAGTATTTACTTGAAATAGATGAAAAAATAATAGAACCTATGGAAGGTAAAGTTTCAAAAAAAATAGATCAATGTCATGCTCAATGTGTATGGAACTATGCATTTAAGAATAAAAGCCATACAAAATTATGTCAACTATTTGTTCAATTAATGGAAATGTAAAAAATGTACCCTATGATGCATAGTTTGGGGTTAAGAATGTTAAACATGGAGGTAAAAATAGTAATAGTAAATAATATATTTAATTCATTTAAGGAAATAGATAATAAATGTTAGAATAAAGATAGTAATTTGGTAAGATGAGTAATAATGAGATCTATAGTGATTAGGTCAACATATAAAACTCAAATTATTAGTGAAATATGTAAATATTTGGATTTAAATATAAAATCTCAAATAAATGCATTAAAAAGAAGAACACAGCTTGATTATGCTTCACTCACGGATTATTGGGCATTTATTGGTAGACTCCCACTAAAAGATAAGGTATTCATTGAAGGAATAAAATAAATGATTTCAAATTTTTGATATAAAAACATAAGGGTCTCATCTAATGTAAAAGATGTTAAAAAAAATAAAAGGATCAAAAAATCATGAGCCACATGGAAAAAATTTTTTAGACATGATGCAAACAAAATTTTATAATAAGTTTATTGAAAAATTTAATGGCCAATTAATAATTATACAAAGGTCATTTGAGATGTGCAAGCCTTTCTATGTTAAAATAAACCAAACATGCACCAAATGTTTTTGTAGGGTACATGTTGAACTTTCTATACATTTTGATGTTTTTTGTCATATATGTTATACTTTACATACCAACAAGATTTTGTACGAATGTATGGTGTATTCCCCACCTATAACATCAAGAGAATTAATCCAAGGTCTTTTTTATGAAACACTTGAGGGACATTCTTTTTGGCAAAAAATATTTAGATGTAATATGTAAAAAGTGTGGTGGTTTATCAAATTTGATGAGTTACTTACATGAAGACATTTCACATGAATTTGGAAAGAAACTAGTTGATTCTAAGAAGTACAAATCTGTTAATTATGTGTTAAAAGATGGAAAAGAGTCATCAAGATGTAAATTGGTTATGACCAAAGTTTTGATATGTTATTTTCATGTTATAATTCAAAAATAATATTACCTACCAATATGCAAGACACACACACATAAATCAAAATGGTTATATAATCAATTCAAAGGATGAAAGTATAACTACCCAGTTGGCACCATTATTTTGGTTGTGGATTGTGTTGAGAAATACACACTACAATCATATAATGAGGTTCATCTTAAGATTATAATTCAATTAAAGTGGTAATTTTTATTCATATTAAATTTAGACATGCATTTGATAACACAGATGACAATGCAAATATTTTGAGAGAGTGCCATTTTTATATGAGCGATGATAGATCACATTCTTTAGAGTTTATCTAGGGTTGTTTTCAGATATTTTATATGAATATGAATGGAATAAAAATAATTATTGATACACTCTAGATTTGGTCAAACAATTATGTAGGGTAGTTTAAGAATTCTCAAATGCTTTACTGGTTAAGTATAACGCATAATAAGAATGGCATTCAACATTTTTGGACCTTCATTGAGGTTGGGCATGGAAAATGGGAACATGATGGTTTTGGTGCATGTATAAAAATATCCCTTAAAATAGAGAAATAAAATCACAAGGATGGTGCTAATTTGATCAATGCATCAAGTATTGTGACTTGGTGTAATGAAAATATTTACAATGGATCTGATAAACATTTTAATGTATGGAGATTATTTTGGTTAATAAAGGAACAACATAAGGCAATGTATGAATATTGCATTACAGTACCTTGATCGATTGTTTTCCACTCCATTCAAAGAACAAATTCAAGTTCATAGACTATTTATACTAGGGATATGGTATGTTTTTTTCCTCATGTATAGAATCTAATTGGAATTAATGTTAGTCAAAATAATTGGTTGATGACCGGTATTGTAGACCCATATCACCTATGGAGCATAGACATTTAATCCAACAATTGATAGATCATGAAATGCCATCATCAGTTCACTTTGACCATATCTAATATCTTGTGCAACTAGGTAGAATTTATTATTTCATTAAATATACAACCTTAGATATTAGTGATATTTTTTTTAGATGTACTTATAATTTTATTATACTTTAAATATAGGGCATGTTTTTGCTGTCATTATACCTAAGAATAATGATGAAGGAACAAACTACTACTTGTATGATTATGTAGAGGCAAAAAATAATTAGGCACAAATATTATGGATGTATAAGAGATAATTTCTCCCAGTGGATTCATAGTGGTTACTAAAACCTAGCTTCATAGGTACTATGATAAATAAATAAAATAATTGTTATTTGAGGACTTTGAAACACACAAAATGGTTCTTTATTATTCTAACCTCATTATTGATACAAATATTTAAATGATGAAATATCATGGAAATACTCACAATAGAACTTTTTAGAAAGTGCATGAATTTGAACAAAAAGCAAATCTTGAAACACTTGAAAATAGAGCTAATATTGAAGGCACGTTAGATGGAATTAGTAGGTTTATCCAGAATTTCAAATTAATATAATAAATTTATTTGGTTTAATGTATTTTAATTTTTAACTATTTTATGATTACGTGTTTATTTATATTTAATTTTTTACTAAAAATTTAAATGTAGGTTAGTGTCACTAGATGAGCTTCTACCTTCACATGGTTGGTGTCATGAGTAGATAAGATTATCTTATTGAAATGAAGAGAATCCAAAACAATTTATATTAATTTTATCTACCTTAAAAAAATCCTTTTTCACATTCTCTTTGTTTATCCTTTCAATAAATGAAAAAATCTTATCTATGCTCTCTTAGAGTTCTTATCCATACACATGTGGGAGATGACTATTCATCTTTAGCCCTAATGGTTACCGTGAAACACGTAATGGAAGTTCTCTCATTTTGGAAATTTGGGTATGAGTGAATTTTCTTAAGGGATACCTCTGATCAAGTTCAAATTTCACTCTTGGGTGTATAAAAAGAATTGATAAAGGTTATTATATCTTGAATATCCCTATTTGGATGTGTTTGTGTAGACAATTCATCGATTGGGATAATGAGTCAGAATCTACGGCCCTCGTCGACTAATATTTGACATGTTATAAGAGATTTGGTTGTGACAAAAAACTTATTTCTATATCTCATCCATCATGATTTATATAAACCATTTTTGGGATTTATTAGAGAACTCATCACTACACATTTAGGACGTAATGATTTGTTTCTAGCCCTCAGGGTTCTCATGCAACATGTGAATGAAGTTTTCTCACTTTTCACATTCAAGGATGAGTATATTCTATTAAGGGACGCCTCCAATCAACTACAAATTTCACTCCAAGGTGTCTATCGAGATATGGAAAAGGTGATTCTAGCCTAAATTTACACATCATGACATGTTTGTATAGATAATTCATCAATTGAGCTGATGATTTAGAATCTATGGCCCTTGCTAACCAACTTTTAGAATGTTATAATAGATTAGGCTTTGATATAAACCTTGACGCCACATCTCATCTATCATGATTTAGATAAAATTCTCATAGGATTTCTTATAGGACTCATCCCTACATGTTTTAAGATGTTATGGTTTGTCTCTAGCCCTCACAGTTCTTGTGTAATATGTGATGGAAGTTTGTTCATTTTGAAAATTTAGAGAGAAGTGAATTATCTTAAGTGATGCCACTGATAAAATACAAATTTCACTCCTAAGGGTGTATTTAGACCTAAAAAAGGTGGTTCTATCATAAAAATTTGTATCTCGATGTGTTCACATAGATGTTTAATCAATTAGGCTAAGGAGTCAGAATTTAGGGCCCCTACTGACCAACTTTTGGCATGTTTTGAGAGATTTGGCCACAAGAGAGACCTCATTATCACATCTTGTTCATCATAACTTAGATAAAATCCTCTTAGAATTTCTTATAGAACTTGCCTCTGCATGTTTAGAACCTAACAGTTGATCTCTATCCCTCACAGTTCTTGTGCAATGCACGACGAAAGTTTGCTCATTTTGCACATTTGGGAAAGATTGAATTATCTAAAGTGATGCCTCTAATAAAATGTAAATTCCACTCCATAGGGTCAATTGAGAACTAAAAAATGTAACTATAGCCTAAAAATGCCTATTAAAATATGTACACATAGATGATTCTTCAATTAGGTTGATGAGTCAAAATCTATGGCCCCTTATAACCAACTTTTACCCCATTCTAAGAGATTTAGCTATAAGAGAAACCTTTTTACTACATATCATCCATCATGAGTTATATAAAATCCTCCTGAGATTTATTAGATAAATCATCCCTTCATGTGTAGGATGTGAAGATTTGTCTCTATCCCTCATGGTTCTTATGCAATGTATAATGGAAGTTTGTTGATTTTTCACATTTGGGGACGAGTGACTTCTCTTATGGGATGCCTTTGATCAAATACAACTTTCAATTTTAGGGTCAAATTGAGACCTAAAAAATGTGGATTTAGCCTAAAAATGCTTATCTAGATGTTTCCATGCATATGGTTCATTAATTGGAATAATGAGTCACTATATACGACCCCTATTGACCAATTTTTACCCTATTATGACATATTTGGCCATGAGATAAAATTAATTTCCATGTCTAATCCATAATGAGTTACATAAAATCCTTTCAATATTTCCTAGAGGATTTATCGTTGTAGATACAAGACCTAAATTTTTTGTCTTTATCCCTCACTATTCTTGTGAAATGCACGATGGAAGTTTCCTCATTTTGCATATTTGGGGATGAGTGAATTGTCTTAAAGGAATGCATCCCAACAACTACAAATTTAACTCCTAAGGGTAAACCAAGACCTCACATAGGTGGTTATGGCCTAAAAATTCCTTTCTTGATTTTTCCATGTATATGGTTCATTGATTGGGCTGATGAGTCAAAATCTATGGCACCTATTGATAAAATTTTACCCTATTTTGAGAGATTAGGCCATGAGAGAAATCCATCTTGTCTATCATCTTGTCTATCATGATTTAGATAAAATCCTTCCAATATTTCCTAGAGGAATCATATTTGTACATGTAGTAACTGATAGTTTATCTCTATCCCTCATGATTCTCATTCAATGCATGATATAAGTTTGTTCATGTAACACAATTAGGGACGAGTGAAATCTCTTAAGGGAAACCTTTGATCAATTTTAGATTTCTCTCTCAGGGTCAACTAAGACCTGAAAAAGGTGGTTATAGCCTAAAAATGCCTATCTTGATGTGTCAGTGTATAAGGTTTATCTGTTGGGTTGATGAGTTAGAATATCTGGCTCCCACTGACTAAATTTTACCCTATTCTAATAGATTTCATTAGAAGAGAGACCTCATTTCCATGTTTCATCCATTACCATTTAGATAAAATCCTCTCAAGATTCCCTACAAGACTAATCCTTACATTTGTAAGACTTAATAGTTCATCTCCATCCATCATAGTTCTCTTGAATGCATGATGAAAGTTTTCTCATTTTTCACATTAAAAAATGAGCGAATTATCTTAAGGTATTCCTCTAATTGAGACTAGATAGAAATGTGTCTAACCTAAAAATTCCCATCTAGATGTGTTTGCATAAATAGTTATTTGATTGGGTTGATGAGTCAGATTCTATGGCTCTGAGTGACCAACCTTTATCCCATTCTGAGATATTTGGCCATGAAATAAACCTCTTTGCCATGTCTCATCCATCAATATTTAGATAAAATCCTCCTAATATTTGTTATAAGACTATTACTTTTATGTGTAGTAGTTGAAGCTTCATCTCTATCCCTCATAGTTCTCATGTAATACATGATCAAAGACTATTCATTTTACATACTCAGGGATGAGTGAATTTTATTTAGGGATGCCTCTAACTAAATACAAATTTCACTTTTAAGGCCCAAATGAGACTAGAAAAAAAAATCTATCCTATAAATGCCCATCTGAACATGTTTTCATAGATGTTCCATTTATTGGGATGACGAGTTAGATTCTATGGCCACCATAGACCAAAATTTACCCCATTTTGAGAGATTTAGTTGCAAGAGAAATGTCATTGTCATATCTTATCCTTCATGAGTTAGATTAAATCATATAGGGATTTTTTAGGGGACTTATCTCCACATGTTTAGGAGTTGATTATTCATCTCTATCCCTCACTATTCCCATGCAATACATGATCGAAGTTTGCTCATTTTTAACACTTAGGGATGAGTTAATTCTATTTAGGGATACTTCCAGCCAAATAAATTTTTGTTGTTGGGGTATGATCTAGACAAAAAAGGTTTTTATAACTTTAAAATGACCATCTTGACATGTTTGTGTAGATGGTTCATCAATTGGGATGATGAGTTAGATTATATGGCCCCCACTGATCAAGATTTACCACATTCTAAGAGATTTAGGTGTGAGAGAAACCTCATTTTTTATCTCTCCTATATCGAGTTATATACAATCATCTTGTGCTTTCATAAAAGACTTGTCCTAACATGTGTATTAGTTGATAATTCATCTCTATCCCTCACCATCTCATGAAATGCATGACCAAAGTTTGCTAATTTTTAACAATCAGGAATGAGTGAATTCTCTTCAAGGATGCCTCTGACCAAATTAAATTTTCACATATAGGGATATACCCAAATCTAAAAAAGGTTATTAAAGCCTAAATAATCTCATTTGGATGTGTTTGAATAGATGGTTCATTTATTGGGCTGATAAGTCAGATTCTACATCCCCTACTGACTATTTTATACACTATTCTGAGATATTTAGCCATTATAAAAATCTAATTTTCATGTCTCATCCATAATGAGTTAGATAAATTCATCCTAGAATTCTTTATAAGACTCATCCATGTATATGTAATATTTGACAGTTTGTCTCTATCCCTCATGATTCTCATGCAACGTGTGACTGAAGTTCACTCATTTTGTCCACTAAGGGATATGTAAATGCTCTTCATGGATTCCTCCAACAAATTAAGAATTTCAATTCTAGGTTCTGAATAAGACTAGAAAAAGGATGTTATAGCCTAAAATACCCATCCAGATATGCTTTTACATGTGGTTCATCAATTGGGCTCCTCTGACCAATCAAGTATGTGTAAGAGATACTCTATTTTCTATGTTTCTTAGATAGTGAGGAGAATGAATAGTTTATAAACTTCAAAATTTAGTGTATACAATACAAATTAAGGTTTAAAAACCTATAATACATTTGTACAGTCCTTATAAAAGGATCATTTGTTGTAAGAATACTGTATCTTTAGTTTGACCTTATAGAGGGTAATTAGGCATAATAGACAAAACATGATTTTATGATTTTTAGGGTAAAATAATAAAACTGGAAATCCAAACCTTTTATCAAAGCATTTATAACTCATAAAACACGTAAATACATATGTCTAAGGTGTCTTTAAGCATTAATTCAATACAAAATGGGGTTTGGCATGTTAGAGCAACATTAAGACTAGTAAGTCTATGAGAGGTTTTTTATACAATTCTTTGTATCTAACCTTATGAGGTGTTGAAAAATTTGAGTCACCTAGAAATATTGTGATAAATTATTTTATATTTATACATACCCCTATTTTTGAATATTTGTTATTTTGATCCTTTTGAGGCATTTAGGCTTAATTAGTTTGTAGAGAGCTTTTAGTCTTTTGAGTTGAAACAGACAAAAC
>JARHVA010000292.1:1422500-1435000 GCA_037957365.1 Torreya grandis | reverse complement strand
TGTGAAGTCACATTTCCCACTTCATTGAAAATAGAGTCTAATGTATTGGCAAGTAAAATTTATGCACTACCATCTAAAGAGTGATGCAAACCATTTATAATTAATTGTAATTTTTGACATTTAGAATTGCATTTCTCATACAATTCAACTTTTTCTTGTGTAAAATCAATCTATTTGGGGATTTTTCCAGTGTTTTATTTAGGAAATGGATCCATCAAATTTGTGTATCTAAATTTTTAAAAATATAGGTTTTTTTAGATTTGTTTAAATTTAAATTCAAACCCCTAGTTCAATAAATTAATATACATAGAAATGAAAAAATAAATATCCGAAATGCATGCATCAATCCACAAATTTAGAAAAATAAAATTCTTCTCCCTCTCTTAACAATGGGTTTTCTTCTTCATCCTATTAAAAATTAAAAAATAAGAGAGGATGTATGCCCTTTATTCTTTATAAAGGGCATATGTGGTTTACAAAAGGAGAATGCCCTTTATACTATAGAGGTAGTACACCTTTTGTAAGAGATTTATGACCTTTGTAAACAAAAAATGGTGTACGCCATTTGAAAAGGCCATCACCCTTGAGGATCAAGAAAAATCCTAAGACTCAGATTTTTTTTTAAAAGTGCGTAAGTCCTTTATAAATTTTCTTGCAAAGTTTGAGAATTATCATCTTTTTTGTCACCCAACTTTGTGCATTGACCCAAGAATGATGGGAAAAGAGGGGGAATAAGATAAACGAAATGAGGAAGGCATAATGTGATTATTTTGGTTAGTTAAACACAAAAGATGCTAAAATTATCCTAAGAATGAAGGACAACTATAATTATCTAAACACATAAACTTACTGAGAATGGCTAAAGATTTAAGATTATAATATGTGCTACCTTCTCATTTAATGGATAGGAAAGACATATATGTCTCCATAAGAACACACAACATAAAAAGAAATAATTTTCTATAACCGAGAACATAATGTGAAAATCACTTTGTATTTCCTTGTAAAAAGTAATTAGTTACTATTTCAATCCACCAAGGTTTCACCAAAATGGAAACAAAAAATGTAGGTTCAAAGAAGAATCCCTATAATAGAACTTTTTAATTTTGACTTGTTTATAAAAATTACATTAACATTTTTAAATCAAAGATTTGAATAAATGTAGATAACATACACATACGTAATCCATAAATAAATATCGAACATAAAGTTTGAAAAATATCCTTGTATTGATATTTTTTGGGTTTCAAATAAAAACTGCTCTTTCAAAAATATCCTTGTATTGATATTTACAAATGAGCCCCAACCATGTATTTATAAGTTGAAATGGGTGGTTACAGTGTATATCCACATTTCTTGAATTTTTAGGGACTTGTAAAATGACATTAGACAATTTTCATAAATTGAAATTTGTAAAAACTTGTTGGTCATTTTGAAAAAGTCGTTAAAGTTTAATGACCAATTTGCACAACTTACAAAAGTACATTGGTGTTTTTGCATGACTTGAAGCCTATAATGGTGTGATGAGAAATTCACACAACTTGTAAAAGTGAAATTACAAATCTGTACTAATTTAAAAATCATATTTATAAATTCACAAAACTTATAAAGGTTCAATGACCAATTTGAAAAACTTGTAAAAATGACTTGACAATTTTGGACAACTCAAAAACTAAAAAAATTTCCTTGTTTTTGTAACTGTGATTCCCCACCTTGATTTTTGAACTTAAAAATGAATTATTTTCACTATGTATCCTTGATTAGAAATTGTATTCATCCAATTAAATTTATATCACATTGAATAATATCTAAATTAGAGTTTGGACGCAAAAGTTATGTCATGAGGGAGATTGGATCCTACTTGGAAACACTTAGAATTCTCCTTTGTTTTTACAATTGCAATTCTCCCCATTCATTATTGAAGTTTAAGATGAAGTTTTTGTACCATGCTTATCAAGGATAAAATTTTATTTATCAAATTTATTTTGTAATGCATTGAACACGATTGAAAATGGAGTTTTGATGCAGAAGTTATGACCTAAGGGAGATTGGACCCTATTTTTACAATTTTTTCTTATCTAGATGGTGGATTCTGACCCTTATACTTTCAAGGGTGGTAGATTAATAGGGTAGTGAAAATAATACCATCAGGTTATATGGGGTATGTTAGAAACCCTATCGGGTTCTAATGGGTTTGTTAACAACCCCATCAAGTTTGGATGGGTTTTTTAGCAACCACATCAAGTTTTGACAGGTGTTTTATAAACCACATTAGGTTTTGATGATGTGTAACTACCTTTTTTTAATATTTAAATGAGTTTTAAAATATAATAAGATAATTTTAATAAATTTAAATTTTAAAAAACATGTCGGGTAATTCACATAACTTATGAAAATTTGATGACCAATTAACATGCTTTGCAAAAGTGCATTGATGATTTTGCATGACTTGAAACATGCAAAGGTGCAATGAGAAATTTTCACAACTTGTAAAAGTGAGATTAAAAATTTACATGACTTGAAAAATTTAATTTAAAAATTCACACAAGTTGTAATAGTTCAATGACCAGTTTGAAAAACATACAAAAGTCAATTGATAGTTTTGCATAACTTGAAAACTGTAAATTTTCCCTATTACTAAAATTGTGATTTCCCCCCTTGATTTTTTAAGTTTAAAATGAAATATTTTCACCATGGGTCCTTAAGTAGAAATTGTATTCATCAAATTTACTTTCTAATTCATTTAAATATATCCAAAACATATTTCATAGGCAAAATTGGCAACCTGAGGGAGATTGGACCATGTTTGGACATACCTAGAATTCTATCTTGCTTTTGCAACTATGATTATCCCCCCTTGATTTTTGAAGTTGAATATGAATTTTTTATACCATGTGTATTTTAGATAAAATTTTATTCATAAAACTAAATTTACAACTCATGGAATGATATCAAAAATGGAGTTCATATGGAAAATTTATGACCCAAGGGAGCTTGGACCCTATTACTGTGTTTTTTTCCTTATTTGGATGGTAGATTCTGACCCTTCTACTTGTAGGGATGGTAGATTCTAATGATAATGAAAACAATACCATCAAGTTATGGTGGGTGTTTTGAAACCCTCTTGAAGTTCCAATATGTGTTAAAAATCACGTCATGTTTTGATGGGTGTGTTAGCAACCCTATTAGGTTTGACCCTTTTTGTAAGCACAACCATAATTATCCATTATTAGTTTAGTAGGTTGAGATAATTATTTTATATTAAGTGTTCATAGGAAAAATTCATCTCTTAGATACAAAATTTGCATTGGGATAAAAAATAGGAAATTTTAGATAAGTTTTATTTTACCTTACTTTTTCACTCTAGTGCTGATAAGGTCAAATGAATTATTTAATTTTATACTTTATTATTCTATTGGGGAACCTGATGTTGACTTATGATGTGATACAAAATCCAATTATTTTAGTGAAACTCTTCCCTACATTAAATTTCTCATGCATTCTCAATAAGAAATCAGGCTTCAATAAGTATACAGATAGAGGGCTTGAAGTCTGATGGGCATGTGCATAAAGTGATCGAGATCCAAAGAATATGTTACAAGATGTGTCAATATATGGAAATAATTTAAGAAAAAATATCTAGGTGTTGAAGACTATACATTAAAATAATATAATATCCATGATGTAGAGGTTTATTAATACAAGTATCAACTTTGGATTCCTTATCAAACACCCTATCCTCTTGACAACCTTCCTACTAGACCTTCATGATTTTAAAATGTCTGGCACATAAAAAATTAATAATGTTTATGAATTTTTAAAGTTTTATTATTATTTTCCTTGTTAATATACCCCTATGTGTCAATTTGGTGGCCTAACTCCCTTCTGAGGTCCTCTTTCCTTCTTTGAGCCTACTAAATCAGGTATCTTCTCCGCCTAATGCACTCAAAGTTATGAAAACTATAGTTTCAAGTCCATACACCTTCTTTGAAACATGTTATTCAGTTTTTTCACATTGAAAATAGTTTTGATACAAATTTTTATCCTTTTTTATGGTTCAAACTCCTTCTACACACTAAACATTAGTTTTGGGATTATACAACCCTATTTTAACCTAAGAGCAAATAAAATTCATCTAGGAACATTTAAATGGGTTTAAAAGTTATTTTAAAGATTATATGGATATTTATTAACCTCACCTAACTCTTTCAATCCTTATTTTTCTCATTTCAATCCACTATCCACTTTATCCATGTCAAAATGTTCTTGACTATGTAGGTTTCTTAAGCAAACTACAAGGTTGTAAGCTTGTAGACAATAAAAACACTATTCAAATAGCTAATAACCTCACTAATACCTTAAAAATATAAAAATAAACTAACCCTAATGGTTTAAGGAATTTATAAGTGATTTTTATTTCTCTTTCATTTACTACAGAAATCATACATTTTGTTAATATTGCACAACTATAAGAAACCAAGTATAATCTTGCACTTTTGTTCAGAATAGACGGATTCATTGGTGATTATATAAGAATATAGATTTAATAAACCTTTAATAATGTTAAAATACACATTTTCAACAAATTATCAATTCTATTTTGTTCAACATAGTAAAGTACAAAGTCAATAACTGGTCACATAACACATTAACAAGATCTATCTCCATAAAATGTGAGAATTTGTGGTCTATTTGAAATTATTTGAAAAATTTAGTTTTAATAAATAAAAAATGACCTTTAAAAACACTTATAATCAAATACCAATCCCTTTTATTCCTCAATCATGAAATGCATATTTTACAATTAGAGAAAATTCACACCAAAATAGGGTTTGTATATTAAAATCTTAAACACAAGGGTTTGTTTCATTCTTTCCTTCAAAACTAATCTCTAAAAATTATTCATAAACCTTATAAAACTCAAAAATATCACGTTTTGTATCAAAAATAACTTTTTCAACTATGTAACTCACCTTGCCAATGGTCAACAAGGTGAGTTCAAAATAAGAGGTTTGGTTAACATGAGATTTCCATGTAAATAAGACTTTAGACCCTTGAAATGGGTTTAAGAGGTCCATGAAAGTGTTTAAAAATTATTCATATAATTTTTCAAATCATTAAGTTACCCCTACAAGTCCTACAATAAGCCAAAAATTCAAATTTTAGAAAAACAAAGTTTGGTGGGAAAAATTTAGATTTGAAATTTAGACTACCTACATTCTATCTTAGGATACCAATTTCAATATAAACATGATTTAGTAATTTTAATTCCATCCAAGGCATAATCAAACTTAATTCAATGAAATCAAGCCAAAATTTTACAAAAAGGTTCCCTAAGAGTGATGTTGTTGTATCATACTCCTAGGGAAAGGAAAATGAAATCATGGGTTGTTGTCCATGAGTGATTGTAGAGTACTCCCATGATTATGTATGTCATGTTTAGTAATCCACATGGAATTTTCTACTGAATTATTCTTCCATCTAATGATATACTTGATGTATTATTTATCTCTAGTCCTCTTGATCACTTGCTTGTCCAATATGCATTCCATCTCTTCTATCTTGGCCTTGGGTAGCTATGTTCCCTAATTTGGCCCTTCTATAGATGTATCATGTATTTTATTTCCTCATTCATATATTTATTTAAAAGGGTAAAATTATGCAACATTGAGTATAGGTAAAATTCATACCCCACAAGGAAACTCCAATTCATATGCATTGTATGATAACCTTCTTAAAATCTTGCAAGGACCCATATTTTTCATCTTCAGCTTGTTAAATTCACCCCTTGGTTACCTTTCCTTAATAGGATGAGATAAGACTAATTCCCCAACCTATAAATTCACTTTTATTCTAATCAAATCTGCATACTTCTTGTACTTATCAACACTATACTGCAAATGATTACTTACTTGTTCATGTACCTCCTTCATTGCCATTGCAAACTCTTCACCTTTATAACTTCTCTTGGCAATATGTCTGATGTTTCTAACATCAAATATAGCTCTATTATTCATGTCGTATATTACTTAAAATTGACTCAAACAAATTCTCATGTTGATAGAATCATTATAAGCAAACTCTGCTTTAGGTAACACAAGATCCCATAGCTTCAAATGGTACATGGATAAACACCTCAATAAGTTTCCTAATATTATATTCACCACGTCATTTTTCCCATCTATCTGAGGATAGTAAGGTGAACTGAAATTCAATTTTTTGGGAAGTTTCTTCCATAATGTCCTGCAAAATATCCAAGAGACATGGCATCCTTATCATAAAAAATGATCAGGTGCAGTCTATGAAGTCTCACTACTTCCTTGAAAACCAAATTGCCCACATATGTGGCATCATTATTGGTTATAAATTATATAATGTGTGACATTTTAGAGAATCTATCAACAACTACAATAATTGAATCAAAACGCCTTTGTATCCTAGGCAATCCCATAATAAAATCCATACTTATGGATTCCCAAGGCATATTTGGGATTGGTAGGTGATGATACAAACCTGCATTAGTGCTCTTACCTTTTGCCAATTGATAAATTTTGCACCTTTCCACATACTTCATTACTTATTATTGCTTTCTAGGCCAATAGTAATGCCTCATGAGCAATTCTAATGTCTTTTCAAGCCCAAAGTGGCCTTCCATGCTTCCACTATGCTTCTCTTGGATCAGATTTCCTCTTATAAATATTTTTGGAACACACAACGATACTCATTTGAACAATAGTCCATCTTGAATTACAATATCCAACTATGGCTCCTTGTTAACTATAATTGGGTTATTACATGCATGGTATACTTCCTTGAGGTCTTCATTATTCTCATACAATTATTTGAGTGATTCAACCACAAAACTTTATAACTAAATCTCATGCACCAATAAGACTCTCCTAATCAATGCATCTACAACCTTGTCGATTTGTCCTTACTTATGCTTGATGGTGATGGTGAGATTTTGTATGTACTGTACCCATTTAACATGTCCTTGGTTCAATTAGGGCTGATTAGAGATGAACTAAAATTCATGATTATCTATGTACACTATGAACTCTTTTGGCATAAGATAATGCCTCCTTTTCTTCATTGTTTACACTATTGCATAAAACTCCAAATCATAGGATGATTAATTATTATTGTAATAATTCAAATTATCACTAAAATAGGCTAAAGGTCTACCCTTTCGGCTTAGGACAACCCCTATTTCCATAACACTTACATCAAACCTTATTTTGAACACATTGTTGAAGTCTGACAATGCTATTATTAGCTTTTCTATTATTTTTTGCTTCATTTATTTTAGGTTTTTCTCTTCTATCTCATTCTACACAAAATTTTTCTTGTCTCCCTTTATGGTGTCAATTATGGGAGCACATATTCCTCTAAAATTACTTATGAACTTCCAATAGAATCTTGAAAGACAATGAAAACTTCTAACCTCTTTTATTGTCCTAGGTGTTGGTCACTCCATGATTTCGTTCACCTTGTTCTTATCCATTGTTAGTGTACCTTTGGGTATGACAAATCCAAGTTACAATATCTTTAATTTCATAAAATCATACTTCTTGTGGTTTACCACTAACCTATGTTCTTGTATCCTTCTCACAACCAACTCCAAACGGTGAAAATGCTCCTCCTTGCTCTGGTTGTAAATTAGTATGGCATCCAAGTATACTATTACAAGCATGCCTATGAAATATTTTAGTACCTAATTCATTAATATCATAAATGTTTTTGGTACATTGGACAGACCAAATGGCATGGCCAGCCACTCATAAAAACCTTCATTTGTCTTGAAAGTAGTCTTACACTTATCACCTTGTGTAATTCTTATCTAATAATACCCACTCTTGAGGTCAATCTTGGAAAAGTAACTTGATCCAATCAATTAATCCATGAAATTATCCATCTTAGGAAGTGTTAATATATATCTTATGGTGATCTTGTTTATGGACATTGAATCAGTACACATCTTCCATTCACCTTTGTTTTTTGCCACCAGCACTGTAGGCACTACAGAAAGACTCAAGATTTCTTTGATCAACCATTTGTAAGGAAAATCATGTACTTGTGTTTTGATATTATTATTATTATCTTGTGGGCTCATCTTGTAGGCTACCGTTTTAGGTAGACTTGGTCCAAGTATAAAATATAGATGGTGTGTTATGCTCCTCATAGATGTCAATGTGTTGGGAAGCTCATCAACAATAATGCGTGCATATTTTTACCACATTTCTTGAATCTCTTAGGGAAACTCATTTATATTAGTGACTATCATTGCAGTCCTAGTATTGACTACTAAATTAAATCTTTTTTTATTCATGCATAACATTTAGAAATTCCTTACCACTTACTAGGATCACATGTGAGATGACTTGTTGATCACTCTCCTCATATTTCATGAGTATAAAATTGTGACTAACTCCATATTTTATCAGGGTGTACATGTTCCTTATTCCATCATGATTGGTTTGCCTATCATATTTCTAAGGCATCCCAATAAGCACATGGCACACATCCATTAGAATGACATCATAAAGAACCTTATCTTTATACCTTCCCAGTTGAAAAACTACCTAAATTTGTTCACTCACCAATACTTGATGACCCTTATTTAGCCATAAGACCTTGTATTGAGTGGGGTGAGGTATTTTATTTATCTGAAGATTATTAACCATTTTTACTAAAACAAAGTTATCTATGCTTCTTAAATCAATGACCAATTTTCAACACTCACCATGGCATTTAAAAGATGTCTTGAAGAGTGTCTTACTTTTTGGCAGCTCCTTCTCCTTGGGTGGTTTGATCAAAACCCTCATCATGAGAAATTATTCTCCCACTTTAGGCTCTTCCATAATTTAATGAGATAACACACTCTGTTCCTCACCTCCTTATGCAATATGATTTCTCCCTTCATTTCATGGTCTCCCTATTAGCTGGTCCCCTAGACACTCCCATGACTTATGGCTAGAAACCTTATTACAATTGAAACACCTTCCTTCAAATACACTTGAACCTCTACCCCTTGGTCCATAAACACCACCTTTAAAAGGCCTCCTAGCTCTTTAACTAGTAGGATGCTCTTATGAATTACTTGACTCACCTTGATGGCCTCTTTATGTGAAACTTCTTCCATAGTTATCTATTATACCTCTTAAATATATTCCCATTCCTCTATTTTGTTTATTATGTTTCATATTCAAATTATCTTCAACATTGAGTGCAAAGTGATGTAGGAGCATCTTCATGCTAGGAATGTATTTGTCATGTTCTTGGTTGAGTTTTAGCAGGTCTAGGTGTACTAAGTCGGTTTCCCTCCATTTCTTTAGTTTTCAAATTTTCAAATTTGTCTAAGTATCCTTTAAGCATGAAATCAAGTATGTTGGGAGAGATTTAAGTTATTTGAATTTTCTTATGTTAGAAGAACTATTTTACTCATTTTGGGAGGTTGTTGTATGAAGCCTAGGATAGTATTGAGTATCTAAGTTGAGAAAATATGGTTTTGTATGGAGATTTTCATGTAAAAATAGGGGATATGTATACTGGTGAATTAATGAAGAGGGGGAGAGAGATCTTTAATATGTAGACAAACACCAAATACATTTCTTGGTAATATTAATGAAGTGTGTATTTTTTTGAGTAAAATCGATTCTGAGATCGAATATTGGAAAGGGCTATTTGTTGTTTGTAGGCAAAGATTTGATTATAAAACAAAACAAATGTTTGGTTTGTGACCAATCGTATGAATCGATGAACCCGTGAAGATTTCAATTCTAGGTCATTTCAATTCTAGGTCATTTTAAAAGAAGATATCACTGTTGGGTCGTTCCATAGTTTGGGTCGAATTGGAGTCAAGCGATGGTTTTGAGATCAGGTGAGTCACTAGCTATCTCGACTCATTTGGATGTATATACAGATTAGTTGATCCCTTTAAATAGCCAATAGAAAATTCACGCTTCCGTTTAGGATTAAGCATGCAGAGTCTAGCCAAATAGGCCAGAAAATCAAATTTTCTCTTTAAATCTACAATTCTGTTTTGTCCAAGAATTTATGGGTTTTTAGCCTTATGCTTCATGAGTAAACTATCTAGATCGAAGAAGAACCTAGGTGATATTTTGTGTTTGAGAAAATATTTTATCAAAACATATAGTTTATCCCTATTTGCTGTTTGATGTCTGTTCACCACAAATTTGTAGCACTCATTTAGTATTGTTAGGCTAACAAGTCCTAGTTCATATTGTAGGTTATACCATGGGCCATTCAAATACATTGAAATATTTTATTTGTCTTCCTCAACATGTCTTGACATGATGGTGAGCTTATATAAATACTCTATATATGCCTTCATATTCATTCATTTTACTTTAAATAATTCAATTGTTTGAATAAGTTTGCCTCATAGTCACCTGACAAGAATTTGCCTTTGAGCTTGGAAACCATTCTATCTCAAGAATTTATCTTTTTTTTCTCCTTATTTTTTTTTCTCATATTTTTTGAGTTACTAACATAATGAAACATGCCCCTTCAATTTGGTTCTTGAAAACTTAACATTCTTTTCATCAGGTACCTCTTCATATTCAAAATAATTATCTAAATCATTCACCCAATTCATGAGTTCCTCTCCATCAAGACCACCTATGTAGGTGGGTCATTAGAAATTTAGTTTGGATCATTGACACATAATCACCTTCAAGAGTCTATCTATACCTTTCTTTTTAGGTCCTTCAACTCTTTCTTCTCCCTCTTATTCGTTATGGTCTTTTTGTTCATCTTCCTTGTCAATCAAGTCCCCTTTTAGGACTCCTCTTCTTTTATTTCATTATATAGTAGTCAACCTAGAATCCAATATAACAATAACGTCCCTTAGATATGCCAACATATCATCTTGGTTCCCAAAAATATATCCCATATTTATCTTAGGTGGCATTTTGATCATTATTTAGAAAAAATTTCAAACAAGTATCTCGTACTCTCTTCTCCAAAGGATCTTCTCTCTCCCACATATTCTTAGGTATACAATCTTGGATCTAATAACATAATGATTCAAATTATCCTTAATACAAGTTTCAACTTTAAATTCCTTATCAAACACCCTAGGGTCTTGACAACCTTCTTATTAGCCCTTCCTGACTATAAACTATCTTTACAAAAACAATTATTGATGGTTATGACTTTCCAAAGGTATATTATTCTTTTCCTTGTTAAGATACATATATGTGTCAATTTTGGTGGCCTAATTCCCTTCCTAAGTCCACTTTCCTTCTTTAGGCCTACTTTATTAGGTTTCTTCTAGGCCTAATGCATTCAAACTTATCAAAACCATAATTTTAGGTTCGTATAGCTTCTACAAATTGAAAATAGTTTGAAAACAATTTTTTAGTATTTTTGTATGGTTTTAACTCCTTTTACACACTAAACCCTAGTTTAGGGCTTATCTGACCTTGTTTCATCCTGAGAGTGAATAAAATACATTTGGAAACATTTCAATGGGTTTAAAATTTATATTAAAGCTTATATTTATTTGTATTGACCTCACCTAACTCTTTTAATCCTTAGTTTTATTATTTTAATCTACTATTGACATTACCCAAGTCAACATGTTCTTAATTATGTAGGTTTCTTGAGCAAACAACAAGAATGTAAGCATGTAGACAATAAAAGTAGTATTCCAAGAACTAATAACCTCACTAATAAATTTAAAATATTAAAAAAATAACCTTAATGGTATGATTCATTTGTGAGTTTTATGTCTCTTTCATTCACCACATAAAACATACAGTCTGTTAATATTGCATGCTACAAGAAAACAAGTCTAATCTTGCACTTCTCTTAGGAGTAGATGGATTTATTATTGATTATAAAATCATATATATTTAATAAATATTCAATAATATTCATATAAATGTATAGAAGCAATTAAAATTTCTATTTTCTTTAACACAATAAAGTACACAATCAATAACCAATCACACAACATAGTAACAAGGTTTTTCTCCATAAAATGGGAGAACCAAAGGTTTGTTTACAATTAATTGGAAATTATAGTTTCAAAAAATGAAAAATGACATTAAAATATTCTTATAATAAATTACCAATCCTTTTAATTCACCTTTCATGAAATGAATAGTCTACAAATAGATAAATTCACACCAAAATAGGGTCTATATCTTGAAATATTCTACACAAGTGTTTATTTCATTATTTCCTTCAAACCTTGTCTATTAAAAAAATTAATAAACCTTATACAGCTCAACAATATCACCTTTTGTATCAAAATTAACTATTTTAACTACCTCAGTCACCTTCTCAATGGTTAGCAAGGTGAGTTCAAAACAACAAGTTTTGGTTAACATGAGATCTCTATAAAAATGAGACTTTAGACCCTTAAAATGGGTTCAAGAGGTCAATATAAGGGTTAAAAAAAAAATTATATACTTGTTCCAACCTTTCAGTTACTCTTGCAAGTCTTAAAACAAGACAAAAATTAAATTTTT
>JARHVA010000292.1:1242500-1420000 GCA_037957365.1 Torreya grandis | reverse complement strand
CCAAGTTAGGGAGGTTATAACTATTTACAAGGAGTTGAGAAAAATGAGAAGACTGTAGAAAAACCATTCAAAAGCTAGAATAAGTACCTTATATTTTGGAACAATGGATTCAAATTATGAGGCTAAAAGACCTTTATCAATAGTAACCAAGTAGGTGTAAAGAGTAAATTAAATTATCATTTACACAAGGATGATCATGAATGAACAAATTATAAATGTTTTCCTATTTTTAAATGAAATTATTGTGAATTTTGGAATCTTCTATGAGCACTCTTAAGAAATAATGGAATTTTTAAGGCCTTATTAGGTTGATTCAAATGCGTCTATTCTAAATATAGAATCTCAATTGGACATAAGTGTGTCATATATCTATTTTATTATTCAAAACCACAATAGGAATATCTACTAGGATGCACTAAGTGTAGATATTATTTTTCACATTGCATCTCATGATAGAGATAAATTATTAGTTGAATGAATTATTTTCATTATTTCCATTGATATTTTCATCCTTTATAGTTTCCATTTTCCTTGTAATGAATATTGTGTACCACTCATTTTATTCTACATTCATGTCTTCTTTTATTTTAGCCTTCGCATGATTATGTTTTAAATTTGTATCAGTTTAAATTCTTTGGATTTAGATTATTTGGATAAAATATCGAGAGTGGAATATGAAAAGGAATTACCAAAATAATATTCACTTTTGATCCCTAAGTCTTCCATTCTGATATAAGAGGAATCTTCTACTTTATAGAAAAGTAGTTTCATACTATCTTCTCCTTCAAAAAATGAGACATCAAACTCTGTATTAATGCTCCCTTTTATTTTTGATTCAACTAGTTGTTCCTCAAATATATCATTTTATTCTCAGACTATGAAGTTTGAACAATCTTATGAAAAGGGTAAATATTTATCTTATCTAACACAGGGGAATCTAAATTCATCGTCTGTTCTCTAATCAATCATTAGTTATTCCAACTATTCATATTATTCCACAACTATGAAATTAAAACAATCATATGTGATAGGAAACACTTTATCTTTTTCCTTTATTGGAGTTATGACATGTTGGATCAGGAATTTGCCTTCATAATCTATTTTGTGAATGATGATGACTATTGATTATATCATATTTCACTACTTTTTCACTATATCTAGTAGTTATATTGTGTTTTGAAACTTTATTTTTTAACATTCTAGACAAGACCATGTCATCTTCATTATCGAATAGCTTCTTATTATGTAGCTTCTATGTAATTTATCTTGTTCCTCATGAAGATGAATTTTATCTCTAAGTAAAGATAACCATTGAATATACAAAGTTAGTTGTCATTACTTGATTGATTTACCTAAGGAATTAGCATCAATAATTTGTTGAAGTTTGTTATGAATAATGCACACACATCTAAATATATTTTTAATTTGTTCAATAATCTATTCTTCAGGGAGTCCTAATTCATAATGTATTCATATTCTAGTTTCCAAAACACCCAAAAATAGGTCTATTTAGAGTTTCAACAAAAGCTTCACAATGAAATATTAATAAATAACTCCCAAGATCCTATAGGACATAATGAAGGAAAGGATATGGTTATCTACATATTGATAAATTTTGAATTGAAATCTCTATAAATATCTTCCTTGATCTTGAATGTAATTCATTATACTAGGCCAAAATCAATGATCCAAAATGTTTCCCTGATGGGACACAAGTAATATTGGGGTTGGGGTGAACCAATGTCCTTTATTCAATCAAGAGGATGCATGACTTAGACATTTTTATCAATAAAGTCACCAATATCCATTGTAGGGGAGGCTTTTTGAAATGCCTATAAATCACATGCATAAACAACCTTAATCCTCAGTGAAGTCATCAAAATACCTTTACAATTGAACCCCAACCTTGTATTTATAAGTTGAAATTGGTGGTTACAGTGTGTAACCACCTTTTTTTTCAAGAAATTATAATATGACATTAAATAATTTTGAAAAAATTAATTTTTAAAAAACATGTTGGGTGATTTGAATTTTTTTAAAAATATTTATGACCAATTTTCATGACTTTCAAAATTACATTGGTGTTTATGTATGAGTTGAAACTTACAAAAGTGTATTGCGAAATTCACACAACTTATACAATTGAAATGATAATTTATCATGAATTTAAAATTTACATTGATAAATTCATACAAATATTTAAATGGAAATGACTAATTTGCATAACTTACAAAAGTGACTTGATAGTTTTGCATAGCTTGAAAACTGCAAACTTAGCCTTATTTTTGTAACTGTGATTCTACCCTTGATTTTTGAGGTTAAAAATGAAATATTTTCACTATGTATCCTTTATTAAAAAAATTATTCATTTAATTAAATTTATAACACATTATATCAGAGATAAATTTGAGTTTATATGTGAATATTACGACCTAAGGGTTATTGGATCCTGCTTGGACACACCTAGATTGCGTCCTTACTTTTGTAACTCTGATTGTCCCCATTCATTATTAAAGTTCAAAATGAATATTTTATACCATGATTTCTTGGGATAAAATTTTATTCTTAAAATTAAATTTCTAACACATTGAATGAGAGTTAAAATGGAGTTCAGATGCAAAAGTTATGCCTTGAGGGAGATTAGATCCTATGTTTGTAACTTTTTCTTATCTAGGTGTGGATTTTGACCCTTCTACTTTTAGGGGTGGACGATTTTGAGGATAGTGAAAACATTAGCATTATGTTCTCATAGGTGTGTCAGCAACCCCATCAGGTTATGATAGGTGTGTTAGCAACTATGTTAGGCTCTTACACGTGTGTTAGCAACCCTATCATGTTTTGCCTTATTTTAAAGCACATATGTAATTATCCTTAAGAAATTTAGAAAGTTGAGATGAAGTTTTTATATCAAGTGTTATAGCCATAATTAATCTCTCTCATTTGGTATTTGGATTGGGACAAAATTTAGGTACTTTTACATAAGTTTTATTTTACCTTATATTTTCACTCTAGTGCTGATAACGTCAAATGAATCCCTTGTCTATTTCCTTCTTCTATCAGGGAACCAAAATTTGACATTTGATGTAATCCAAATATTAATTTTTTAAGTGGAAATATTCCTTGCATTTTATTTATCTTGTATGATCATTGATTATTTGGTCTTTGATAAGTGTCTATATGGAGGGCTTAGAGTCTGATGGGTTTGTAGACAAAATTATCAAGATCCAATAAGAATGTGAGAGGAGTAAATATTTCATGAATATACATGTAGATTGGTCAGGGTATGATGATGTTTTTTTTAGATAGATTGGATCCCAGAAATGTTGTAACTAGTAGTATTAGGTTCCAACAGGGTCTTATTCTATTGAAAGATAAATTATTGACATAGCCTCAACACCCCAATTTTATCACTCAAAGTTATGAAATTATAGCTAACTAAGATATTCTACTCAAATGCATTTCCATCCAAAATGTTACTCTAAAAAATAATGAATGGATCACCATTTGGAAGCTTGAAAAATAGTGCACATCTCAAAAAGTGACATAAGCCTTGTTCATTGGGCTATGAAGTTGTTATCATGATATTTTACATTTCACCACAATACCCAAATTGCACTCATACTTGCAATTACATATTGTTTAAAGATAGCGATTATAAAAATTATTTTATAATGGGACATCGACTCTATATCCAAATGGACAAGGCTTGGGTAGAATAATGAAATCTAACTATCTTCAACATTAATTCAAGTGTCAAATGGATATATGTCTACATGTGCTAAGTAGTATTTAATGTTGGGTTTATGGTTGTGGGCATAAGTTCTAAAACTAAATTTTTTGATGCAAAATGTGAATCGTAGGTGTAAATTAAAACTTATTTACCATTATGATCACCCTATTAGACCTTGAATCATGTTAGTGACTTGATAAAGATAAATTTTATTATGGAGGGATCACAAAAATATTAAGATGAATATTATGTTATTATGAAGAAAACATTTTTATGGTGAATACAAAAGATGAATATAAAACACTAGTGGTCATTAAAAATTATTGATCAATTAAATTTGAGATTACTCCAAAAAATGTCGATATAAAAGATAAGCAATGCATAATGAAATTCCATGCCAAGTGCAAACCAATGATCGAGATTACCTTTAATGAAGGAGAAAGATAATGAATTATTCATCAAGCTTATGGTATTTTCATGTTAATGTTGGATCTCATTTTTTAATTCTCAATTGCAAATTTTGTGTAATTGCAACCTTGTAAATGCAATTCATGAAAATGCACTATTTGACTTTGCAAGTCTCCCATTGTTTAATTTTGATTTGAACTTTTTAAGTGGTCTATAATTATCAAAGCATATTTACACCATTCAAGTGGTGTAATTTCATAATTTCACTTTTTCATGAAGTGAAATTCAAGCAATACATCTTTATATCATTTAAGTGGTGCAATATTGTAATTTCAAATTTGCATGCAGTGTAATTACACAAACTCACTTTTACACCACTTCATTGGTGCATTTTTTGAAGCTCACTTTTGCACAATATGTAATGTAACAAAGGTGGTTATGAATTGTAACCACCTTCCTACATTATAAATATGAGTGTTAGGATCATTGTTAGGAGAATTTTTGTAGTGACAATCTGTAGAAACATTTTGAAAGATGATTTTGTTTTTTACACAATAAAGATTAGAATAGGGAAATTTTGTAGAATTTATGTTCAATATTTTTTTGAGAGTTATAAATTTGTGTATGATTCATATGTATCTATAAATTTACATAATCAATACAAAATTATCACAAAATAGAAATTTCACCTCAAGTATTTCTTTTAGAATCTTTTTATGTTATTTCTATGAATGTGAAATCTTGATGGAGTTTAATCAATATTTTAATTATATTTTACAAGATAATTATATCAATTTATGCCTTTTTACTTCTAATAGTGAATTATGTCTTTACCACACATGGAATCAAAGAGGTTTCCATGAATACAATGTTTTCACCTTCTTGGGCTAATCGGGTAAGTTTCCATATTTAGCTACCTAGAGTTGTCTTTCATTTTTTTAGGATTATAATGGTAAATTTTATATTCAAATAAATATAATATTCACATTCCTCCTTTAATTTCTAATTTCCCCACTCTTTTCTATCATTCCTCTCATTTTTTTTTCTAACTCCTTTCTATGTTTTTTAAAGTATGAAACCCCCAATACAAAACATTTTTGCTATAAATATATGTTTATAGATTTTCCCATGCTTTCCCCATTTTTGGATTTAAATAAAAGTATCTCCACCTGATAATAGGAGAGGGAATTTATCCCTATCTTGATGACTAAATTAAGGATTCAGTTCCCATATTGTAGACCCAAATTCACCAATTTGTCCCCTTGACAAAATTTTGAGCCAATAATTTTTGGTGTTTTTGATGAGGATCAAGGTGATTTATGTAGATATTTTCAAACATTTAAAGTAACCTCCCCTAGAATGGAGGTTGCTGACTCCATTAAAGAAACATACATAGTGCTTGAATCTTCCTGATTGAAGAAATGGCATTGGGTCACCCCAATCCTAATGTTCCTTGTGTCTCATGGGAAAATTTTTTTGGGTCGTTAGATTTTACCCAATAAAATGAGTTACCATTAGGATACAAGAATAATTTTCTAAAGTTTTCTTGATAAAATTATCAAGATGCAAATAACCATATCTTGGCCTTCATAGTGTCATACAACATCTTAGAAGTTATGTATGACGATGTCATTTTAAGGATTTTTGTTGAAACTCTCATTGGATTTGATGTTAAGTGGCTTTGGCACCTAGAGATGGATGTGTTGTGGATTGGAAATCTTTGAATAAAAAGTACCTAGATAGATTTAAATCAATTGTGAACATGTGTGCACTTTTTTTAGTTTTCTTCTAGATTAAAAAGTGAGATGATGATCATATGATATAGTTCATATCACACTTTAATAAATTATTGAGACTAATCCGTTAGACATATTGGCCAAGTATTGATAATCAAATCTACTATCATAGTTGTTGCCAGAATATAGATAATACGAGTGCAATGGAGACATGATCACATGAGTTGAAGCAAGTGCACACCACATAGATGCTAAAGCAAAATGAAAATAACACAAGAAGATAAATTACACAAGACAAAATGGAGAAAACCAAAATCTGATTAGCATGAGATGGCCAAAGTGAGGAATACAAATAGGAGAGTATGTAAATAACTCCTCCACAAAAGGTGGACAATGCACCCCAAGAATAGACTGTAAATCCTCCATGAAAGGTGGTGAAAAGGTGCTAAGAATAGAGAAGTAACTCCCATCAAGGGAGTTACTTATGATATTCTTATGACACCTATGACACATCTATGACACACACCTCCACATAAGCTATCCTATCCCACAAATGTAGGAAAACTCCATGTATGCACAATAAATATAATTTCCCTAATTAATAAATAGGGAAAAATAAAAACATACACTAATACCCCCCATAAGCGTAGCTTAGGTGGGTAGTGTGGAAATATAAAATGGGTCCCGATAACTAGGCCTGATTAGGTACCCATGTACAAATTCAATCTCCCATAAGATAGAGAAAAGGAGAAAACCTATAGGAAAAAACTCCCCCCAAAAGAGAGACATAAAAGAAATGAAGAGGCTAGAAGGCCCCCCCTGAAGATGATGTTATTGTAGATGTAGACCACACCCCAAGAAGAGCTCATAGATGAATGAACTTGCTCTCGGTGAAAGGTTTGGTGAAGATGTCTACAACCTGCTCTGAAGACTGGCAAAATATCAAGTCAATGACTTGACTATGAATAAGCTCCCAAATGAAATGCATGTGAACCTCTATGTGCTTGGTTCGTTGGTGCTGAATTGGATTCTTGCAAATCTGAATGATACTCTAGTTGTCACAATAGATGATGGTGGGTTGCCTGATAGGAATGCCAAACTTAGAAAGAATCTTCTAAAGCCAAATAGCCTCAGTAGCTACATTAACAACTCCCCTGTACTCTACCTCTATGGATGATATAGAAATAGCATTCTAATTCTTTCTAGATCAACTGATAGGACCAAAACCTAGAGAGAAACTATAACTAGAAGTGGACTTATGAGTCTGTGAATTGCCAACCCAGTATAAATTTGTATATCTAACCAAGTCAACCTCTATACCAAATTTGTAATGAATCTCGTATCTATATAAACCCTGTATATAACGTAAGATCCTCGTAGCTACTTTCTAATGTAGCTCATGAGGTTCCTACATGAATCTAGAGGCAAGTCCCACTGTATATGATATGTCAGGCCTGGTCTAAGTCAAGTAGATGAGACTACCAACAAGTTGTCGATACTAAGTGGCATCAACCAATGGTGAAGAATAATCAGCCTCAAGCTTGACTCCTAATAGAAAGAGAGTTGGAGATGGCTTGCAATTAGCCATGTGAAACTGAGCCAATAAATCAAGAGCATACTTAGGCTTTACAAGTGAAATCCTTGAATCTAATTGTGAGATTTCAATGCCAAGGAAGTAGTGCAACAAACCCAAGTCTGTCATGTCAAATCTATCCTGAAGAGATGCCTTCACCACTACAATAGCCGATGAAGAACTCCTAGTGATCAAAAGGTCATCAACATATGGAACCAAAATCAAGAGCAAATCATCTTGCCACAAGAAGTAGACATTGGGATCATAATGACACCTAGTGAAACTCGTTGTGAGAAGGAAGAAATCCATCTTGGCATACCAAGCCTAAGGGGCCTATTTAAGGCCATAGATAGATTTCCTAAGTCTATATACTAAGGAAGAATCTTGAACAAATCTTGGCGGCTACTCCATGTAGATCTCCTCCTCTAGGTCTCTGTGAAGAAAGGCATTCTTCACATCCATCTAGTGCACATCCCAACCATGTGTTGCAGCAATAGCCAAGGTGAGTCAGATAGAAGTCATCTTTGCAATAGGTAAAAATGTCTCTGAGTAGTCAATGCCTGCCACATGTGAGAACCCTTGGCGACCAATCTCACCTTATACTTATCAACTGACCTATCTACTGCAAACTTTGTCTGATATCTCCACCTACATCGAACCATCTTTCTTCCCTTAAGAAGTGAAGTCAAATCCCAAGTGTGATTTTTGATTAAGGAAGAATATTATTCCTCTATAGCATTATCCCACTCAGGTACCCTTGATGCCTCTTGAAAAGTCTGTGGATCCAAAACTAAAGCAAAGAAGGCATGTGGATCTCTCTAAAAAATCCCCCTTAGTACGTCTGTCATCTGTAGGATCTCCTACCCAAGTGCTAGCACTCTCAAGCGTCTGTCTAGCCCAAAGTGGCCTAGAAGTGGGTGAGTCAGGTGTTAACTCCTCATCCCCTGATTGACTAGAGGTGGATGACTCTACATCACTGTCCTCATTGTCTAGACTCAAAGAAGAAGAACATGTCTCTAGATCAAGAACCTGCTATGGCTGATTTGAATCTAACAAGGCATCATCATGAAGAAGTAGATCTAATGAGGAAGAAGTGTCAAGTGTTGAGTCTCTAGGACTCTCCTAAAAATAGACACTTCTCTCGATGAATAACTCATGAGTGACTAGATCTAGAAGGTGAAATCCCTTAATACCATTCAGATATCCTAAAAAGATGTAAGGCTTAGACTGACATTCCATAGCTTTGCATTTCTTCTTCAAAATGTGGGCCATGGCTGGGGATCCAAAAACCCTGAGGTGCTCAACATCAAGTTTTATTTTATGCCAAGGTTCAAAGAGTGTTATCCCTTTCAAAGCTTTGTGAGGAACCCTATTTTGAATGTAGAAAGCACAATTGATGGCTTTGGCCTAGTACTGTGGTGCTAAGGATTTGGAGTGAATCACACAGCTACCCATCTCTTTCAAGAACCTACTTTTGCATTCTGCAACCCAATTCTGTGAAAGAATGTAAGTGACTGTGCGATACAAATCAATCCCCTTTGTGGTGCAAAACTAATCAAACTTGATGCTGACATACTCCCCTCCATTATCAATTCGACGAACCTTGATGGATTTCTCACTCTATTTCTCAACAAGAGCCTTGAAGTCTAGAAAATTTTCAAACACTTCATACTTTTGTTTGAGAAAATATATCCAAGTGTACCTAGAGAAATCATCAATGAAAGTGAGGATGTAGTTGGCCCTTATTAAAGATGGTTTGGGAAAGGGTCCTGATACATCATTGTGGACTAACTCCAAAGGTTGTGAAGCCCTCCAAGTTTTGCCTTTGTCAAATTTTGCTTCAAGATGCTTCCCAAGGGAGCACTCCTCACAATGTCCTTTTGAGAATTAGACACAAGGCAAGCCAATGACCATGTCATTTTTGTAAAGTTGCTCAAGATAGTGGTAGTTAAGGTGGCCAAACCGCTCATGCCACAATTTGCTAACTCCATATGAATGAGTCAACAATGCTATTGGAGAAGAATCTGATGCAAAATGTGAGAAGGTGTATAACTTGACTTGTTGATCTGCCCTACCAACTTTCACTGTAGTATCACTATGCAACTCCCTGATAGCCACTGAATCTAGTGAAAACTCAACTCTCATGCCCTAACCAATGTGAGTGATTTGGTACACTAATAACAGATTGGTTGAAAGAGAAGGAACACTTAGAAAATTATTGAATGTTCCTCGTTCCATTTCAATTGATCCTCTCACTGCAATGGAAACTGATATGTCATCACCCAAACTAATAGAAGTCATGCTACAAGGCTCTACAGATGAAAACTCAACTAGTGAAGAGCCCGTGTGGTGAGAAGCACCTGAGTTGATGACCCATAAAGATGTAGAAGCTACTATAGCTACAAGGACCTTGCCCTCTTATTTCTCCTTACCCTTGCCTTTTGCCTTGATAAAATCTTAGGTAGATGAATTCTGCTTGATGGACTCAGAAACACCTATGTTGTTCTTCTCTAGAAGATGAGTTAGGTGATCTATTTGTTTCTTCATGCATTTGTGTTCATCATGCCCTATATTTTTACAATAGGCACACTTAACCTTTTCCTTCTTAGGTTTAGCATTGGAAGAGGAAGTCTCAGTGTTGTTTTTGGTAGGATTGGTGTTTTCTTTCTTCTTCTCCTGGTGCTTGTTCTTTTTCTTCTTCTCCTTTATTGAAGTCTTATCCTTACCATTTCGAGCTATCAAATCTTGGGGTTGAGTAGACTTCATTTTTCCCATTTGAATTAGCTTATCTTGCTCCCTAGTAAAGTTGGCAATGAATGAATCCAAAGAAGGCATTTTCCATGTAGTGCCAAGGGCACTTTTTGTGGCATGTAAAGTGGAGACAAAGACTGAATAGCTTGGACCTAACATTGCGAGAATAGAAAGTATGAGTTGATCATCTTTCTTCTCTATCCCACATTATTTCAATTGAAATCTAGGGGCCTTAAACTTAGTGAAGAAGTCATATAGGGTGTCAAAGTTGTTAGGCCTTAGACTTATGAGTTCATTTTCGAGCTCATGACCTCTCATCTCATCAAGCTTCCCAAATAACTTTTCTAAGGTGTCCCATATGTAATTGGGAGTCTAAGAGGATTATAAATGGAAGAGAAGTTTTGGATACACAAACAAGCTCAGTAATCCATAGGCTTCATCACTACAGTTGTACCACTTGACCTTTTCAGCATTTGTGTTGGGTTCTACTTCAATACCAATGGTGATCTTATAGAACCCTTTGATTTTAAGAATGATTGACATTTTAACCTTCCATTCATGATAGTTTAAGGGTGTTAGAGTTCTAAGTTTAAAATAATCCATTTTTAGCTAAATTTAGGTGAAGTTGTGTTGATTGCAAGTTGTGAAATTATTTAGAAAGGATAATGAAAACAAAGATTTGCAAGTTGTGAAAAGCAATCACACCCCCCCAAAATATTTAGCCCCCCCCCCTAATATGCAACTACACACTCAAAATATTTTGGACTCAGTTGAGAATGTGTCTTAAAGTAATTAGTGCAAGACTAAAGCAAACAAGACGTCAGATTTAACCGAAAATGCGTCTTGAGAGACTCAAATTTTTGGCACTTTATAAAATAGTGCATTTTTAACAAATAACAAGCCTAAAATGTGAATAATTGAATTACAAACACTTTTTTGAAAAATGACACCCAAATCTGAGCTACCGTTTGCAGGATATTAAAGGTTCAATTTTCTCATAAACTAGTGTTTTTGCAAAAAAACACTAAAACATTAAAAAATGCCTATTTTGAGAGAGAAAGTGGCCTTCTAACCACTCATTGGATTTTTCATGGAATGAGGAATCCAAGGAGGTTTGTGTGAGGGGGAATTGGCCTCCCGCCAACCCGGGCCTCACCTTTCATCTTCGATAAGCGAAGATACAAGTTTAAAATGAAAACCCCCAAATTACAAAACTGTCTATAAAACTGAATTTTCAATAAAATTGACTGATTTTTGTTTTATCAAGTCAATTTTAACTAAAAATAAATGAAGCATAGATTGAATGATGGATGCCATGTGTCGAAGGGGTGCCACATGGGATGCCAAGTAAGGAATGGGAGCTAAAAACAAACAGTCTAAAATTTATCTTGTAGAAAAGACAAAACAAATGCAGACCTATTGAAACTATATGGCTTGATGTGTGGCAAAACTGAAGGCCAAAATCTAGGTGGAAAAGTTAGAAGGATAACAACAGACTTGCACGCCGTATGGCCTATTTTGGATGCCATACAGCTGATGGCATGGTAGAAGTGAAGGCCTGCTGAAGTTGGTGTAGACTAGAAGGCATTGAGTGCTTAAGGTGCCTTGATATTTAGAGTTGCTACTCCTCCCTCTGCTTCCTGTACTACTCCTTCCTCTGTTGCAGAGTTTAACAATGGCACCGAAGCAAACTGTTGAACCAACCCCTGAAGTGAAGACATCCAAGACACCCAAAGGCCAAGGATTCCAAGATGCAAGAAATGATATTGAAATTTATTTATTTATTTATTTGAGATCCGATCTATAAATTAAAAAAAAAAGAGAACTCCACTCCTCTTGATTTCAAAATGAACTAAAAGGATAACTAGACACACGATTACCGTTCTTTCTCTGATACCATATCAGAGTTGTTCCAAGAATTTAGATAATGTGAGTGCAATGGAGACGTGATCACATGAGTTGAAGCAAGTGCACACCACATAGATTCTAAAGTAATTTCAAAATAACACAAGAAGATAAATTGCACAAGACAAAATGGAGAAAACCAAAATCTGATTAACATGAGATGGCCAAAGTGAGGAATACAAATAGAAGAGTACGTAAGTAACTCCTCCACAAAAGGTGGAAAAGGCACCCCAAGAATAGACTGTAACTCCTCCATGAAAGGTGGTGACAAGGTGATAAGAATAGAGAAGTAACTCCCATCAAGGGAGTTACTTATGACACCTATGACACATCTATGACACATACCTCCACATAAGCTAGCCTATCCGACAAATGTAGGAAAACACCATATATGCATAAGAAATACACTTTTCTTAATTAATAAATAGGAAAAAATAAAAACCTACACTAATATCTACAACCTTAGTGGTTCTCTTCACCTAGAGATAAAGTTAATCTTGAAAAAAATAAGGTAAATGACTTAGAGGTTGCACAACAAGAATCCAATTATATTGAAGATGATTTGATCATGGCTGGAATGTTAAAGAAAGACGTTTCAAAATGTATTAAAATTATTATAAATAGTGATGAATAAATAGTGAAAATTGATACAATCAATAATATACAGTATTTAGCAATGAGAATTTAAAGGCAACTTCGTAATCAAACATGTTGAAAGTCTAGAAAGAAGAAATACAAAGTGATTCATATCACATATGATTTTTTTAGTTTCTCAATTATTCAAGAAGGTGAGAAATTGGAAGAACTAATAATTGATCATAAAATAGACAAAAATTTGTTTTCCCCTTCGATAGAGAAAATAAATATTTTTTCTATTTCATAAGATTTCTTAAACTTCATAGTCTTGGGATAAATTGAGTTATTTGAGGAACAATTTGTTGAAAAACAAATACAAAATAATAATAATACAGAGTGTGATTTTTTATTTTCTAAAGGTGAAGAAAACATGGAATTTATTTTCTATGAAAAAGAGGATTCCCAATCTATTAGAATGGAAGACTTAGTGATCAAAAGTGAAGATACTCTTGAATCTTTCTTTTCATGTCCCCTTGTAAATGAATTATCAAAAAAAATTGAATCCAAAGCAATTAAACCTATGTAGATTGGAAACCATAGTCATGTGAAGGTTGAAATTAAAAAAATATGTGAATATAAAATAAGTTGAACAGTTTCCACTATTCATTACAAGTGAAATGGAAACTATCAAGGTAGAATAAATTGATGAAGGTGATGACAATGACTCAATCAATGACGAATTCATTTCTACCATGGGAATCAATTTGGAAATAAATATATACACTATGTTCATTTAAAAATACAAACATATTGGGGTTTTAGATCAAAAATAGATATACAACACACTTTTATTTACTTTAGATACTTTATCTAGCATAGATGCATTTGAATTCACACTAGAAGACATTGTAAAGGTTCAATATTGCTCACGAGTGATCACAAAAGATTAGAGGGTTTACAATGTTTCCATTCTAGGATATGAAGATAGTAATGGTTTATTTATTCATGATGATCCTTGTATGAATGATAACTATAATTTTCTCTTCTCACTTGCTTTGTCACTACTGATAAATGTGTTTAGAGTTCATACGTTAAATTTGTTGTTCTGAAATGGTAGGTACTTCTCCTAGCTAGTGGATGGCTTTATATAGTCTTCTCATTTTCCTCGTCTCTGTAAATAGTTTATATTTACCTATTTTTTCTTGTTTCCTTTTCCTATTTTGTTTTTGGGTGTGTGTGTAGCTTTTAGTAAATACAATAGGTTTTTTATTATTCTTTGACCTCTTTTTTTTGTTCCTTCTTGCACATGTTCATAACCATGATCTATACCTACATTGAATCCCAATTAATCATAAATCTCAGATCCTCGAGTGATTTCTTTAGTGTAAATATTTTTTAGTTCTTGGATGACATGCAAAAATGGGACATGAAATATTTTGGTAAAGTGAGTTTCCAAAATAAACATTTAATAGTTTATCCATAATAGAGTTGTAGTTATGAAAATGGTGATATGGATTCTTATATCTCAAACAACAAAATAAATAGGTTTATCATAGATATTTTAAAATTAACATGTGGTAAATAGAATTAATATCAAGAATAAAGGATCTAACTTGATAATGTGTGTTCATTTCTCATACAGTTGAGATGGGTGAATTGGATGTCAGTTGGTCAGATAAAAATATACAAATATTTAAAGTAAAAGATTTGACCCAATAGTACATGTTCATTTCTCATATGATTTATATAGATAAATTAGATACTAGTTAGTCAGATTAGAACATGTAAATATGAGCTACATAGAAGTCTTCAATACTCTATAGTAATGAGGTACCAGTCATGTAATATTTTAAAGTTCTCCTACATTTCTTTTAGAAATACAATCCCATAGTTGGAGCCAATTATTTTCATGAAATTTTACATTTCAGGACAACACCCCTAATTGCACTCATATAGGAAATTCGATGTGTTTTAAGGACAAGGATGATAATTTTTTTGTAGAATGGGACATCGACTTTGTAGCCTAATGGACAAGACTTGGGTAGAATAATGAAATCTAACTATATTTTAAGCTTCCAAATAGTGTGTTGAAGATATCTAAAAAATTTCACTTTTAGTGTAACAAGATTGTTGTCATCATGGAAAGAATACTGTCATAGAGAGAAGAGAGAGGTCATAAATTCATTTGATTTTATTAGCACTAGAGTGAAAAATGAAGATAAAATCAAAGTTATCTTAAATTTCTTGATTTTTATCCAATGCAAAAACCAAATCTGAGAGATGAATTTTTACTATAAACACTTGGTATAAAAATTTCATCTTGAACTTCAAAAATCAAGGGAGATAATTATAGTTGTAAGTTTCAAGTTGTGTAAAAATACCATCACACTTTTACAAATTGTAAAAATTTATTTTGAAATTTTCAAGTCAAGCAAAAATAACAACACTTTTACAAGTAGTGAAAATTTATTTTTAGAAATCCTAAGTTTTGCAAAAATCCCCAACACTTTTCCAAGTTATGCAATTTGTAAATTTTTTTTCCACTTGTTGTAATATGCATTTTTTTTCACTCGGTGCAATTTACAATTTGTTTCCCACTTTGTGTAATTTGAAAATTATTATTTTTACTTAGTTTAATTTTTAAATTTGTTTTGCATTTTCCCTTGTAATTTTTTTTTTGTGGTTGTACAATTTAAAATTTTATTTTCCCCCACCATAAAAATTGAAATTACTTTTCCCTAAGTCTTGCAATTAATTTTTGCACTTCCCCAAATTTGTTGTAAATGGAGAATGATGATTATTTCAATAATAAATTAATTAATGGTATTTTGAAAATGAAGTGGTTTATCAATAAAAACCATGGATTTTAGTGTTTAAAAGGTTTTTTTGATCCCAAAACCTATTGTATTCACTACATAAGAATGATATTAGCTCAAAATTTGTATTTTCCACTAGTAGAAGGTAATTTTAATGAGACAATTTTTTTTGAAATGGACATATCCAACATTAATTCAAGTGTCAGATGTATATATGTTTGCATGTGATAATTGGTATTTAGTGTTGGATTTATGGCTATGGGCATAAATTGCCAATCTAAAATTTCAGAGGCCAAATGCAAACAACAGGGGTAAAGTAAAATATATTTACCATTATGAGTGCTCTTTCATCCCTTGAATCATGCCAATGACTTGATAAAGTTAAATATTGTTGTGGTGGGTTTCACTAAAATATTAACATGAATATTATGCTCTTATGAAGAAAACATTTCTATGGTGAACATAAAGGATGACTAGAAAACATTAGTGGTCACTAAAAGTTCTCAGTTAAGTCAATTTGAGATTACTCAAATAGATAGCAATATTAAATATAAGCATATGCAGAATAAAATTCTTGGATAATTGTAAATTAATAACTAAGATTATCTTCAATGAAGGAGAAAGCAAATGAATTCTTCATCAAATTTCCGATCTTTTCAAATTAACATTGGATCTCATTTTGTAATTTTCATTTGCAAATTTTATGTAATTACAACCTTGTAAATGCAACTCATTCAATGTTACTATGTCACTTTGTAAGTCTTGAATTGTGTAATTATGATTTACACATTTTAAGTGGGGTAAAAGCACCAAGACATTTTTTCACCATTCAAGTGGTGTAATTTTTTAATTTCTCTTTTTAATGAAGTGAATTTAAACCAATGCCTATTTATATCACCTAAGTGGTGCAATGTTGTAATTTCACATTTTCACACAGTGTAATTACATGAATTCACTTTTCCACCACTTAAGTGGTGCATTTTTGTACACTCACTTTTGCACCATTTGTAATGCAAAATTAGTATGTATGCACTATAATGACCATATTTCACTATAACTATGAGTGGCATGCTCATTTTAATGGTATTTTAGGTAGTGAGACTCTATAAAAACATTTTAAAAGATGAGATTGTATTTTTTAAGAAAAAAAGATTAAAACAAAGACATTATGTAGAATTTATGTTCAAGATTTCTTCATGAGTTATAACTTTTCATATGATTTAATTGTATATATATCCTTACTTTCAAATTATTTTCATAATCACTACAATATTTTTAAAAAATGGGAATTTCATATAAGTATTTATTTTAGAATATTTTTGTGTTATTTCTATGAATATGAAATCTTAATGGGGTTTAAGAAATATTTTAATTGTCTTTTATGGGTAAATATGAGATAGTTATCTTTAATAATATTAATAGTAGTAGATAATTATATAAATATATGTTTTTTTACTTTTAAGAGTGCATTATGTCTGTACCAGTCATTGAATCAGAGAGGTTTCCATGAATAAAGTGTTTTCCCTTTTTGGGTTATTTTAATAACATTTTGTATTTAGCTACCCAAAGTTGTCTTTCATTTTTCATAGGATTATCATAGTAGATATTATATTCAAATAGATATAATAATCCTATTTCTCCTTTTATTTCTCATTTCCCCCCTCTTCTCTATCATTGCTCTCATTTTCTTTTTTAACTCTTTTCTGTGATTTCTAATTAAAAGTATGAAACTCCCAGTAAAAAATATTTTTTCTATAAATAGCTTTGAATAAGTTTACCCTTACTTTTCCCTTTTTTGGTTTTCAATGAAAATACATATGCCTGCTAATAGGTGAGGTAATTTTTCCCTATATTGCTGACTAATGTAAGGACTTAGTTCCCACAATATTGACCCAAAGTAAAAAAATTCCCCCGTAACAAATTTTTGAGCCAACAGGTGTTGATGTTTAATTTTGAAAAAAAATTAACTTCATGTCATTAAAACACCTCTAGTTACCTTTAAGAGTGAAATTATGGGTGTTGTCATGAAATGTAAAATTTCACAACAACAAATGTCATTACCCAACATTCTTATCAAGCCTAATTTATCTAATAGGCTATAGAAATTAAGGACCATTACCACCATGAAGCCTTGATTTTGTGCTTGTAGATCATCATGTGAGGATTGAACTCCATGGAGTTATGTCTGTAGAGGTTCTTGATGATTCATTATAACATTATAATTACAAGGATATCAATGCAAATCAATTAGGAAGTACAAGGATAATCAAAAGAACATAACACATCCAAAAGGAAACATATATTATTATCTTAAGAAATTATAATAATCACATAGATTGAGCTTAATTGTGCATGAATTAGAACATTATTAACAAAAATATAGAAAGAAGCCATTCACATTTGTCTAGCTATGTTAATCAATAAATGAACATGGAGATAAAACCATAGGAAAGTTAGTTAAATATCTATTGTAGAAGTAATCATAACATATAGAAATAGTTCTTAGACAATCCTTCTATTACAATGAATCCACCATACTTGTATAATTATCTATAGAGTAAAATAAGTCCAACCATGCTATTACATCTAGAAAAGTCATATATAAATGTCAATCAAGTGTTTTTATAACTTACTTTAACTATTCCTACAGAAAAGATTATTGTGAGACAATTATAATAACTTTGTAACATAATAATAAAGACAATGCTATACTTATTTATTACATATGTCAAACCATGGGTTTCTATGCTCATATTTACCTTATAATTCTTTCACAGACACAATAGGTTATTTTATCTTGATTAAAACTTAGAGAGGTAGGAAAATCTAAGGACCATAAGAACTAGATCAAAATAAAGAGAAGATGTAGTAGAACTCATAGGAACTGCTTAAGGCGGCATTTACTGATTTTCACCCTATGTGCATTACTTAGCCACCCTTTTATATTTTCAACCAAGTAGTGGACTAGTCTAATTCCCTTTTGGGTTTTCAATATAATAACCCCATTTATCCTACTAAATCATCCACTAGTAAAATCAAATAACAAAACATTAAAACTTGAGCTATACCTAAGTAGCAGGTCATGGCATGGGCAAAGAGTTTGAAGCTTAAAAAACATGTGACGCAGACTGAGAGTCTTTTTGAAAACCTTGGGACACAATTTTTTTAATTTTAAAATGGACTAGATTTCACTTAGAGGAATGAATTTTGGTGATTTCACCAAAGGTGCAATCACACTATCGAAAGTGGCCAAGTTGAAATTTTAAGTTTTCTAATCAAACATAAAATCTTGAGTAAGTTGAAACATAGTTCGTATTAATCATGTGAAATAAGTATAATCTCAATGTCATCATCTATAGTGAGAGGCACTTTATCTTTGTTAGTGTTGAGCCATTAAACAGTATCTTTCTGGAGATCAGTGAACTTTTCAGTATGCGATTGCACTTGTACTCCAATGAATGTGTTTCATAACACCTAGTTTTGTCATGTACAGAGGTATGACATGACTATGTCCCATGCAATATTAAAATCCTATAAAGTGAAAATGATCTCTTTGAATTTTACGGCCTCCTTTAGCATAGTGCCCTTGGCTTTATATGCCTCTATAAAGTCATTATGAATGTCTCCCTAAATGGTGTGAATTTATTACTTCTATTCAGATAACTTTTGAGTGAATTGAGTTACTTGGAATAAGGTTGTATTTAAAACTTACTAATATGCTTAAATGAGTTCCAATATAACTTTAGTCTCTACTCTCATGGCTTGGCCATGCGCCTTGATTTGGTGGAAATTTTTAGTGTCCTACGAATCCTATATGAATTGCGTGAGGAGAAGAGGTAACTATTCATGGCCTTAAAGAACATGACTCCCATTGACTTGTGCAGACAATTTGGGATAAGCATTCTCAATAATCACATTGGAATAATGGATGTGTTGCATCAATGTTATGTTATCAATCCACAATGTTTCCACCTTTATTTCCAATTGATTTATGGAATGTAGAGGAACCTTCAATCTGCTTGGCCAACAATAACTATGCCACATCTGAGGAGATCTCATTGGTTGGTGGTACAAGCACCAATGATGCAACTGACATGGTTATAGGTGCTTGTTGCAATGGTTTGATTGGTAGCAAAAATGTGGTGTACTGAGAAGATGGAACAAGGACATCCCAAAGCCAAATGTTTTATGGTGGCTATAAAATGGGATTGTCTAGTGGTTGTGTACTTATATACTATTTTATTTCCTTTTCTTGCACATCCCCCACCATATCTTCCTTCACAGTCATATCATCCTCTACATTTTGTGCTCCCTTGGATTCATGTAGCTTTGGTTTCTCAATAATTTGCTCCTCCTCCACTTGGATTGTTTGTTATGTCTATTCATGTGTGGTCCTCATATTTTCCACCTCATTTATTTACTCCTTTATTTCATCATCTTCTTTTCTTCTTCAGCATCGTGGGTCTTCTATGGTGCTATAACTTCTGCATATTTTAGATATTGTACCTTAGCTTATTCAAATCGATTATATTGGTCAACCTCCTCCGTTCTCATCTAAATCTCATGCACTTAAATTTTTGGGGATATGTCCTCAACCTCCATATTTCCCTAGTCATATTCCTCCTTTGGATTTTGAAGTTCCTCTACATCAATGACCCATTTTGAAGCCTCAACTTCCTCAACTTATGTTGGTGTAGTAGCCTATTAATGGTATTGTTCATCTTCTACCTTATTGATATTCTCCTCCTTATGTTGTCTTTTATATTATTGATGCAATCGATGTGATATGGCCTATCATGCCTCCTCCTAGGTGGCTTGTTGTTCTTCTACAATTTGTTGCTCTCTATAGCTCCTTAGTATTAGTGATTGGCTCTTTTTACTCTAAAACACACCATACCAAGGGAAAATAATACCAATATAAAACAAAGAATAATAAAGTAAAATAAATAATGACAAAACTAGAAATACAAAGAGAACCAAGGCTCCTAAGGAGAAATACTGAACCATTGAACTAATAGAGGATAATTCTTCATCTCACTAATTACAAAGCTCAAAGGCTTCTCTTTTTTTTCTCTAATCCACCATCTAAAAAAATAAATTTAATATTGTATAATTTTTTTGTTACAATTTAAATTGTATTAGAAATACTTATTCTAGAGAGGTCATAAGTTCAAACTAGTATCTAAGCAAAGAAAAATTGATGTATAAATTATGTTTTTTTACAAATTTTGTTTGTATCAAACAAATCAATTCTATCTAAATGATGTTACAAAATTCAAATCAATTAAATGTGCATTTCTTAATCTAGGATACTATTAAAAATAAAAATTAATACACACACAAACACACACACACCAAGGCCAGGGTTTGTGCCCTTATGTGACTTATCTTGTAGAGGCCATAAATTTTGACTCGTTGACCAAATTCAGCTCTCCTTCATGGAAAATTGATGATGAATAAAATAAGCATGTAGCCACAACCACATTCATGAGTTAGAAAAACATTTACGAGATCATCTAAAGGTTTGAAATTATATTATAGTTTTTTAGTCATGCTAAAACTAACATAAATATGATAACTTTGTAACTCTATATGAAATTGGGTTGAAACGTGTCTAAAATCAGGAATATTTTATTTAGAGGATATGTTTAAAAATTTTAGTCTATCTAAACTTCCATGCAAAAGTTACTATGAAAAGTAAGTTGTTATTTATAACAGTTAACTCTAAATATTTTTTTATTTTTTTTTTTAATATTTTTTAAATTTACATGTCAACTAATATTTTGAGTTAAGATTTTTTTAAATAATTTAATTTAATACATTTTTTTATTCAATGTGAATTAATTAAAATTATTGCTAATCTGTACAATGCATCGTTATGTCTTTGAACACGTCAATGTGAATAAATGCACATTAAAATTATTTTTTACTTAATAGTCGACATATACCCAAGTATTGTAATAAGGGCCTGCTGTTACAAGCTACGAACTGTTGCCATAGTCGTTAGGTGCGTTTTCGGGCTATGGTATGGTTATAAATTCTAGTAAATTTTAAATAGATATTGGGCCAATTCCTAGTTGGCGTAGTCATATTCAAAAATCCCTACGCACTTCAATTAAATATAAAAAACATGAGGAAAAGAAAACAAAAAGGTAGGAAATATAAAATAAATTAATTTGAGTTCAAATTAGGAGCCTTCGGTTGTTAAAAACGACGAAAATAGAATTCATCGTCACCTCTGATGGGCTAGACTATTCCACATTTGCACATAAAATATGCTGCATTGCTTGTGTGTTTTATAACTGCTTATAATCTTTTTATTTCTTCTTCTACAGTGTTTGTTGATGCTCCCAAAGTAGTGCATTGTGTATGTATGAATAAAAAACCCTCATTCTGTATTGTATTTTTCACTTACCGTATTTTTTATGGTAAGTATTAGCTTCTGGAACATTGTCTCGATTGGCTCCAGGATGTGAATCTCCAAACAATTCGTACACGACTATTCGTTCATCTCCTTTTTGGTTAGCCGCTCAGACCTCGCCAGGGTTTCTTCCTTCAGCAGCACGGCCCATGGCTGTGAATCTCATATTATTGATGTAACCATGTTTAACATTTTTTATTTTTTATTTTCAAAATCTGTAATCCTAAAATAAGATAAACATATATTTCGTATTACAATTGGTTTTTATATCAAAGTACATATATCTTAGTAAATCGAACTAGAAGTTACCACAATACAACTCCTCTTGCATATAGATATGATTTTTATTAATTAAATTTGTTTTTTTTTTAATAATTTTTTTTCTTCATTTCAATATCTATCGTTTTTTGAATGATAAATTTATTTTATATATTAAAAATATATATCTTTAATATTTTTTAATTTGAATCATTTCATTATTTTATCATTTTTTAATTTTATTTCATCATTGTTAAATTTCATATTTTTACATAATCTTTAAAATATATTTAATGTATTAATTCTGAATTGTAATATATCTTATAATTTTTTAAAGATCTTTTAAATAATTAATAAAATTATATGAACAAAATTATAAATTTATACGAAAAAATAATGTCTATTAGTATATGTTTAGATCAAGAAATCACTCCTACCAAGTATAATATCTTCTAACTCTACCTTTTTAATATTTTTTCTTAAATTTTTATTTTAAATAATAATAAATTTCATTTCTTTTATTTTTATTCATTTTCACAATTTTTATATACATATAAATTACATTTAATTAATATTTCAATTTTTTTCTATAATCTATTCATTAAAATCTAATGTTTGATTTATACTTTATTATATATAAATGATAATTTCATGGTTAGAATTAAAACATGGTCATAGTATCTAAAGTTTATTCTATTGTTTCGTAGATGGTTTATATCAAATCATATAGGACAATATAGTCTTCACCTAAACTATTATTTATCATGCATAATTTAATAATAGTTTTTCATGTTTTATTTTTTTTTATTTACACATAGTATATTAAAATAAATAAATAAATAATAAAATATATTAATATATTATTAAAATAGTTTATTAATTATATATGCTATTATGAATATGATTATAAATATATATTTTATATATAATAATTTTTAATAAATTATATATGTGCTCAATAATAATCATTTATTATTTATATATATATATATATATATATATATATATATATATATATATATATTTATATTAATAAATATAACATAATAAAAATAGATTATATTCATTTTATATATAATAAATGTAAATAATGGATCCTACACCAGATTATATATGCTCTAATAATGTTATATAAAATCGTGTCCCAAAACCCATATATGTTTGAGATACATTGATTTTTAAATAGCATGTAATCACATGTTTACTAAGAAATAAACCTTCATAGACTTGATATAGAATGTTGCAGTGGAATAAAATCCACTATGACACCAATGTTGGGACTTTATACACCTCTTTAATTACCGAAATATGGGCGTATATGCTATATATAAAATAGTCATGATTTTGGTGGATACAAACATACTTACAGATGCAAAGATAGATTGCTATCATTATTTTAACCCACCCAAATAAATCATAGATGATGGAAGAATAATTCAAAGATAAGAATAATGTTAAAATAAGTCAGAAACTCCAACGATTATCATCTAAAAATAATCATAAACTAACATTTATCATAAATAAACAAGTTTCATAGATCTTTGAAATAACCCCCCTCATAACACAAAAAGGGAAAAGTAATAAAATGCAAATGTCCGAAATAATAGTAAATTCAAATAATAATAATAAAAGGTATCCCATCCATTTCAAATGGAAAAAGAGTTTTAGGAAAATAATTAATATTATCTTAAGAAAGTTGTAACAATGTCAATCATTACTTGATTTGCACTGAAAATTATTCCCCAAATTTTACTTTTTTCTTCTCAATATTCCTAGTTAGAAAAAATAAGTGGTTGTGTGATATTTTCAAGACCAATATCCATTTCTAATTTAATAAAATATAAGTGGTTGTTTGATATTTTCAAGACCAATATCCATTTCTAATTTAATGTTTATTCCTTTCACATGTAGTTAATGTATCACTAATTTTACACATGTTGATAAAGACAAAATATTCACTTTAATACAAGTGTCAAGTCTGTAGGGTGATCCTAATTGATCATGTAATGTTAGATATTTTCAAATTCATCACATCTAATATTTATACACTTCTGGGTCAACTCAAGTAACACATTAATGGAAAATATGAATAGCCCTTACTAACTCATTTCATCACTAGTATGATGTTGACTCTTCATTGTCATATGCACATAAAAATGATGAATCACAATACATCTATGATATGACAAGGGTGAATTGACAATCAAAATAATAAATGACAATAATAAGAAAGTCATATTCCATAATGGATAACATAATTTCAAATATAAATATAATTCCAAGTCATAATTTTATGTTAATGATAAATTTAAGTTCACAAAAAGTAATAAGGTGTGTTAGTGCCAAAAATTGCACTGAAGCAATTGAGCCCTGGTTAAGTATTAATTCCTATTTTCTTTAGCCAAATTCAGTTCTTAAACATTCACCAAATGGTCAAGTGTCCTATTTTTGCCTTAGAACAATTTCAGAACCCTTAAAAACATTTTAAACCATGACTAAGTCCCTATTCATTATTCTTAACATTTTGGCCTCACGAGCCAAATATCAACCCTCATCATTCAAAAATATTGATGGCCTTTATTTCATCTTGCTTTATATGGCTCAAAGTGCCCTTGTTTAAGGAAAAATGACAAATGTAAGATAAAGAAACTAGACCATCATTTGGATGTCTTGGAGGGACAATTTAGTGAAATGATGATGTGTAGAGAGACATCAAGTTTAAGACATGAGAAATAACCATTTGGATTTAGAAAATCCTTAAAAAATTTCAAGTGAATGCAGGGTTGACAAGTGGTAGGATCCTAGGAGTTTGAGACATAGATCAATGGTCTGTGTGTATTCACTTGAGTAAATAAGTCAAGCTTCATGATTGATGATCTATATTTATTCATGCAATGTGGATATAATTAAGATTGAGGATTGGAAGCATCAAAGACCCTACACTTAAATGCAAATTGATAAGTATCAAGATCTTAGGAAAGTGGTAATAGATCTGAGAGTGAGTGGAGGTGAATAAGTCAAAGATCCTCTGAAGGGATAGGGGAAGGACAAGTGTCTTGATCTAAAAAAAAAGACCAATCGAATCAATATTTCATTGTTAATCATGTATTCAGTCGATTAATGACATGAATGAAAGAAAACTTTTAAAAAGGTCTAGGTCAAACATGGTGGTGACACATGTCACAAATATGATGAACTAGATAGGAATCAATGGTCTACATTTGATCCTAGGTTTAAAGGATTAATGGAGATAATTTATCCCTTCATATAGAGATCAATGCCACACATTTGATCTTGTATGTCAAGATCAATGATACGTAATAGGTCAAAAAGTCAAGAATCATAAGATGCTATCATGTGGTGTGATAGTGTCTAAGTAATAAAAATTGTTTGCAAGGAACATAGAGAACCCATGAAATTTCTAAATGGTAGGGTCTTGGAGGCCCAAATCAAGATCAAAAGCCAACAATTAAGTTAAGTCCTTGATAATTTTTGAAAAGATCGATGGTGTGTATTTAATCCATCTTCAAGATTACATGATATAGTGACACATGTCCATATTATAGCCAATTAAGCAGTTTAGTCTCTTATAAACACCATAATTTCTTAGTTGGATCTGATTTGGCATGTTTCATGTCAATATGTGGTAATATTTGGCTTTAAAGGAAAATTGATAGATCCTTCATGGATGAACGAGAATTCAAAGTGCAGAAAAAGGTTTGTGTACCATTTCAAAGCATATTCTCTGAATGCTCATGGATCATTTTCTACTTCTAACACAACTATAACATTCCAATGCAATTATCAGAAGGTAATGGGTTTTCATGGCATGCATAGAAGGAAGGATAGCTATCTATAAGTTTCCATGTTTTGTAATTATTTAACAAAAGAGCATCTCCAGGTAGTTACACATGAGGAAAAAGTTTATTTGGCCCTCTACCATGAATGTTATCCTTCTTGATTATGTAAAATGCTTCTCCAATAATTAAATCAAAGGATTTGTTGCAAATATTCATCATTCTTTTGCAATTACATTGAAGGGGTAGTTAAAAAAATGAATTTTTTTGCAATTACATGAAGAGTCTATGCATGGTAAAGGATTTTCTCGAGCTAAGAGACTCTTGATGGGACATTGGCATGCTGACTAAAATTTAAAAATTGTATAAATATAGGGTTTGGCATCTATTCTAGTGTTGGTCATTGTGGTTGGTGTTTTTTCTCTCTAAGTTTAGGTGCTACAAAAATTTTGGGATCATTTGTTGTGTGTAGATATTGTCTCCCTTGATAAGGTGGTTGTAAGTGTACATCCATTAACAAGATTTGAGATCATTTTTATGTCTCCCTTGTAAAAATAGCAAACTCATGTTGCTTGTCCCAATGGTAACATTCTTCAAAAATGATGTGTGTAAATTTCATTTGCAAAGTTAACGAGAAATATTTATGGTTCTTATTATTTTTTTGATGAAGTGCAGTAATGTGTTTTGAAAATATTATTGAATAGATGTCTTGTTCTATACTCATTATCAATTGTCATTTTGGTCTTAGATCTAGTTATAAATCCTTTTTTGCATTATTTTTAGAATTTGTTGTTGAATAACTTGTTAGGGAACCAACTACATTTATGGATTCAATGGGAAAGAGTATATAATATTCTATTTTTAGTGTATGTTTATAGGGTTTTAGAATCATTTGGGTATTTTTAGTTCATTAGCACCAATAACTTCAAATTTCTCCTGGTAGTTCCCACTAGCTTGCATTTAAGTTTATTTTTAAAATCTTTACAAAGGATAATGTCATGAATATTGCAAGATACCATGTCTTCAAAAAATCACCAGCACACCACATCCTTTTTTACAAATTATTTAACTATTCTACCCTATTATATGCTATAAGTAATACCCAATTTTTATATTTTAAGTGTTATTTACCATGTAGATGCATAAAATCTTGCCTATATTACATGTGTTTAAATTTTGTGCTTTGAAGTATAGTACTATGGTTTTCCATTTGACCCCCTATTATTGAATATTATTTAGAATGAAATTTATAGTCATATACCCTTCTATATTTTGTACAGTGTATGTGGCTTAGTGTAATTATTCATTCTATATGGCAACCCTTCTCGAGAGGAGAGAACAAGTCTTATTATCCCCTAGTCACATTTATGTTCCATTCTGACAAAAAAATTCATGGAGGTTGAATTGCAGAATCTCTCCATGTGAGCAAGCTATCCCCTAGGTCCACTCACCTTGGCTTAGGTAGATTTAAAAGTAACAGGGAAGTGAACATACCCTTTATCAGTGCTTCTTAGTCATTTTATATTTCTGGTCTAGTCTTGATGATAAACCCTTCCTCAGCTATAATGACATATCAATTGGTTTTTTATCTTTATTTTCCATTTTATTCAAGTGTTTATGGTCGAGTATATGAGGTGTACAACTATGAATCAACACTCAATTAGAACCATTATCGGGGACCACTTCTTGTCACCCGTATTGTCAAGGACTCTTGTAGAGAACTATAAATAATTCACATTTCAAGGTTCTCTATGTATATTTATATTTATTTTTTTATCTTTGTCATCGACCTACAACACTTTGTTAGGGTTGAATTGGGAATTTTTAATATTTAAGAAATTGACTTATACTATGTCTATTATAAAGAGATGTTAAAATTTAATGTTGGAAGGTGTTTTTTTTCCCTTTTGAACATAATTTTGAAATTTTTGTGTCTTTATTCTATTATCTCATCCATAAATTCAACAAATTATGTTGTCAACATGTATCACTATCAATTTGTTAACTGTTATATTCTATAATTATTATTCTAGTGGTGATTTTGATCTTATAACCTGGTTTCATGAAATGTCCATGCTTATTTCAAATATTTTGTTAATGTTAAGCTTTGATTGTTTCCTTTGTTTGTAAAGATGGAAGGATTGAGGTAATCCTTCAAGGGTGACTCATATAATAAAATTGATTAACCTTTTAGTATTCATCAAAGAAGAAGGGGAAAAGTTTGGAGGCCTATTGAAGGGAAAATTTTAGTAGATAAGGATTTCCAAGGTTGTGGTAATCTTGAACTATTTATTAACCTTCTCATTATTGAGGAATATCATATCTCTCTTAAAAATTCTAAAACGTATAGTCCCATTTATTATCCATCTCCTTATCAAATAGTTAAAATCCATCCCAAGTTTTATCCACCAAATCCACCTCATTCTCCCTATCACAACCCTTTGATATTTATTGTTAAACCTCCAATTGAACCAATCATCATGTATAGGGATCAATATGAGAATGAACGTCTTGCATTATGCATTCCTAGATTTAGGTCTATAAATTTTGATGAAATGTAAGGTTATCCTAATGAAATCCCAAATGAAGTAAAGAAATGCTTTCCAAAATTTCATGGGAACAATTTAGTGATTGGTGATCAACACTTGAAGGTGTTTCACAATATCATTAAAGATTATGAGGATGTGTGATTATTTTTATTTGTGCACAAGCTGGAAGAAGTTGCTCATGAATGGTTAATTCACCTTCCCCATGGATGCATTGATTTATGGGAAGAGATGAAGATTGTTTTTTATAATTCAGTATGGTGATAAAATTTATCCAAGGTTCTCTTTGGCTGAATTTGAAAAAATCAAAAAGAACCCCAATGAGTGTGTGTAGGACTTCAATACAATGTTCAAAAAATTTATGATGCACTTGCCTTAGATCATCAGGCCTAATGATACAACATTATTCATAGAATACTGTGATGCCTTTGACAAGAAGGCTACATACTACATGAGGTACAAGGATCCCACAAACCTATGGTTGGAATTCAATATGACCACCCAAATTGAGAACAAGATAAAGTGTGTGGGAAAACCCATGAACAAGTGGGATGATGAAAAAATCATTAATCCAAAAAAAACATAGTCCATTAACACATCCAACCTTGATGAGACTATTAAAACTTTGGCCTCCACTATCAAACAAATGTTATACAAGTTGAATAAAGAAGATAAGGGGATCCCTCACGTGTCTAAAAATCAAGATAGGGATCCAAATCTGAATCAATCACAAAGGGGTCATGCATTCCAAAATCAAGACAATGATAAAGGGAAGAGGCTTGAACATGATGAAAGAATGGATATAAATTAAAATAGAGGGGCTCAAAAAGAAGTCCTTGATCAGTTGAATGCCAATGTGAATTCAGTGGGTTGTGACATTGATATTGATTAGTGTGACATGTGCTTCTTTCCCCATCCCCCATGTGATAATGTTGAAATAATTAATGAAGATGTGGATGATCCTGAGTCTACATCATTGGGTGATGATATTTTGATGTTCAATTATAAAATCCCATGAATTAAAATGACTGCCTCCATAGAATTTTTGAGTGCTACTACTATTGATCAATTTTGGAGTGTGGTTGAGAAGGTAAATATCCAAAATCTCAAATTTACTTGTGATGTTAATATGGAACAAACATATGAATTTCACATTCATAATTTGGATTTCTTATGGTTTATAATGATTAAGAAATATGATAGAGAGATATCGTCAGTTGAGGATACACAGTTGTTAATTAATGTTGTAATTTCCCAAGAAAAAGAATACAACTTGAGAAGCAAATATCAAGGTGCTACTCCTCAAGATACTACCCTTATAAATCCAAAGGTAAGAGATGCTAATAATAATGTTAAGAAAACTAAAATAGTCCCTAAAGCTTCCAAACCAATACCCATTTCCCAAGTTGCTAGACTAAGGGGTGCTCTAGCCAAAAATGGAGTACCCATATTATCTAGTATCCCTAAGGGTGAGAATGATGCCAAGACTAATTCAGTTTTGAAGATTTCTATTAATAATTCAAATCCATCCCAACCTACTCCACTTCAAAATTTAATTAATTATATTCTAGATTAAGGTGTCATTATCCTTATACCAAATACTCGTCTTCCTTGGTATAGTATATGTGATATGGCTGAAGCATTGAGTAAACTAAAAATAGACATGCCACTTGTTGAATTATTAAGAATACTTGAACTTAAGAAGAGAGTATTTGAGTACTTGAAATTTGGTGAAAGGTCAGTTGCAAATGAAATTGAGTTATCCTAAACACCCCCTAAAAGTGATGAAGAATCAGAAGAGGTTGTTGAACCTACTGTGGAGGTATATTTTGGAATTTCATTAGTATAAAGTTAACTAAATGTCAATACATTTTATGCAATCCTACTAATCAATGTCCTGATTATTCACAAATAAATGTTTGACTCTAGATATTCTTGTAGTGTGATGCCCCTTGATGTCCTAAATTAAATCAAAGTTAATATTGTATCATCCTTTGGAAAGTGTTATTCTATGGACTCATGAGAGGTTCCAATTATTGGACAAGTCAAGGGGTTGGTAGTATAGTTGGCAGTGCATCTAGGAAAATATTTGAATATGGATGTGATAGTGGTGAAATGCTCACCAAAGTGGGGGATGTGGTTGTCATGTAAATGGGTTGATATCATGGGTAGAAGTGTACAAATTTACTTGTCGTATGCCACCATTCTATTGGATGGTAAGATGTTCAAACATTATAGAGAGTCAAAGATGCTCGATGTAATTAAAGATCTGAAACATGTTATGAATGAAGTATTGTACACAGATGATTAATTGGGTAACTTTGTTGGGAATGTTGATACTAGTGAATAGCTTGACAATATTGATGTTGAAACTAACAAAGGAATTTTAGGTTGGAAGATGTGTTTTAATGGGACTCACTCCAATCTTGGAAATAGAGGTTGGGTTGTCTTCTATTCCCCTAATGGTAAATACTTCATGTGTTATTTTTAGTTGTCCTTCAAGTGCATGAATAATACTGTAAAGTATGTCGAAATATTGATTGGATTATGATTTTCTCATTAATATGGAATTAAAAAATTTATTGACAAGAGTGATTTCAAGCTAGTGGTTAAATAGGTCCGTAATGTTTATGCCACAAAAAGTAAAAGGTTGAAGCAATATCAAAATGTAGTTTTGGAATTACTTGAATTATTTGATGCATTAAATTTTTTTTTCATGATAGAGGTTTCAATGAAGAAGCTAAAATACTTGAAGGGTTAGGTGATCATTTTGAAATTGTAAATACGAGCCCTTATTATTAGTACCAAGTGGAGGTGATTCCTCAGCCTTCAATCCTAGACAATGTTCATCATTGGTAGGTGTTTCATGATGATGAGTAGATTAAGAGGTTTGTAAATTATAAAGCTAAGTTCCATGATCAGATCATAAACCTACAATCCATGGTTTATGTTTATGATAGAAATGAAACCTTGTTTAGGATGGACAGTATTTAGTTGAAGACAAACAATCTCCCTAGAGGATTGGTAAGTTTAAAATAATATTTTGATGGATCTGATAGAACCAAATCAAGAGATTCATTTATCTCAAAATATGTGATTGAGTGTGATTTGAGTTCTCATGATAATATAAGAAAGGTTTCACTGTTTACTCACCTAAGTGCAATTGAGAAGAAAGTTTACATCCAGTTTCTTAAAAAGTATCAAGATTGTTTAGCATGGTCTTATTCTAAATTGAAAGCATATAGAGAGGAATTATTTCATCACATCATCCTATTTTATCCTAAAATCAATCCTTTCAATAAAAAACAAAGTCCTATTAACCACATATTGGCCACCAAGATATGAGAATGAGTTAAAGAAGCTAAAAGATGGTGGAATCATCTACCCCATCAGGTATTCATCATGGGTTGCAAATTTAGTTTTTGTATGGAATAAGAATGGTGAGATCCACTTATGTGTGGATTCCTAAAATTTAAATAAGTATTATTTAAAATATAATTATCCCCTATCCAATATGGATAACCTTCTTCAAAGTGTTACTAGATCAGAGATGTTTTCCACATTAGATGGTGTCTCAAGGTATAACTAGGTTGGGATAAAGGAATTTGAGAGACACAAGATCTCATTCAAAATGCCTTAGAGCATGAAATTATATATGAGGATGCCTTTTATGTTAATGAGTGTCGGTGCAGCATGCCAGTGAGATATGCAAGTTTCTTTTGTAAGGATAATTAACAAGTTCATAGTTGTGTATCAGGTTGACATTACTATGTACTCAAAGACTAGAGAAGAATGTTTGGAGCATCTAAAAAAAGTGTTGATTAGATGCGTGGAGTTTGACATTTCACTTAATCTTAGGCAATGCCACTTTAGACTTAAAAATGCCAAGTTGTTGGGACATATAGTTTCTAAACAAGGTGTTATGATTGACCCCAAGAGGGTAGAACCCATTGACCAAGTGCCTATCCCATAGTCCATGAAGGGAATCCAGTCCTTTTGAAAAATAAATTTCATGAGGAGGTTTGTGTCTAGTTTTGTAGAGATCTTTATGTCTAATACATCCATGATGAATAAGGACCAAACCATTAAGTAGAAGGAGAAGTCCATGAATGTCTTCAATGACATCAAAGGAAATTTAAAGTCTACCCCTATCTTGGCTAGTCTTGATTACACGAATTCTCTTTTGCATCATATAATACTATTATTGCTTTCTTGTTGCAAAATAATGAATATGGTGATGAGAATCCGATAGATTTATTTATCAAAGCTATGCAAGGTACTTAACTTAAGTATACCATTATTAAAAAACAAGATTCACTCTTTTGAAGGCTATCAAAATGTTCAAGACTTATATTATGAGTTCAAATATTATTTCTTATATTCCACATACCATGGTGAAGGACATCTTCACTCAAATTAAAGTATCTGGTGAGAGATGCAGGTGGGTCAATAAGTTATAAGAGTATGAAATGGATATTTAGACCACTAAGCTTGTGAGAGGTATGGGTCTATCCAAGCTCATGGTTGAGACCAATTTTCAAGCTATCGAGGTAAACACTACAATTTATAATGTTGATGATTTCTTGATTCAATTTATCATTTCTCTATGGTATAGATATAGTGTTTATTATTTGATAAATTAGAATTGTCCCCTAACTTAGATTGGAATTAAAGACAAACTCTAAAGATTGTTTTTGAAAATCACCTCCTGACTGAGAATGGACTAGCATGGAAGAATCTGGATGAAATAATCCTTAGATTCATGGTAGATGAAAAAATAATGACCCAATTGAATAATTTCATCGTTGAGTATGTGGTGGCCATTTTTTTATAAAAAGTTACAACTTATAAAATTATGTGAGTTAATTATTCATGGCCATCATTGTTCAAAGATGTTTCTCAAAAAGTTAAAAATTGTGAGAAATGTTAGTGCTTTGCTTGGAGGATGACAGTTTCAAGTTCTCTTCCCTCACGACCTATGATAATTAAAGACCTATTTAGATAATGGCTAATGTATTTCATTAAATAAGTTATCAATTCATCAAGCATTGGACATAGATTAATACTATTTTAACAGACTACTTCATGAAATGGGTTGAAGCAGTCCCTACAAAGAAAGCAACACACTAGGTAGTTATGGATTTTTTTAATAACATAATTTATAGTTTTGGTGTGCCCACTAAGGTCATTTATGATAATGACATGAGAATCAAATCCAAACCTTTAGTGTATTTATGCATAGATTATGGGAGTGAATTGACCTACACTTCTAATTATAACCCTTAGGGGAATGAGCAAGTAGAATCTAGTAACAAGAACTTGATCAAAATCATTAGATGTATTTTAAAAGAAAACAAAAAGAAGTGGGGTGAACAACTGAAGGTTTCCTTATGGGTTCATACAATCACACCTAAGAGATCTACAAGAAAAATCCCTTTTGAGATTGTTTATGGAGTTGAAGAAGTTTTGCCTATGAAGTTGTAGTTGCCAACTTATTAGCTCATGCAATAACTAGAAGATAAACCACTATGAAAGCAAGGTGAACTAGATTATCGAGTTTGATGAAATTAAAAGAGAAGATTATAAAAGATACCTCAAGTTCAAGGAAAGTATGAATAATATATTTGATAAGAAGGTTACTCCAATAAATTTTCAAGTAGGTGATATGTTTCTATTTTGGGACAATAGGCATGTGTATAAAGGTAAACATGGTGTTGGTTTCCAGTTGTACACCTCATAAATACAACTTTTCACACTTTAGATAAATGTAAATCAATGATGGAAAAACACTAATATCTCATTGTAGTTGAGGGAGGGCTTGGCATCACAAGATCAGATCAAATGCATAAAATGACTAAGATGCACCTACAGAGGGTATGGTTAGCTCCCTACTACTTTTGGCTCTACTTGAACTAAGGAGAGAGAACCTATAGGGTATCTTGCTTACATGGAGGTATTTTACACTTCAATCTCCATGGGAATTTTTTGGCAAAAAGGGTAAATATGACCAAATCATAACGAGGTTTACACACTTCACCCATGAATGGTTGTCACATAAAATACACAAATGTTTTAAATCATATACAAACTACTAAAGACAAATGAACTTATGACTACAATATTCATTCTATATAATATTTGACAACAAGGTCTAAATAGAAAAATACAACATTAGGATTTAAAGAATAAACTACAAACACATTTCAAATATGTAAGGTCTTAAGAATTTGTGAGGCAAGTAACACTTATAATATTTAAAGGGTGTGTTAGATGCAAGGAAGGATAGGGTAGGTAAGTTTAATAGTTATAAAATGGGGGTGGTGTGCAAGTGGATTTCAATCAGTGGGGTATTACACAGCATTCATGACAATATTCAATGGCATAGATGTATGTAAAACTCAAATACAATCTATCTAAACATACCAAATGATCCTTTAGAGATTTAGAACATACACTGAAACTAAACTCTTAAATGCTCTTTCCTATCCAATCTATAAAACCTAGGGTGCCTGAACAAGTTATTCAACAATATACTTTGAGATAATGTAAAGGATTTATAACCTAAATATATGCTCAAAATTACAACCATTAATGAACACAAATCTAAATTCCTATTCATCACAACTCACAAAACACACTTTTACACTTCATCAATAGGAAATAACAAAGAACCATAAGCATTTTAATTAACATGAAAAAAGAAATATTACACATATCAGTGCTTTGAAATGCCACCATAGGGACAAGCATGGTGATATTTATCTTTTGACAAGGGATAAATAATAATTCTCTCAAAGATCACTAATGGTTGTACACCTGCAACGTAACAATTTATCCCAAAAAAATTGTAGAACCTAAAATTAAAGAAGGTAAAGATTGAAAAAACCCACCATCTAAAATAGAAGAACATCCTTCTATTTATACTTTTTCATTCTTTCCAAAATATGGGACCATGGGTTGTAATTTTTAAAGATTGCATGACAAACTTATCCAATTCCATTGAGATGCTCCCATCTAGAAAATGCTTTTTGTTATGCCTGAGATATTCAACTATTTTTAGTACAAATCATTTTTGTAACTAACTTCACAAAGAATGATAAGGACTTGCAACCACTTGGAGCACATCATTTGATCTTTTTGCTAAAAAATGCCTTTCACATGAGCATAGAAGGAGGATATTCACTAGAGGAGAGAAACAAATTTTGTGTTTTATGTAATTGGCTAGAGATGCCTTGGACCACTTTATTTCACATTTAGAACCACCTAGATAACTTCCATTTATCTTTTTCACACCATGAAATAACCTCTTCTTGTAATGATGGCAAAAGAATATTCTAGATCCATGGCTGCTTGAGACATCTTATTTGAAGTGGCCCACCTCGATCCTTTAATATCATTCCATGGAGGAAATTAGACAACCAAAGCAAATGAAAATATAATAACTTATCTTCATTTCACCATTTTTAATTTACTTTGCAAATTTGGGCATTTGGACCTTCAAGGACCTTTTACACCTTACCCACCAAAAGGCAACTGAAGTAATTTCCAAAAACGGCCCAATGCTTTTTGGGCCTTTAGGGAATTTTGAACTTGTTCACTTATCATTTCTTTTGGTGCAAGAGTGCAATATGTCTTGAGCTACCAATGAGATCTAAGAATGCTATGTGTCACTATTTCACTTTACCAATCCAAGCATTCAAGCCTTGGGGACATTTTGCACCATGCCCAACAAAATTCAAATGAGGTAATCTTCAAAAATGGCCCAAATCTTGAAAAACCTTGAGGATCCACCATGTTTCCAACATCACATTATTGATCTAGGAATTTAGGCTTTAGGGACCTTTTGATCCTTACCCACCTAAAGGTATGTGAGGTAATCTTCAAAAAGGGATTGAATCCTAAAAAACCCATTGACCCACCATGTGTCCAACATTATTGCTAGCCCAAACTCTCAAAATAAATTCACCTTTGTACCATCCTTCTTTATATGGTGAGGGGTGTGAGCTCCATCTGAAAGTGCCCTTAGAGAAATTTTCAAAGGTAAAATCACCCTTTGGGATTCAATGTAAGTTTCCTCCACCTTTTAAAAGTACCCTTCTCAAAATTTTTAGAGGCAAAATGACCCTTTAGGATTCTGTGTAAGTGTCCTCTGCCTTCTAAATGTGCCCTTCAATAATTTTACAAATGGAAAAATGACGCTTCAGGATTACTAGAAAGTAACTTTGAATGAAATAAGTGACCTTACAATTCGTTTAGGATTTTTGTGTGAGAAAAATGACTGAAGAGCAAGTGTCATTTAGAATTTTTTCTAGGGATAAAAAGTCCTAACAAAATGACCCAAAGCCAATGAAATTACCCTTCAAAACTTTTGTAAAACACTTATCCTGAAAGAGATAAGACATTAAATTATTTTTAAAAAAAATTAGTGGACAAAATGTTCAACAAACATAAGTATTTAGACTCTTTGTTTGAGACAAAAAATTTGAAGACCTATGTCCATCATACATTGTGTTCATACAAATGGCTTAAAAAGTCTAAGGAAAAGAACACCTTCACCAAGTAAATAAAAAACAAAGGACTTAGAATATTATGTACATGAACTTGGCCTTCTAAAGGAATACATGGAGACATAAATATAGCTAAGGACATATATTTTCATATAAATAAGGGCCCAATTGTTCTAGTGAAATTTTGGGAACTAACACTGGCTCTCGTCTAGGGATGTGTACCCTTAATAGGTACATAGAGAACACTAGACTAGATAACTATCCACTGGGACAAGGATTCAAGAGTAAGATTTAACATGGAAGACTCAACAAAAATAAAACATGGAAGACTTAACAAAAATAGATTGAGAGGATCTAAAAATGAACACACAACAAAAAGAACTATCCAAATAAGGCCAAAAGTAAAGGGGTAACAAATCAATAAAATAAAAAAGTAATAACACACTATACAATATGGTACATAAATAATAGACATAATCAAAGAAGTGATTTAGATGCCTACCATTGACTGGTAGTTCTAGTATCTCAGCATCTAGGTATCTCATGAAGAAAGTGTGTTCCCCAATCTGATAGTGAACAGAATAGGGACTCATCGACAAGGCAACAAAACTTACCATGATTAATTTTATCCTCATGCCTGCTATCCCAAAGTAAAACTAGATCACCTCCTTGGAAAATTCTTGGAGTGACTTTTCTATCAAATATTTTCTTTAGATTCTTGAATTTGAGATGTCTTTCATGAGCCTGTCTTTGAATTTCATCAAGCTCAATGATCTGGTTAATCCTACTTTCATAATGGCTAATTTACTCATCATCTTCTAGTTGTTGTATGAGCTGATAGTTTGGAAACTACAAATCCATAGGAAAAAATACTTGAGCTCCATAAACAAGCTCAATAGGGCTTCTATTTTTATCTCTCTTTGATTTAATCCTATAATCCCATAAGGAAAAATTTATCTAGTCACCTTTCCTCTTATTATTTTCTTCTAAAGTTCTAATAATCTTGAGCAAGTTCTTATTTCTTGCCTAGTCCCTTGAGGATTATAGTTTTAAGAATAAGTTAGGTGAATCCCATAGTCTTTTAAAAATGCCACCAAAGGTTTGGATTTTAAGCTTATTGCATTATCATCAATTATCTTAATAGGCACATCAAATGTACAAATAATCTAATTTATAAAAAAATCCATGACTACCTAGTGCATCACTCTCCTTGTAGGGATTGATTTAACCCATTTGATGAAGTAATCATTTAAAACTAATATCCATCTATGCCTATCACTTCACCAATCAATAATTTATCCAATGAAAAACATTCCCCATTGTCAGAATGGGCCTTCAATCATCACAATATACAAAGGAATAGAACCTAAAGCTTTCATCCTCCCAGTAATGCACTGACATTTTTCACATATTCTTACTGTCTAAGAAACATCCATAAACCATGATGGCCACTAATAACCAGATCTTAGAATTTTATGAGTTGTAACCTTAGGTTGAAAATGACCATGACAAACTCCACTATGAAATTCTTCAATCAAGACAATAGTTTGCTCTTCTAGCACATGTCTTAGGAGAGCCCCATCTAGATTCTTCCATACAAGTCCATTTCGAGTCAAGAGGTATTTTTAGGAGACTAGTTTGATAGGTCCCCTTTCATTCTTATCTAAGTCAGGGGACAATTCAGATTTTTTAAGTAGTAAAAAATATCCTTATAGCATGGAGATGCATTAAATTGACTCAAATAATCATCAACATTAAAAACAATAGTGTTTACCTCAATAGCTTGCAAATTAATCTCATAGATAATATTGGTTAGACCCATCCCTCTTACTAACTTGGTGGTCTAGATATCCATATCATATTCTTCTAACTTGTTGACCCACCTACACCTCTTGATGGATACTTCATTCTAAGGTTAAATGTCCTTAACAATGGTGTGCAAGATATAGGCAACACTTTTTTAAACTCAAAATATATGGTGTGAATGTTTTGATAGACTTCAAAATAGAAAAGTCTTATTTATCCATAATAGTGTCTATTAGTTTAGGACCTTCCATAGCTCTGTTAAAGAAAGCTATCAGATGCTCACGACCATATTAATTCTTTTGCAATAGGAGAGTAGCAATAATATTGTATGATGCAAAAGATAATACTTGAAATTGCTTTGTGTAATTAGGACTAGCCAAGACAAAAGCAGAATTCAAAGCTCCCTTGATGTGACTAAATGCATGCATGGCCTTCTCCTCTCACGTGATGGTTTGGTCCTTCTTCAACATGGATGTAATACGTAGAGTAATCTTTGCAAAAATAGATACAAACCTCCTTACAAAGTTAATTTGTCTAAAGAAATAATTAATTCCTTTTTTAGATTGTGGGATAGTCAATTTGTCAATGGCTTCAATCCTTTTGGGATCAATCATGACACCCTCTTTGGACATGAGATGTCCCAAAAACTTGGACTTTTGTATTCCAAAGTGGTACTTCTCAGGATTAAATGAAACGTCAAACTCCCTGCACATGATCATCACCTTTTTAAAATGCTCTAAATTCTCTGCTCCAGTTTCAATGTATAGAGTGACATATTCCTAATACACAATGATAAATTGGTTAATTATCCACACAAAATCAACCTTTATATCTAGCTAAAATATTACACTATCAATCATTAATATGAATGGCATCTGCATATATACATATGTGCCCTATGGCATGATGAATGCAATCTCGGACCTCTCAGATTCCTTGATCGCAACCTAGTTGTAACTTGAGAAGTCATTCAATGTGGATAACATTTATAATCCTATAACACTTTGAAATAGGTTATCCATATTGGGAAAGGGATAATTATCTTTCAAATAAGATTTGTTTAGATCCTAAAAATCTATACACAAGTGGATATCACCATTATTATTCTATATAGGGACTAAATTTTCAACCCATGATGAATAGATGTTGGGCCGAATGATACCACTATCCCTTATATTTTTTAACTCCTCCCTCATCTTTGTGGGCAAGATGGGGTTAATGGGCCTTTGATTCTATTTGAAAGGTTTTCTATCATGTTGTAATGGGATGATGTACTAGAACAAGTCTTCCTTATATGCTTTTATCTCAGAATAAGAACATGTTATGTAATATCATTACTTCCTTAGTGGCTACATGTAAGATTTCATTTCAACTACACTTAAGTGAGTACCTAGCCAAACCTTCCTTGGGTTCTCATGAGAACCCAAATTGCACTCAGTTATGTCTTTTGAAATAAATGAGTCTCTCAACTCGATTCTATCAGCTCCATCAAAATATACCTCTAAACTAACCAATCCTCTTAGGATAATGTTTGTCTTCATCTGAATGATGTCTTTCCAAAAAAAGACCTCCTTCCCATCACAAACTTGAATCATAGATTCCAAATCTATGAGGTAATTGTGGAACTTATCCTCATAATTTAGAAACTTCTTAATCTATTCATTATCAAATACTTAACAATGATGAATATTGTCTAGGATTGAAGGAATGAAAATCACCTCCACTTGATATTGACAATGAGGAATTGTATTTACAAAATTAAATTGAGCACCTATCCCTACAAGTCTATCAACTTATTGGTTGAAACTTCTATCATGATAAAAAATATTGAATGCATTAAATAAATATAACAAGTCCAAAACAACATTCTAATATTGTTTTAACCTTTTATTTTTTGTGTAAAAATCACTATGGAATTTCTTTACCACAAACTCAAAATCACCATTAACAATTAAACACTGGATTCCATATTCATGGGTAATCTGTAGACCAAGCAAGAGTACCTCATACATAGCAGTATTATTAGTGTAATCTAAGTAAATCTAAAAGTAAAACATATTACATTTATCATTGGGGGAAGAGAAGATAATCCCAGCTCCATTTCCAATATTGGATCAAGCCCTATCAAAGAACATCTTCTAGACTGCACTTTCATTATCAGGCCCTACATCAAGAATAACATGTTGTTTTCTAGTATGACCATTCATAATAAATTTACCCAAGTCAACATCCATGTACAACACTTCATTAAGAGAATGATTTGTGTCCTTAATCATATTCAACATCTTTAGCTCTTTATAAAGATTGACCATCTTACCCTCCAATAGAATGGTGGCATAAGACAAGTCCATATATATGCTTCCACCCATGCTAGAAACCCATTTAGATGATAGCAACATCCCCCACTTAGGTGGGAAATTAACAACTACCACTTCCATATTCAAAAATTTACTTGGATGTACTACCAACTACACTATCAACCCCTTGACCTATCTAACAAATGGAACCTCTTATGAGTCCATGGCATAAATTTAACAAATATTGAAGTGAATTTTATTCCTATCTCATTTAGGACACCTAGGGGAATCACATTGAAAGAAGCACTAAAATCAAACATACAATTATGAACAATCATACTATTGATTAGCTAGGTTTTGTAAATCAACTCCATATTCAATTGACTTTCTACAAGTGCAATCCCTAAATAAACATCAGGAACAAGTTCAAGAACCTATTTTTATTCTTCATGACTTACTAGTGGTGCTTAGGGGAACTCAATTCCATTTGTATTTGAATTCTCACCAAATTCTAAGTACTCAAATGCTCTCTTCCTATGTTCAGGTATTTGTAATAATTCAACAAGTGGGACAATGATTTTTAGTTAGATCAACACTTGTGCCATATCGCATATGTTATGTTGAGGAAGAGGATTATTTGGTGGAAGGATAATGACACCCTCATCAGGAATACCATCACTTAATGTTTTAAGTATAGTAGTCTAGGGTGGATTAATACCTTTACCAGTAGCCTGATGGATTCAACTTAGCTTCATTAGCACCCTTAGGGATACTAGACAAGATGGGCACTCTATTCCTAGTGGTATCATCTCGTCACTTAGAAAATTGGGAAATAGGCACCAATTTAGAAGCTTTAGGGATTGTTATAGTTTGTTTAGATTCTTTATTATCATCCCCTATCTTGGGATTTGTAGGGGCATTATCCTAAGGAGAAGCAACTTGATATTTACTTCTCACATGATATTTTTTCTCTTGGGAAATTGTTGTATTAATTAGTAGCTACATATCCTAAACTAATGGAATTCCCCCATCATATTTCCTAATCATCATAGAGCATAAGAAATCAAAGTCATGAATGGGCAATTCCTATGCTTGCATCATATTAATATCAAAAGCAAAGTTATGTGTTGGGATACATACCTTTTCAACCACACTCTTAAATTGATTAACATTAGTAGAATGTAGTACTTTCATAGAGGTAGTCATCTCACTTCTGGGGCTTTAACAATTGAAAATCAATATATCATCATAAGATAAAGTAAACTTGAATTCATCCACATCTCCATCAATCGGTTCAAATGTATCACATAGGGAATTGCGAAGAAAGCACTTATCACACTAATCAATATCAATGTCTTAGTCTATAGAATTCACCTTGGAATTTAAAGGATTAGACACTTCTTTCCCAGCCCGTCTATTTTTTTTAATCTATTCTTTCTTCATGTGCAGGCCTCTTTCCTCTACCACTATCTAGATTATGGAAAGTAGGCCCCCTTTGTTCTTGATTCTAATTTGGAGACCTCTCTTAATGAGAAGACACATGAGGGATCCTCTTCTCTACTCTAGCCAACTTGTATGACATTTTCTTGATAGCAGAAGCCAAATTTTTAACTATCTCCTCAAATTTGGAATTCTTAGCGGATCATGTCTTTTCATATTAACCAAATTTACATCATCTCGCTTGTTTAATGGCTTACCGACAAAATTTATGTTATTTTCAATTTGGATGGCCATATTGAATGCCAACCACAAGTTCTTGGGTCCCTTGTCCCTCAAGTAGTAAGTATCCTTCTTGTTAAAGGCATCACAATACTTTATCAAGCATGTTGTTTCACTAGGCATTATGTTCTTAGGCAAACAAATCATGGCCTTGTTGAACCGTGTATTCAAATCCTACACACTCTCATTAGGATTTTTTTTTGTTTCCAAACTAAGCCAAAATAAACCTTGGATCAATTCTTTCAACATACTAAATCCTAAAAACATTCTTCATCTCTTCCCATGAATCAATGCATCCATAGATAAGGGAATTGAACAAGTCATGAGCATCTTCCTCCATCATGTGCAAAAACAACTTTATACACACATCCTCATACTCACACTAGTAGAAAGCAATAATAAATGACTAAAAAACAACTAAAAACTACATATAAATTACTAAACTTGGTCATGTGAGCATTAGTAGTTTATTTCAAGTCATTTATAATGCGACCAAATTTATGACTAAACCATTTTTAGTCATCTCTTGGTTGTTCTGATTGATCAATTTGGTAGTATATTTAGTTTTAATTTAGTCATTATTTGTTGTTAACTGGTCATTTATTTAGTCATTTTAATCATTAATTTCCATCAATTGGTAGTATATTTATTCATTTTTGTTCACTGATTTTTGTCCATTGGTAACTTATTTAATCATTTGTATTAACTAATTTCCATCCATTGGTAGTATACTTAGTCATTTTAATCATTATTTTACAGTCAACTGGTCATATATGTAGTCATATTTATGCACTTGTTTCCATCAATTGGTAGTATATTTTAATCAATTTAATTATTAATTGACATCAATTAGTAGTATATTTAGTCATTTTAGTTGACTGATTTCCATTAATTCATATTAAATTTAGTCATTTCAATTTTTAATTAATTTCATTTGGTAATTTATTTAGTTATTTTTTTTCACTAATTTCTATCAACTGGTAGTATATTTAAATATTATTTAGTTATTTCATAATCATTATATTTACTACTATTTTAGTAGTAAATTATAATTTATATGATATGAATAATTTATTAAATACAATAAATTGTATAATTCAAAAATAAACATATTGTTAAACTTGAATTAAAACAAAAAACAAAATAAAAATATAGAAATAAATGTTTTTTTTGATATTATAATTTTGAAAAAAGGGTGTAGATCCCAGGTACAAAAGGCCCAAGGAAAACAGGATAGGCCAAAGGCCACTAAAAGCAAACAAACAACAAATCAACAATAGCTAAACAATAAATTAGAAATAGATTAGAAGGCAACGATGGTAGAAACACACTTGTTAATCAAGTCTTTCTAGTCATATTTTATCAAATCGAGAAGCTCTTCCTTGTTGGAAAATTTATCTTCAATATCCTTATCTTCATTTGGAGCCTCTTATAAAATCATTAGTGAAGAAGTAGCTCGATGAACAACCTTCAAGGAGATGATTGTCGACACTTTCATTTTATTCTAGAGTTAACGCAAACCCTTTTCTACTTCTTCCATCTCCCTTTTGATTTGGCTACCATCATCATAGGTCTCCTCAGAATCCTCCTTAACTGAGTCATATAAGTAGCTATTTAGCTCCTTGAAGTGACTAGTTCCTTCTTTATCAATCTATTGGTCCAAACTAGGTTTGACTTTTAAAATACATTCTTCCTTATATATATCTAAAGTAGAGGGATAATCAATGATATTGACCAAAGGGGATTTAACCTCTACAAGTTTATTGGATCTCCTGATACCTAGATTTCTAGTGGTGAAACTCTAAGATTTAATTCTAGACTCTTCATCCACATCCACATCCCCCTACACTTGGGCCTCCAAGTGCTCTTTGTCTATAGCCTTTTTTGGGTGCTCTTCACCCACCACGTTTTAAATCTTTTTCTTGCCCAAATTTTTATTCAATGAAACAACCCTAGGGAGAACTTTCCTTTTCTTATTACCAGAAATAATAGGACTAGTCTTCAACTCACACATCCCTTTCAGATATAGAAATTGAGATGGATTGGTAGTTCTAAATTTTGTAATTTAATACCTGAGATAATTAATACCTCTTTCATAGTAGATAATCGAAAGCATGTCATCTATTTTGGTCTCATTGTAGGATAAAGGCTCCATTCTGACCTTGTCACCTCCCATGACTAAAAGCTTCTCAGAGTTACTGGTAGACTTGGTTAAGACCAAAATCAGCCACCAAGGATTAAATATAATTGAGTCAAATAGTCTAAAAGCAGTGGAATGGTTATCACTAGGTAACTATCCTTTAAAATCACTTGAATCCTAACCCCCTTTTTTTAGATCATACAAGATAATAAAGTAATTATTACATAAATAGGGAAGCTTACAAAGATTTCCCATGTGATCAGGCACCATTGAGAAATGAATCTACCTTGTGTGATAATGATTTTTATTAATGTGAAAATACTCATATTTTAAAGCAAGTTCATAAGTCACTTTCCCAAATTTAATGATAATACTTTTCCTACCCTTAATGTGATGAATATCCAACATAGAACTGCCAAGAAAATAAGTAAGGGAGTAATTTAATCTATAATAGTTTATGTGATCCATTATGTCAATAAAGGTTGGGCCTCCAAAAGAAAGAGTTCTCTAATGTTAGTGGGTAGATTATTTCTGTTCCTCCAACACTTTAGATGGAAAATATTTATTCCCAAGTTGACCATTCCATCTACCACCTGATTTCCATATCTATACATATGTTTGACTTTAAACTCTTCAAAACCCAGAAAGAGGTGTTTTATGTCTTGAATTATGTCCTCCAACTTCCATCCTATTCTATATTTATATTTGATTGCATCGATTAAAATCTTGGATTCTCCCTTTATTAAGAGAGTTTTGATTCCAATGGAGATGGCTAACTAGATACCCCAACGGATGTCCTAGGCCTTGACTCCATTATTGGAGTTTTCTCCCAACCGACCAACATAGGCCAAAAATAAACATATTATTAAACTTGAATTAAAACTTAAAAGTAAATAAAAATATTACATATAAGAACAAGCTACAACAATCTAGAAGTTAAAATATTGATTCAACATCATGATTAAAAAAAGGTAAAATGCAATTAAAATATAATGTAATTTTGATGAACTATAAGATGTTCATGTGTGTGTGTGTGTGTGTGTGTGTGTGTGTGTGTGTGTGTGTGTGTGTGTGTGTGTGTGTGTGTGTGTGTGTGAAACTCTAAGAGTTTCCAACTCTTTCAAATACACCATGATAATGATCCTTAAACAACACATTCAAACTACTACATAAGGTAGTGGGCCAAGCTATCTAATAGCTAGTACATGATAAACATCAACTATGTCATTTTTTCCAAATAATTTAGTGGTCACCATGTGAAGGTTCCTTATTTATCTTTTAGATGGATAGCTCCATCTATTTTGTCTTCATAATCAAGTCTTATGTTACTTATGACCTTTAAAATATCTATATTTGCATCCCATATTCCTTTCAATTTGAATCCATGTACAATATATAGTGAGTGAATCCACTCAATGCCCATAGAATCACCATCAAATGGATCCAACACCCCAACTTTATCCCCTTCTTGGGTTTTATCAATATATTTCTATAAAAACAAAGAAAGATACACATTATATTAAGATATAAAGCATTCGATAACACACAAATAAACATTTAATAAATATTTATATGAAAGTAGAAAATGATAATAAGAATGTTGAAACTATGTCCCTAACATATTAAACAAAAATTAACTTCCCACTATTTGATACATAATGGATGTTAGATATATAAGGTGTCAATATGTTGGCAATCATTTTCCATGAAGATGTGGATGTTACAAGGACAACAAGTAATCATTTGATTGAGGTTATTGAAGTTCTCAGAATAGAGGATCTAAGAAAATCTCTTTTGGATGAGCTTTGAGTTTTGGTATCTTTTGATGGGTCATATGTGAACTATAGGAATTTATCTATTTTATGGGACACAATGACATATTGAGGTCATTTGATGGATATTACTCAACATGATATTAATTATAATGATACAAGACTAATGATAAGATGTTCATTTGAGGAGACTTTGGATATCCTTTTGGATGTTTTTGTTTTTTTAGAAGGAGATCCTCTTAGGGGTGTTCTAGAAAACATCATGCTTGGTCAGTTATATCAATATAACAATAGCACTGAAAGTAAATTCCATTACTAGAAATGTTAGAAATACCAACATATGAGTTTGTGCCTCAACAGGTAAGGATTCAACTTGTTTACATAAAAAATTAAATTTGTTTCTCACAAACAAATCCAATCAAATTCTTGCATAATAAGCCTTAACTTAGCTAAGGTAATAGGGGATGTTTTCTAATGAGAATTATCCCTACAACTTGTTTGATCTTTGTATTAGCTATATTTTTCCCATCATTTTAAATCTATATACATAATTTTTGATATTTTAGTTATGGTAATTAATTCCACCTATGATTTAATTTTGACTAGAGTCCCTTACTCAAAAATATGTTTTATAATACATTCTTAATTATTTCAAGAACAACAAAAGTGGTTGGAGATACAATCCCTTGATGAACTAAGAATGAAATTAGGTCATGTGATAATAATGGTACTTTTGGTCAAATATTTTTAAAAGAGTACAAAGGTTTTGGTTAACACTAGTCTAGACTTATTATGCTTCTCAGGGTTAGTGTTATTGTTGTTTGGTTATCTTTTCCTTCTCTTAAAGTGTTGTCTCCTAGAAAAATAAGTTTTTGACCTATGATTTGATTTTGACTAGAGTCCCTTACTCGAAAATATGTTTTCTAATATAATCTTAATTTTTTCAAGAACAACAAAAGTGGTTGGAGATACAATCCCTTGATGAACTAAGAATGAAACTAGGTCATGTGATAACACTAACCCTGAGATGCATAATAAGTCTAGACTAGTGTTAACAAGAACTCTTTTACTCTTTAAAAAAAATTTAACCAGAAGTACAATTATTATCACATGACCTACTTTTATTCTTAGTTCATCAAGGGATTGTATTTCCAACCACATTTGTTGTTCTTGAAAAAAATTAGAATGTATTACAAAACATATTTTTGAGTGAGGGACTCTAGTCAAAATCAAATCATAGGTGGAATTAATTACCATAACTAAAATATCAAACATTATGTATATAGATTTAAAATGATGGGAAAAATATAGCTAATACAAAGATCAAACAAGTTGTAAGGATACTTCTCATTAGAAAACATCTCCTATTAGATTAGATAATTTAAGGCTTATTATGTAATAATTTTCTTAGATTTGTTTATGAGAAACAAATTCAATTTTTTATGTAAACAAGTTAAATCCTTACCTGTTGAGACACAAACTCATATATTGGTATATCTGACATTTTTAGGAATGGAATTTACTTGCAATGTTATTATTATATTGATATAACTGACCAAGCATGATGTTTTCTAGAACACCTCTAAGAGGATCTCCTTCCAAAAAAATAACATCCAAAAGGATATCCATAGTCTCCTCAAATGAACATCTCATCATTAGTCTTGTATCATTACAATTGATCCCATGTTGAGTAATATTCATCAAATGACCTCAATATGTCATTGTTTCCCATAAAATAGATAAATGCCTATAGCTCACATATGACCCATCAAAAGATACCAAAACTCAAAGCTCATCCAAAAGAGGTTTTATTAGAGCCTCTATTCCAAGAACTTCAATAACCTCAATCAAATGATTACTTGTTGTCCTTGTAACATCCACATCTTCATGGAAAATGATTTCCAACATATTGACACCTTATATATCTAACATCCATTATGTAGCAAATAGTGGGAAGTTAATTTTTGTTTAATATGTTAGGGGCATGGTTTCGGGGTTCTTATTATCATTTTCTACTTTCTATAAATATTTATCAAATGTTTATTTGTGTTATCGAATGCTTTATATCTCAATATAGTGTGTATTTTTTACTTTTTTGTATAGAAATGTATTGATAAACTCCAGGAAGGGGATAAAGTTGGGGTGTTGGATCCATTTGATGGTGTTGCTATGGGCATTGAGTGGATTCACTCACTATATATTGTACATGGAGTCAAATTGAAAGGAATAGGGGATGCAAATCTAAATATTTTTAAAGGTCACAAGTAACATAAGCCTTGATTATGAAGACAAAATAGATGGAGCTATCCATTTGAAAGAGAAATAAGGAACCTCCACATGGTGACCACTAAATTATTTGGAAAAAATGACATAATTGATGGAAAAAATTAGTTTTTGACATTGATGAAAAAGTGTTGTCTTTTATTTTTAATTATTGTATGTAATGTCAAATTCTAAGATTTTGCAACTCTTCAAAATAAACCATGATAAATATCCCTAAACAACACATTCAAATTATTGCATAAAGGAGTGGACTAAGCTATCTAACAACTAGTACATGATAAACATCAACTGTGTCATTTTTTTCAAATATTTTAGTGGCCACCATGTGAAGGTTCCTTATTTCTCTTAAAGATGGATATCTCCATCTATTTTGTCTTCATAATCAAGGTGTATGTTACTTGTGACCTCTAAAATATTTACATTTGCATCCCTTGTTCCTTTTAATTTGACTCCATGTAGAATTTATAGTGAGTGAATCTGCTCAATGCCCACAATAACACCATCAAATGGATCTATCAGCTCAACTTTATCACCTTCTTAGAGTTTAACACTACATTTTTACAAAAAAAATACAAATTATATTGAGATATAAAGCATTCAATAACACATAGATAAACATTCGATAAATATTTATAATAAACTCTAAAATGATGATAGGAACTCTAAAACCATGAACCTAGCATATTAAACAAAAATTAATTTCATGTTATTTGATACAGAATGGATGTTAGATATAGAAGGTGTCAATATGTTAGCAGTCATGTGCCAAGAAGATGTGGATGGTACAAGGATAGCAAGTAATCACTTGATTGTGGTTATTAAAGTTCATAGAATAGAGGCCCTGATAAAAGATCTTTTGGATGAACTTTGAGTTATGGTATCTTTTGAAGGGTCATATTTGAACTATAGTCATTTAGATATTTTATGTGACACAATGACATATTGAGGTCATTTGATGGATATTACTCATCATGGTATTAATTGTAATGATATAGGGCCAATGATGAGATGTTCATATGAGGAGATTGTTGATATCCTTTTGGACGTTGTTGCTTTTGTAAAAAGAGAGCCTTTTAGGGGTGTTACATGAAAAATATGCTTGTTCATTTTTATCAATCTAAAAATAGGATTTCAAGTAAATTTCATTCCTAAAAATTCCAGAAATACCAACATATGAGTTTCTACCTCAACAGGTATGGATTCAACTTATTTATAGAAAAATTGAATTTGTTTTTCACAAACAAATCCAATCAAATTCTTGCATAAAAAATCTAAACTTATCTAATCTAATAGGGGATGTTTTCTCATGAGAAGTAGCCTTACAACTTGTTTGATATTTGTATTAGCTATATTTGTCCCATCATTTTAAATCTATATACATAGGGTCTAACATTTTAGTTATGATAATTAATTTCACCTATGATTTGCTTTTTACTAGAGTCCTTTACTAAAAAATACATTTTCTAATACATTCTTAATTTGTGCAGGAACAACTAAAGTGGTTGGAGATACAATCCATTGATGAACTAAAAATGAAGTTGGGTCATGTGATAATAATGGTACTTTTGGTCAAAATGTTTGAAAAGAGTAAAAATGTTCTATTTAACTCTATTCTATACATGTTATGCTTCTTAGGGTTAGTGTTATTATCATCTATTTATCTTTTTCTTCTTTCAAAGCATTGTCTCCTAGAAAAATTAGTTTTTGACATTGATGGAAAAGTGTTGTCTTTTATTTTTAACAGTTGTATTTAATGTTTTATGTCTTGGAACAAATCATTTTTTGTATTTTCTTTTTTTTAATTATATTGACTAACAAAGAAGCAAATTTTTACTTTGAGAAAAAAACTAACCCATTGTGAGGTACAAACAAATGGAGGTCAAGACTACAATAATGCTAGAATCTACGAGTACTCTAGAAAGAGACATGGACTGGCATAATGCACTAATGCCTAGTCAAAATATATGTATGCACTCTACTACAACTAAACTCTAAGCTTCCATATGTAAGTTATATGTTCTCCCTTATTTCCATAATATATGTATACTAGATAATTACACTTCACTAATTTTCTAACTAGATTCTATCACATAGGTAATGATTAACCTTATTTACATAATAAAATAACCATTACTTAATTGAATAGTACTTGAGAAATTCTTACTTGCATGTGATTTCATAGCAATCATCTCAAGTTCAACACCACTACTACTATGAATATCATGCACATGCTCATCGAGTTCAACATAATTAGTATCAACATGTACATGACATTATGTAGCTTTGCAGAGAGCTCTATTGACAAGGTATTTTCCATTTAATTATGTTTTCATATAATTTCTCTGCATGTGGTTTAATAATCATGAAACAAATTAATATAAGTCAAGTAAATAATTCAAAATCTATAAATTTTTGTCTAAAATAAAATTTTAATAATGAAGAATGACAAAAGATTGGGATAGATAAACTTACAACTTAAAGAATACAAAATCTATAAATTTTTGTCCAAAAGAACATTTTAAGCATGAATAATGATAAAACATTGGGATAGATAACTGATAAAAACTATTATATTGCCTCAACTCGAACACAACTATGAATGTGCTACACATTCTTGTCTAGTTTATCATGATCACTATCAATATTGACATCTTTGTTGACATCAAGCCATTTTCATTTTCATGCTACTTTGATGAAATTGCTTTGGATGTGGTTTAACCATCATGCAAAAACATATACAAATAATTCAATAGTCAAGCAAATAATGCAATCTATAATTTTTTCCCAAAGAATTTTTTTTGGATCACTCCAACAATAAAGAAATTGGGTTAGATTCTCCTATGGTCATATTTCAATCTACATATTAGATTGAATTTATATATATAATTGCCAAACATGAAGAAATGAGATCAATAGATCCTCTTACCTCATCTTAATCTATGGAATTATGCTCATTCCATGTAGAAACTATAGACTTAATGGAGGCAACCAACTTCAAAAATTTCTCAATGAAACTATATATGCAACTCATTACATGTTGGTACCCTTCATTTTAGTTGACATGATCTGGAGAGGCTCTTACTAGGTATCTAATAGATGGCTTTGAAATCATTGTTGATGAACTAGGTTTTCACTTCATCCTACTCTTATATTTACTAGGATCTAGTATTGCCATATAATTGATAATATCTTCTGTACCTGCTTCTCTATTAATGTTTTGCACCTAAAATACAATGTCAAATTTAACATATAGTGAATTCAATAAAAAATATAAATAAATATCAAAATGTCAATTAAAAAAAAATCCATTCACTCACTCCAAATTTATCCATTTTGGCCTACAACCCACCTCAGCCAAATGTATATCCATCCCTCAGATTATCTCTTGCTATTATGCCTTTGTTACTCTTTGTCAAATATTATTTGAAATGCATACTTTATTTGAATGCCTCCCACTATTTGTGAGATAGATTGGAGCATAACCTCACTTTTCCATCCATGATTATTTATCTACAATTATATCTAAAAATGTTCATCAAAATTCTCATCTGTTTCTTGTAATATGTACTATAGATTTGTCCACCAGTAGTCTCAAAATAATTTTTCATTTTTTGTATAAAATTTTATAGACTTCATGGATCTTGGTATGAAAAATTTGATTTTCAAATATACAAATGGGCCCTACATCTTATACCCAACTCGTAGGCCCACCTTACATCATTTGGTCCACTAGGATCACCATCTCTCGATACCTCAACCAAGAATAGCTTCTTGTCTTCTAATTTTATTTCTTTTGCATTCTTCTCTATAGATGTATACAAATCTAGACTCAATCTTTGTCTTTTGAAAAGTTAAGACACGTCTTCTATTAAACCACTACCAATATTTCTGGCTAATCAACTAGTTACATCAAAATTTGTAGATGTAATAGGTGTTATCTAAGGCACACCGGATGTAAGTGATCTCTCTTCATGACTTTCATCAACCAAAACTTCATGCTCCTTAGCCACATCAGGTGTGGCATAAGTAGGTAGGTCAGTACCAATCTCCATATATTTCACTTCAAACAAATCCTTTAGTCTTGAATAAATCATCTAAAAACTTATTGTTCCTTTGTTCTCGCATTTCTCAATAATCTCTCTTAGACTTTGTGCTAAGAGATAATCATGACATTGCACATCAACATGTGGTATATCAGGCTACACATCACCATGTGCTATATCAAGCTGCACATCACCGTGTTCTATATTATGTTGTACATCATCACAACTATTATTTTTACCAACTGCATTTGTAAAATCACAAATGCATTAGATTCTATGAGTTGGTGACGCTGTATCTTTTCTTTTTTTTATCAACATTTTATTTTCACTCTTTTTCTTGCCTATAAAACAAAAAGAGATATCATATTGTCTTATACACATAAATATCTTGCCTATAAAATTTCACTAAACACTATTAAACAAATAATATACTTCTTAATGGATTTAAAACTTACTTGTTTGTCAAACCCAGATGTGATAAATATTCATTATTCTTGGCCACATTTTATCTACAAAAGTACTCATAATCTATCATTGAAATTTTAGAATTATGATCTCTATCATCTAATTTTTGCATTAAATTCTTTTCCTTCATTTCTTGAAGTGCAAATAAATAATAATGTATAAATCAACAACTTGAATCAGTATAATAGCAGTGGAATACAAGTTTGAATATCAAATTTTGGACATCAAATGGGATTTTAATTAAATAAAAAACTCATTAAAATTGACCTTTTTTGAAGGACTAGAAATATCTAAATTCAACACTCAAGAAATGGTTGCTGGGGAAATAAAACATAAAACCCTAAAATGATCAAAAGACATGATCACTTTGGTAACACAAATGGGATTTCTTAGTTTTTTGCCTTTAGAAGGAGAGTTTTGATTTTTTGTCTTGGGCATAGGGTGTTGGTTCACAAAATTCTAGATTACAAACCCTAAGAGTATGCCAAGTTCTATGATCATTTTTAACAATGTTTTGGCTAACAAATAGAATCAATGAAGATGGTTGGAATTCCCTGCTCTTCAAGCTTACTAGGTTTAGATGGGTGTACCTTGATCACCAATAAATATAAAATATTCCAAAACTAGATGGTCATAATTAGGCATATTATATCCTCACACAAATTTAGAGGATTTATTTAGTTAGTATATCTTAAACTTATTCATCTACTAATAATCTATTTCACACTAGTATGAGGGTTTGAAATAGATAAAAACTAACTCTTGTTCCTACTCCTACTATAGAAATTAAAAATGTATAAATGAGATTATTTTTATTATAAATATGATTAATGCCTTTGATTATTGGGCAATGGAGTTAAGAATGGAAAATGATATGTGTCCTCCTTCTGGCTGAAATTCAAATCATTTGACACTTGGGATGTTTATACCTTCTATAAAAGTGCAATATTATAGTTACCAGACTCTTCTTATTGATCGAAATGATTCTCCCTAGGTTAATGTGATTTAATTAAAGGAATTTAATCCTTCCTTCAAGGAACCAATAAATTAACCACAGAAAAACAACAAATGTGTTTTGATAAACTAGATATACCCTTGATGTATTGATTTAAATAACAAGGAAAGATCAAACTGGAGACAACAAGATAATATTCATTAATTCACTTCAACAAATAATTGAAATCAGAATTCATCCACCAATTATAACTTCATTCTATTGATCTTCAAAAAGATTTTACAATATGTTTCAAAATTTTGTCCTGACTGACTCCCTATTGATGATTATCATTCTATCTTGGTTTTCACTTTATAGGTGAGTAAGGGAAGTGACAAGATATAGACCATTACATGTCAAAATGTGTCTTTTCAATTACCCACTTTTAACATAAATAAAAAAGTCTTAATTATCATTGTTTACATAGGATTACACAAAATCAATGAAATATGAGAAAGGAAGAGAAATGATCTGATGTTGAAGTCTAGAGCACTCACAATATACTAAATTTTTTAGTCATCATAAATTACCTATGATCATTCATATCTGGTAAGGTCCTCTCTCCATGATAGTATCTCCAAGGCTTGGTACTTCACTGCAAGGCTTATTCTTTTGGAGGTGCTAGATATGTCTACTCGCATTGGTACACTATGTAATCATGAGGCCATTTGTACTCTTGGATTTTTTATGTGTTGGCCAAGTGACTCTTCCATATTCTATCTAATAACCCTCTAGTGTCCCTGATGAATTTTGAGCATCCATCATCTTGTGCAATTATTCCATCAAAGGTTAAATTGAGGTTGTGAAGATTTACCTCACCATCCTTCTTTAAATGAGTGAGGTAGTTGGGAACTAATTGGATAAATTGATCTATCTAATCCTTTGAGAATTTTAGTTGATCATCATCCCTTAGATCTTAAGCATGAATCAATTATTTAGTGTGTTAAATGAATCCATTCTTTCTTTTATCTTTTGGCCTTCTCTAAATATGTATTGAAATTAATATATGATGATTCAAACCATGTACTCAATAGTATTTAAAGTTGCAAGTTCATCAACACTCCTTTGTAAAATTATGTACAAACTTATTAAGGTGTGATGTATAGGTTTGCATTTCTCTAATAAGGGGTTCAATATAGTTACATGGGCCTCCATCTGATCAACTTCTTGTGACAAGGAGACGTAACATTCATATACATTTTCCAATTTGTCCAAAACTAGCTTAACACTATGTTCCAAAATATTTTCCAATACTCTGAGGGTTTGTCACTTTGCTCCTTCCTTTGTTTCTTCACTCGTCTTTTTAAACTTATCAATTTATTATTTTAGCACATTCACTTGTATAATAATGATTGCACTTGTATTAGTCTGGATGGTAGGGGGATAGTATACTATTAATTTTATGCTTTATGAAGGACCTTCTCCCTTCAACTGCTCTTTCAATTTTACGTTTTCTATGATTATCCTATTCACTTCATCATTCAAATTAGTATGTTCTTTCTCATATTTTACTAATCTAAGCTCCATACCATTAACTGAAACCATAGTAAACATTGTTGAGTGCATTGTCATAGTAGCTACCTTCAATTTTGATGTGTTTTAAAGTGTATTTACCATGGTAGTCCCTTTTATTTCTTGTACAACATCATGAAATATTGGTTTTCTTGTTTTTTTTTTCTTTTTTCAAAGGCTAGGGTTTCAATTCTTGGATTATAACCTATGCCACTCATTCCCTTTTCTAAAATAAATTAAAAAATCAACATGGGATCTTCTTGGCTTCTTACTTGATCTAGTAAGAATATCTTTTTTATTTCCATCATAAGAATGATAAATATGTTTCTCTCCAATACCAATTTTTTGGCCTCATGTGGGCTGATATTGATTTTGTTGATCCTGAGCTCCTAAAGGGTTTGAGCAATAATATTATCATTTTGGGAATATTTAGTACCCATCTCATTAATCTGGAGTCTTTCCTCAAATTATCTCATTTTCACCTTGATCCAAAAATATTTAAATTTAGGGTTCTAGATAAATTCATCATCTTTAATAAAGCTAAGAGCAGTGACCACTCTTTCATGATCATTCATATCCTAATCATTATGTTCATGCACATCCACCCTTTCCTCTAGTCTACAGGCCTTAGTTACAAGTTCAAGGAGTGGCTGATCTACCTCATCATCATCTTTCAAATTCATTAGCACAAAGCCTACCTCCTTTGTATCTCCCACCTCTTCACTTACATCATATGCCACTAAGGGGGGTACTTCCTATGTCTTTTGATTTGTAGGCTTTGGTCACTCTAAAAGTGATATTTATTATACTATAATAGTGTTAGGAAGGGGTTCTATAATTGCAACACCACTTGACCTCTTGATGGGTAACTTGGTGGGTTTTGGAGACTACCCCTCAGGTTTGTTTTCTAATTTGAACATACAACCTTACAAAGTTGTCAGTTATCAAATTTATCCTCTTAAGATGATCCCATTTTTCCACATAGAAACCTAGGAATTTAGTGTCTCTCTTCTAATTATCTTCCTCAAATATTTTTATGATTTCCAATTTCATTTTCCTCTGAAACACATCAAGATGGGTAAGACAATTTATTATTACATCTTCTTCATAATCAACCTCATTAGTAATCCTAGTTTTAGTGAGTAGTGTTTTCCTTACAAAGTTTATATGTCCTTCAGGGTCTAAGACCCTTTCCCCTCATGACTTCAAAACATACCTTGCCTTCAAATAACTCCATAGCTCTTCTAGAGTATCAGACCTAATGGACAAGTCCCCACATATAGTTAAGTCAAGTAGGAACGTCCCCTTTGTCTACCTCTTCATAACATCTTGATCGATCCATATCATTTGACATATAAATCACAAAAATGAAATTCAAAGGTAAACAAAACTACGTAGAATGTGTGGGGCTTAAGGACACCCATTAACTCTTAGCAGTGTTTGGTCTACTAGAAAGAACCAGTCACCAAAATTATGGGTATGTCCCTATTCTAAATTTAGTGCTAAGGGTCTTAATAACTCTCTGATTTCAATGGGAAATCTTGGTGAAATGTGACCAAAAGTGGCCATGACCTTTACTATAAAATCATCATGAAATGTCACATAATCATTATTCCTACATCTATTATCCCAAATGTAACACTAATGCTACACAGGGAACCTATTTCATTGTTGGTCAATCATCCCTAAACACATCCTCTTAGTCTATTAAATGACACAAGAAATATTTTTTTAAAGTGATAGGGGCCATGTTTTCTCTCACCTGTAATAATCCCTCATGTATCCCTTTCTCAATTAGAGCAAGAAATTCATACTCAACATTCACTTTAGGGTTTTGAATCCTCATTTCCATCATCATGAGACTGATTGTCATCTTCTCCTAAGCATCAATCCCAAGCACTTGGAACAAAGAAAAATAAGTTCTTTTAAAATAGACTTGAAAGTCGTATATGGTAAATGTCTCATTGTTGGAATGCAAAATATGTATTTTTTTAAATTATTTTCACCCCTTTTCATGTGCATAGGAAGTTCATCAATCCTATAGGTTTTTCTCAAAATGATATAGTCTTTCTCACTTTTATCTAGGTTAATATTGGTGATGGCTTGCTTATTCAACATGAAAAACTCTACAATTAATGCTTTAGTCAAGACCAATAATGGTGAACTGTCTAACATTCTTATAGTCCTAGTAGCGAAGTGGTAATGTTATGCCAGTACTCTGATAAACTAAATATCTATGAATATATTTTGGACTATTAGTTTGGTGAAGTCTTAGACCAAAGGATTTAAAACTAGAATCTTACCATCCCTCTTATCATAGAAGTACCAAAACAAATCCCACACTAAGATAGGAATAATTGGGTCTCTGGATCTGTGACCTACACCTATAAACACTTATTTGAATCCTTTTGTTGAATTGGGTAGCACATCAAGTATGGACTATTGTAAATTTATCTTTTTCATTTTAGAGATTGTGGCTTCTTCCTTCTTACTCTCAAGTTCACTTCTTTTGAGTGGCATGATGGAGAATTTACTCTTACTTAATTTATTTAAGTGTCTACTTGTAGAATTGAGAAAATTTAGTTCTTATGCACTTGCTCTAGAGGGTTTCTATGAACTTACCAGGTGAAATAATATTTATAGAGTCTTCCTCCTTGAACTCCCTTGCCTTTGGTATGCTAAACTATGTGAATGATTAAAAAAATGGCATCGAGTCCTAGGTATATTTGTTTTTGACCTTGGTCACCTCAATATTAATTTAAATTCATGAAAAATATTTCATAATCTATCATATTTTGATATTGAATACATGCCATTGACCTTGGTAAATCGAACAGTTCATGTTTACAGGTTTAATCATTGTCACTAATGATTTAAATTCTTTAACAAATTATACCATAGTACTACTTTGTCATATAAAAATTGTTGTGGGCTAATGATATAGTAGAGTTAGGATTTTACTCTCCATGCTTTACCACACACCTTCACTTTCTTATTGTGGGATAGTGGGTTAGATAGTCTCATATCGCCACCCCATACACACCCCTTTGGAGTCCCATGAGATGATGGTTTAATTCTAGTAGTTCAGTGATTGTTCACCACTATACCATAGTGTCACTATATACCCCTTGTGGGGTTGTGTTTTACATTAGTTGTTAGCATGTTCTCACTGCCACCATCCCATGTATACCTCTGTTGACTTGTATATTTGGTTTCCATGGTATTGTACTAAGAATTTGTACATTGACCTATATGTCCAACCATCCCATGTATACCTCTGTTGACTTATATGATAGTATAGTATTGAATTTTTTATGTATTTTAGGTGGGAATATAGGGGTATATTATGAATGTAGTATTTTAGATATCTTTTTATTGAAAAGATTGAATAATTTTCTAATTTTTTAGTCTCTTAGTTTTTGTTTTTAGTGTAAGTCTGACCTAAAAGAACATCTATTTGTTTTTAATGAAGAGGTTTAGTTAGGTAGAGAGACTTTTAGGGTAGGAATCAGGGCTAGTTATGATAATAAAACTTGGCAAATTTTGGAGGTTCTAACATAAGGGTTACCATTCTTCAAAATTTTGCCTAAGTATTGAACAATTGTACCTTGATGATTTTGGTATTAGAATTCATCATTGACCTCTTGTTCTGGTTGCAGTATTTTTAAGTTCTTTCACTACAAGTTGATGAGGAGATTTATGTTAGGGGATTAATTGACCAACACCTTAACCATTGATGTCAAAGGGGGAGAATTGAATTAGTAAAACATAACATGATCTAGAAAAACAAGATAGTACTAAAGTCAAGGGAGCATAATAGTAAGGGGGAGAATGATAGGGAATTTTACTTGTCTTTTCACACAAATTGTTTAATAGTATAGGTTAAATATTTTTTCAACCTAATGTTAAGATGTGTGTGTGTGTGTGTGTGTGTGTGTGTGTGTGTGTGTGTGTGTGTGTGTGTGTGTGTGTGTGTGTGTGTGTGTGTTTGTGTGTGTGTGTGTCTATTTATTATTAAATCATATATGTTCATTATTGTTTCCTTCACACAAGAATCTATAATGCATGTGGAAGCTAGAAGCTATATTACAAACTAAAGCTATCCAAATATCATAGAAATGACTATAGTTTATTACCATGATTTTAAAGAGTTATTTACTTTCATAGGTGTCTTGTTGAATTATTTTATACCTTTAGACCTTATTTTCTTCTTTTCATAGATATAAGTTCTAGAGAAGTTAGAAAATTCTAGCATCTAGAAAACATATAAGACATACAAGAAATTATATTGTAACAAAACAAAATTAATTTCAACCAAAGTAAGAAAACTAAGAAGAATGATTAAACCTAACTTTAAATGAACTTAAAATTAGCATTGGTCATCTTAGGTTTTGTATATAATGTACCATTATAATAACGATAATTACATTCATAAATGTATCAGTAAAATAACAGTGAATAAGCACACCTATACTTAGTTCTTTATTGCATTCAATAATAAATTACACCATACATATAACCAAATTTTAGGTGACAAGATAACAAGTTAAAGTGATACGTTAGTTAAGGTTACAAAACATCATCATAATCATATGTATTGCTGACAAGATCAAAATCTAGATCACTCATGTTTGCATCTACCTGATTTTCTTCCTCATCCTCATTTGTGACATGAGATACATTCTCTCTCCCAATAGCTTCATTGGTAATAAAAATATACTATTCAAGCACTCCATCATCATCTTCATCCACTTATTTGAATATTTCTTGTAAATTAACATATTGCCCATCAAGCACTATATTGACAACTTCCATAAATTTTCATTTCAAATGAGACTCTATTTAAATGACATATGACCATCCTGGGCTTCTTACATCATTAATTATAAATTATTTGTTAATTTGAAGAGGGGAAACATACGACTCATCCGTCTTTGATAAAAATTGTCATGTATTTGCACGTACAAATAAATACTCATCAAATTATACTACATATGGTTAGATCTAGTTATATTTTAATAATATAGGACTGTTTTCACCAAAATATGCTTCAATAATTTTGTGGATGAATCCAACATATAATTTATTCTCAGTTTCGTGAATAAATTCAACACTAATAACACAATCATAATTTGTCTTTCCTTTGTTTTTTTCTTCCATTCTGAAATGACTACCATAGGTTGACATTCCACTAAAATTAATATCCCATAAATGTGGAGATTGTGAATGCTCACTTTTCTCTGTTGTTATATCTTGACCTTGTTTTGCATCACTGACTACATTAGCAATCGTTTCTTAAAATTTTGGAAGAGAATCACCTCCAATGAGGTCATGATGTATGCACTTTTAAGGTTGATGTTGTATCCAAGTTTTATTCTCTTCTTCATATTTTATAGATGGAATATTAACATAAAAATAGTAAGATTAATAATATAAATGGGGAAATGCAATTGAGTAAATAAATTATTGTGTAATTTTTTTCACCTAGACCACTTATCAAATGAAAATGTGTTTTGAAGAATATAAGAATGTATCATACTTATTTATTGATGTGATAACTTGAAGTGAAATTAATTACCTTATAATACACCAAATGAAACTCTCTCATCTTCATCATCATCCCATACATGTCGATTGACATTTTGAAATTCCTTCATATATTCTATGAAAAATGCCATAGCCTCTTGCATTAATCTTTCCTTTTAGTTTTTCCCTAGTATGAATAGATTTTTAAAAAACCTTCATATATCATTCTATCAGATACATCCATCTCATTCTTAATAGGCCACAATGCTCTAGTTCAAATTCTTGATGTATCAAAAGATGCATATAAATGTTAAAGATTGTTGGTGGAAATTCCTGTTCCAATAGATAAAGGACTTCAACAACCTCATCCCTCAAACTATCAAATTTTTAAAGATCTAATACATTTTAACTCATTATCTTTAATATTAGGCCCAACCTTATAATTACCAAAATTGGCCCCTTTTTCCAATCTTGATATATTTAAAACAAAAGGTAAATTTTCTCGACTATGACATGATAGTCATGGGTTTTGAGGCCTCTTAAGCTATTAATGTCAGTTTGGATTATAAAACTACTACTTACATATCCAGTGAGAAAGTGAGTCTAAGACATCAACTATATGACTTATGCATGTTATTCCTTTGTCCATCCATAAGGAGCACTATGTTTTCTATATTTTTCATCACCATATTTTTCAACCCAAATATTTTTGATGAATCTTTATTTTTATAAAGTCTTAACATGATGAAATAGTATAAAAATCACCAAAAAGAGTTTCTATAATAACATAGGCTATATTTTTCATAAAGTCAACAGTATGCCTAATGGTTATATCCTTAAAGTATGGTAACTTATAGAATATGCACAACCATTTTACACCACTTTCATTACATGGATCATATCTACTACCAACAATCCCATCATTTTCAATTATAAATGAAATTCTTTTTTGCCCATTCTCAATAATGTAATCACCCATTATTACCAATAGTGCTTCATGATTCTCTTCTTGACCATTGAAACGTGTTTTTTGTCGATGATATGGATGATCCATTTTAAGGTAAGCATGATGTCCACATTAAATAAACTTATGCAAACTTCTTGAATACCTCACAAAATCCTTAAATTTGCAAGTAGGACATCCATGGTATCCATGAATAGTGAGACCAAACAATGTGCCATATGTAGGAAGATCCTGAATCATAAAAAATAAAGAATCTATTAAAGTGAATTTGATTGAGTGACAGTCCTTTAAAGATTGAATTGCTTCAATTCCTTTCCATAATTCCATTTTCTATTTATATAATTTTTGTAGATAAGCATCAATTGTATCTGAAGTAACACTTTTCTTTCGTAGTATAATCAATGATAGCATTAAGAAAAATGGTTTAGTTGCTAACCATGGAGACAAGTTATAATTTATTAAAAATAGTGGCCAAGTTGACCATTATTACTTTGATCTAATAATGGGTTTAGCCCATCTAGAGCCAAACCCAACCTTATATTATGAGGACTTGAGAAAAATTAGGCCATTTGTTATCAAATCCCTCCACATCTTAGAATCAAGCACATGTCATTATTTTCCATCGGTGTTCTTATTTGGAGCATGCCATTACATAAGTTCAATAATGTCTCTGCACGTATAGATTTATAGTAATCATGTAATTATCAAAAGTAGTGAAGAACCTTTCTAATAACCACAACTGATTGCAACCCTTGTATATACCTCACTTCATGACATTTTAGACATTCACTCTCACTTTCAAGATTATTTCAAAATAATACACAACCATTCACACATATGTGGATGTTTTGATACCCTAAGCCTAGCTTAGTGATTTACTTTTTACATTGACTTCATTTTTTTGGAAATGTGGAGTTAGGTGGTAACAACAAACTTAATAATTCCAATAAATGATCTATACCCTCATTTGTCAAAGAAAACACCACTTGCAAGTTAAGAATTTGAAGGATTGATATCAAATGACTTAACTTGCAATTACCATACATAAGATTTAAAGCATCCTCCATCGAATTGGTCCAATCATTGTTTAGACCCTAATTCAACATTATATCAACTTCAAACCCTTCAGCTGACATTGTTGCTTCTTTATCTATGTTTGGTGCCACTTCATCTATGTTTATTGCCTCTTCATCTCTCACACTCTATAATTATATCATATCTTCATATTAATTGTAATCCTAAGGGCTTATACCACTATGCCCATATCTTATCATATGTCAATAAATCATATTTATTTTTTTTCATCTTTCCACCAAGACAATCATTACATGGACATGGATATTTATCCATATCCCTCTCATTGGCCACTCTCTCATCATATGCATGGTATTGATCTGTAGTCAGCCTTCAACATTGATCTATCTGTAATGTTCTGCATTATAGTATTAATTTAGTTTCCTATTTTAAGAAAAAATATAAATATTAAAAACTCAAGTTACTTATGATCTAGTACATGTAAACTCATTCTATTTATCACTCTTCAACACTTACCTCGAATTTAGAGTACTTCACAGAATTAAGATATAGAAAACTCTACAAAATTAGAATTAGAGCACTCTACAGGATACAAAGCACTCTTCAGCAATTCAAAGTCAAGAAATACAGATAGATATCACTCTATAGAATTAGATGCTCTACCTCTACATAAATCTCTTTGGTCAGTTTTGTGCATTTTTTACTTGTAAAATTCTTAGCTATAAATGGCTAACTAGTAGGAAACATAGATACTACTCTACCCTCATTTAATTACCCATGTGTAAGAGGTAGAGATTAAAATTATATGATGTAAACTATCTATTATAGGAATCTCACCATTTATATTTCCAATATAAAAAATATCCATTGTAGTTAAAGGAAAAAATTATAATGGTCAAATTATAATACACAAAGATAAGGAAACTTTGCGGTGTTTGTATACTAATTTTTTACATTTATAGGAGCATGTTGTAATTATGGAAATATTTTTCATCATGTAGACTTATGTTCATTTTACGTGTCATCTAAAATGTGCATAAAAGAAGATTGTGATGACTGGATATAAATAAATATTATTATCCATGTTTTATTGAGGGCCTTCTTTGTCTAGATGACAATTATATAAATGTTTTAGAAATGGAACAAGGAATTTATGCTTGTTCTATTGATGAAATATAAGTGTTTAAACATATGGAAACCTATTCAATTTTAATGAATACACAAACATTAACAAATAGGCTAATGAATTCTTTGTTGTAACTTTGAGCTTGACTTACTAGCATAAATTATTAACATGCTGAGATAAGATGACTTGTTATAAAAATTGATATAATCCCATGTGTGGACATATCATATCAATTAAAATATCTTGGTGAACACATTTATTTGAAGAACTAGCATAAATTTAAACTATGCCATATGAGACCATCTTCTAGGATTCCATGCAATTAATAGATTAGGCTTGCACATAATGTTACCCAAGCATTGAGGTCTAGGCTAGGGACATGAGCCCATGGTTTAATGGAAAAGTGATCAAAGGAAATGAAATTTAGATGCATGTTACAAGTTCAATTCCCATATTCTCCAAAATGTGTAGAGGAAACTAATGAAAAAATATTATGGTAAAATTAGAATTGCCTGTATGGTTCTAGTACTTAGTTTTTCATGTAACTACTATAAGTTACACCAACTAATAATAAACTAATTATGATGTACATGCACTACCCATTTCATGAAGACTTAGTGAAAAGGATCCTTAGGGATTAGGTTGGTGAGTTGGTTAAAAAATTACAAATTAGTACCATATTGATGCATGATAACATGAAACACAAATAGACAACTTCAAGAGATGGTCACTACATTGTATTGATTATACAATGAATGAAAGCATCCAATTTTTTCATAATATCAATAAGTCTAAATTTTTACATGCTAATCAATGTTTTATGACAATATACCTTGATATTTATGTAACTCATATCTTATAATACACTGATTTTGTTCTCCTAGCTAGATATAGTTGCTAATTAGAAAGCTATAGATTTTGTGTTTAATGCAATGAGGGTTTCAAATTAAATTTGAATTCACTGTAAAGGGCATCCCCAAATTTAAATTCACTATAGAGTGCCTCATCAACTTCAAATTCATTACAATAATCTATGAATTCCTTGCCCACCTTCTCAAAAGTCTCTAGGTCCTCCCTGAACATGAATTAGCACCCATGAAAGTAGCTATTGTAGTTATATTTTAAAACCTAAAATGCATCATTTCATCAAATTAGCATACAAACCCTCTGTGATCAATTTTTGATCCATTAATAATTAAAAAATCATCATTCTATTTGTAGAGGTGAATTTCACAAGTAATGCCAATTGTACTCCCCACTCCCCCATCAAATTACCTCTACCAAATTTTGCACTCTACTATACTCCCCACTCTTGCCAATAATTTCACAATTCACTATTAACCCTATGCACAATATGGCCCACTCCTGCCAATAATTTCCCACTTCAAAATATTTTTTTAATTACCCACTTTCATATCATATTATCTAATTTTTATTTGTGTGACTAATTATTTAGTCATTTTTATTTATGTGACTATTTATTTAGTTGTGTTTTTTACCTGATAATGAAATTAGTCATTTATATTTGTGGTGCCAAAATTAGTAGAATTTAGTCATTTTTAATTGTCATGACTAAATTTTTTGGTCACATAGTTATTTATTTGCCAAATTATAGTAGTGTCAACCTCATAATATTCAATGATATTTTAAAAATCCCTTAGGAGTTGATCACTGATGACTGCATTGTTCCCTTGGAACTTAGGAAGGTGTTTCCTTACTTCATTCAAGTTTTCATTAGGATAGCCTTCCATCTCATCAAAGATTATAGGCAAGAATCTGGGAATCCAAAATTCATGATGTGCATCATCATCTTGGTCCCTATGCCTCATGATTAGTTTAGTAATAGGTTCAAAAACAAATGGCAAAGGGACACAAGCAAGTAATTGACGTGGACTTGATGGGTCAGTCTTGGGAGGTGATTCAGCTAGTTGAGAATGAGTTGGAAAATAAATGGGACTATTAGTTTCAAAAATTTTAGGAGATCTATGATAGTCTTCAAGAATAGGTATATCAAAAAAGGTTCAAGATGATCATAATCTTGATATCCCTTAGAAACAAAACTTGGCCCTTATACAAGCCTCAAAACTTATCTCCATCTTTTTTGAGGAAAAATTAATGGTGGAATAAGTTTCTTAGATGGGTTAGCTTTGAATGATGATATCAATCCTTCCAGATTTACAAACAAGAAAAATAATACTCAAAACTGAAAGTTATGTATCCAAAATAAGAACTGATTTTCCTTGAAACCAAAAAATAAAGTTGGAGTCACCACTAGAATCAACATTCTAAAATGTAATAGTTAGCAAAATATTGTGGTGTGTGCTAAAAATACTTTGTTAAAGATAAATGAGATGGAAAACAAAGACATTTAAATCTTCAAAATAATGTTTAAAAGGGTAAAGACACCTTCTAGCATATAGCATTTTCAGCTCTTTGCATCATAAGTCAATTATCAAGCCTCAAGAACTCCAGGCATATCCTCAACAGAGTGATAAACTTGTTGATGGCCAAGATATTCAAATTAATTTAGTAATAATATATAACTTCACAAGATGAAACACTTATAGTTATCTTTAAGATTCCCTATTAACAGTGCCAGAAGAGTGTTGGTAATGTTGACATACCAAAGATTTAAAAAACAATAGAAAGGCAGATAACTTTAAAATTACAATAGCTCTCTGCAAGATTCCCTAGAAACACAAGTGACCTAGAATTCAATTTAATCCCCAAAAATGGTGCCAAAAGAGTGGTGGATCCTAGTTTTACACTTCATACACAACCTTGCACACTTGATAAAAATGACAAACAATGATGGAAAACCCAACAATATGTCATTGTAGCTGGGGGAGGGTTTGGCATCATAAGATCAGACCAAATGAAAAAATGATTGAGAGGCACCTATAAAGGGTATGTTTATCTTCTTTCTACTTTTGGCTCTACCTACACGAAGGTGACATAATGTATAGGGTATATTTCTCACATGGAGGGATTTTACACTTCAATGTACATGGGGATTCTTTTGGCACAGAGGGGAAATATGACCAAAGCATAAACAATTTCATACACTTTACCTATGAATAGTTGTCACACAAAATACACAAATGCTTTATGTGATATAAAAGCTACTAAAGATAGATGGATGGATGTCTTTAATCTTCATTTTATAAAATATTCAACAATATGAGATAAAAGGAAAATTTTATCACTAGGATTTCAATCATAAACTACAAACACATTTAAAATATGCAAGGTTTTAAGCATTTACAAGGCAAGTAACACTTATAGTATGCAAAGGGTGTCTTAAATACAGGTTAGGATAGGGTAGGATAGTTTGATAGTTATAAAATGGGGGTTGGTGTACTTAGGTATTTCAATAAGTAGGGTGTTATGTAACATTCATGATAATATTCCTTGGCAAAAATGTATGTAAAACTCAAATACAATTTAGCTAAACATACCGAATGATCCTTGAGAGATTTAGAACATACACTAAAACTGAACTCTCATATGCTTTTTCCTATACAATCAATAAAACCTACGGTGTCCTAAAAAATTATTCAACAATATACATTAAAATAATGTAAAAAGGATATACAACTTGAATCTATACTCAAAATGACAAATAATAATGAACACAAACCTAAATGTCTAATCAACACAACTCACAAAACACACTATTGCACTTCATCAACAAGAAATAACAAAGAACCACAAGTATTTTAATTAACTTGTAAAAAAATATTACACACATCAATCTTTCAAAATACTACCATGGGGATAAGCATGGTGAGATTACTTTTTTGACAAGGGAGACATATGAATGTTCTCGATGCTCACTAATGGTTGTACACCTACAACCACCTTAGCAAGGGAGACAAGATCTTTAGGTAGTAATTGATCCTAAGATAATTGTAGAACCAACCTCTAAAATAGAAGACAAGCCTTGTTTTTATACTTTTTTCATACCTTCCAAAATATGGGACCATGGGTTGTAATTTTAAAAAATTACATGATCAACTTATCCAGTCTCATCAAGATGCTCCCAACTAGAAAATGCCTTTTGTTATGTCTGAGATATTCATCACTTTTCAAGAAAAATTATTTCTATAACTACCTTCACAAATAATGATAAGGACTTGAAACCCCATGGACCACATCATTTGATCTTTTGGATAAAAAATGCCTCTTGCACGAGCTTGAAAGGAGGATATTCACTCAAGGAGGCAAACAAATTTTATCATTTTTATAACTACCTGGAGGTGCCCTAGACCACTTTATTGCATAAATAGAACCACCTAAATGACTTCTCTTCCTCTTTTGCATGCCATGGAGCAAACTCTTCTTTTAATGATGGCATGAGAATATTCTAAATCCATGGTTGCTCGAGAGATATTCTTTGGAGTATCTCACCTCAATCCTTAAATACATTTCCATGGAGGAACATGGACAAGAAAATAAAATGAAAATATAATAACTTATCTTCATTACACCCTTTTTACTTTACATTGCAAATCTAGGCATTTGAGCATTCAAGGACCTTTTTCACTTTGCCTACCAAAATTCAAGTGAGGCAATTTATAAAAGGTGCCTAATGCTTTTGTGGCCTTTAAGGATTTTTTTACTTATTCACTTGTTATTTACTTTGGTAAAATAGTGCAATATGACCTGAGCTAGCTGTGGGATATATAAGGCCATGTGTCACTATTTCACTTTACCAATCTATATCTTCGATCTTTGGGGACCTTTTACACCATGCCCACAAAAAGTTAAGTGAGGAAATCTTCAAAAAGGTCCCAAACATTTAAACATCCCAAAGATCCACCACGTGTCCAACATAACTTTACCGATCTAGGAGTTTAGGCCTTGGAGACCTTTTGAATCTTGCCCACCAAAAGGTAAGTGAGGTAATGTCCAAAAAGAGTCCATAGCTTGAAAATCCCCAGGGACCCACCATGTTTCCAAATTCAATGGTATCTTAGACTCGCAACTAATTTTTCATCAATTTTCCATCCTTATTTATATGGGGAGGGGTGATAATCCTTCTGAAAGTACCCTTTGAAAATTTTGAAAAGGCAAAATGACTATTTGGGATTCTGTGTAAATGTCTTTCGTCTTTTGAAAGTACCCTTTGGGAAATTTTCAAAGCAAAAATGACCCTTTTAGATTCTATTTAAGTGTCCCCCACCTTCTACAAGTTCCCTTTGGTAAATTTTCAAAGGGAAAATGACCCTTTAGGATTCATGGAAAGTACCATTAAATGAAATGAGTGACCTTAAAATTACTGCAAGATTTTTGTGTAGGCAAAATGCCTGAAGGGCATGTGCCATTTGGAATTTTTTTTATAAATAAAAATTCTATAAAAAATGACATGAAACCAATGAAATATCCACTTAGAAATTTTGTAAAACACATAGCCCAAAATTGATAAGACATTGAATTCTTTCAGAACTTTTGTAGCGGATAAAATGTCTGATAGAAATAAGTCTTCAAAAATTTTGTCCAACACAAAAAATTTGATGACCTAATTTGTTTGGACATTGTGTTCATGAAAAAGGCCTAAAAATTCTAAGTGAAAGAAAAACTTCACCAAGAAAATAGAGGACAAAGAACATAACAAATTATGTACATGAACTCGGCCTTCAAAAAGAATATGTGGAGATAAAAATCTAGCTAATGACATAAACTTTGATACAAACAAGGGCCCATTTACTCCAGTTAAATTTAGGGCACTAACACATGCAAAATTTGATGCCTTGTAGATGGGTCCCTATTTCATTTATTATCAAATTGGGTAACATACTTTCTTCCTGAGAGACTTGAATGGTGAAATACTAGTGCTATCGATCAATGGTAGACATTTGAAACACTTGCTTGACTGAGTCCATAGCCTATGTACATTTTTTTATAGTCTATAGTTTTGTTCTTTTTTGTTTCTATTGCCCCTTTGGTTTTGACCTTTTTTTTATTAAATTTCCTTTTATTTTACTACCATGTGTTAATTTTTAGATCTTCCTTATCTATTTTTGTCAATCTACCAATATTTTATTGCACTTTCATTGGTCCCTATTGAGATAACTTGACTAAGTGTTAACTCTATGGATTAATAGATTGGCACTTCTTCTTACATTTTGGGTTTATTTTCACACCCATGGGGGTTTTAAATCTGCAAGAACAAGCTAGTGTTAGTGTCAATAATTACACTAAAGCAATTGAGACCCAGTTAAGTATAAATGCCTAATTTGTTTAGTCAACTTCTTATTTTCAAATGTTCACTAGATGGTCAAGTGTCCTATTTTTTCCTTGGATAAATTTTAGAACCCTTCAAGATATTTTTACCCATGGTTAAGTCCCCTTTCATTCTTGTTAACATTTTGGCATCAGAAGCCAAATATCAGCCCTCATCATTTGAAAATCCTGATGGTCTTTATTTTAGCTTAATTTCTATATACACATAATATTTTAAAACTTTTATCATTTACTGACACTTTGTCTCTTGTAGGAACCTATCAAGTCTCAATATCTCTAACTGCATGCCTTAGGGGATGCATCAGGAAAGGGGTAGGTAGACCATTGCTAATTCACAATATTGTTTCCTTTTTCCACTTGCCAATTACACACTTGTCTCCTAAAACCATTTACTCTAATCTTATTCTTCTTAGTCATACCCATTACTCTCATGTATCATGCCTATTCATCCTTTTATTTCCTTAATTACATTTGGTTAGTCATGTATACTCGATCAACGACATTGACCCAATACTGTTTATGCATATTTTTCACTTTCTTAGCTTCTTAGCCTTTCGGTCAACCACTCAGACCTAGTGAATTGTCCCTAAAAATACACTGGGTCAAATGGGTTTATCCTATAGAGTCAACATTTTTGGTAGGATTTAGAGTAGGATCTACCTATATATATAATTTCATTTGGAACCATTTCATAAGAGAATAATTCTAGCAAAGAAGTATCAATAAACATATGCTTATTGCCTATTCTACTTGAGAAATAAAGCTTTAGGATTCAATACTTTATTTGGAGATATGGATCTTGTCTTATGGAGAAGTCTTTTGGATGCTTAGATAGGTTATGTATCCTAGAGATTATTTATCTTGGTTATCCATACATAACATAATAATCTCCTGTGAAGCACCTTAGCCAAGGGAGAGATTGAGGCTTGGTGGGTTTGTCTTCAAAGGTAAGTATTCTTAACTTTATTTCTCTTTTTTAAGAGTAAATAAACAATGCATTTGTATTATTATTCCATGTATTCAGATTACATATACATTGACGTGAGTATATGTATTCTAATAAATATTTAGTTTAGTTATTTGTTTTATTATTTCTAAACCCCACTTCGTGCCATAAGCTTTTGGTGTGCACTAGATTAGATTTTCTCTGCATATACTTGACCTTGTTATATATTTTTGCATATAGTTTCAACACTATACCTTGTTTCAAGTTGGAATTAACCTCATATCTAATAGCAATTATTTCACACATTTATTTTATGTAGCTTACATGATTAGAATATTTCATGTAGTCTAATTAGGGTATTTTAAATTAATCACTTAGTTTCACTATTTTTATTTATACACACATGACTAAATCACAAAAAAACATAAATAAACAATTTAACATTTGTCTACCCAAAGCTAACCTACTTGGATGTCATCACCAAGGGGGAAGCTGACTTGATGCTCTAGTCAAGCATTAATCATAGTTAATGGTATATTCTAGATAATCACTTGACACCCTTATCAATGTCATGTGTGAAGTAAAGAGGATGGGTAGGTCCCAATACCAAGCCTGTATCATTCCCACTATAGTCTTTTTTATCCCAAACTACCTAAAACCATCCTTATATTTCTATTTAGTACCTTGATTATAGCTAATTTCTAATCATAAAAAAATCAAATCTTAATAATCTAATTAAAATTTAGGTTGACCAATTAGTTAGCTCTTTTATTTTCAAAGTTGATTGCTTTCTCTTTGCTTACTTGTGTAAACAAAACATGCATTATCTAGTGTTAGTGTAAGGTTTTGTTTTATTTACTTCAATTGGATTAGCTAGCATTAATTTGATTAACTATCCATTTCCTTTTAGTACTTACTTCTTTTCATTACTTGTAAAGTTATCTTGTTTCATTTTCACTATCTATTCTTACGTTTCTAAAATTCCCTATCTGCTATACTATATTGACCCATTTGATCCAGTACCTTTTGTTCTACCTTATGTACATTATCTCAGATTGACCCCATTGACCCTATACAATTTTACAATTCCTATTTTTGTGCTATGTCGACCCAGTCAACCTTGTACTATTTAAGTCACCTCTTTCTCTTTTTCTTTCTCATCTCTCTTGTTTTTACCTTCATCATGGATTTTATGTTGGGTGATGACAATGAGATATAATTAGCAGACATGATTAAAGTCACCAATCCTAATAGGGTCTCCCATAGATAGAGTAGGGACCCTCTTTTAGATGCTAATAATGTTAATATTTTCACTCACTTAATGAACTATGTGACCCTTCTTAATAGACTATTGAATAATAATCATCCTCCTTTCTTATAGGACCAGCCTGGACTAGAGTATATTCCTAAAATACTCTTATTTATCACTGAATTTACTCAACATCATGGAAATAATCCTTTTACCATCTATAACCTCATGATTAGTGGTCAAGTTGAAGAGTCTCATTCACCTACTCCTACATTTAATACTAGATTTGGGGGTACCACTTTCCTTGATTCTCAGTCTCTTCCTTCAATTTTTACTCCTTATTATGCCATGACATGTTCTTCTCTAACTTTTTCTTCCTCCATGCCTATTATCTCAACTAACATGGTAAGTTCTACCTCTAGTGGGCTTCTCATATGATCTACTATCCTCAATCCTTCCACTAGTTCACTGTTTGCTACCCAAGGCAATCATGTTTCTAGTGCTTCTTCTTCTCAACCATTCACTAGTCCATCTTTTGCTACACAAGAAAAAATTTCCACTAGTGCCTTACATTCTCATAATTCTTCTCAACCTCATATCAATACTAATAGTGGTACCCAATCCACTAAAACCAACACAAATACCAATTCTAATGATTAAAATGTTAATCAAACATATCAAATTATATTACAAACTCTCAATCAAATGAATATCTTTCAAACATATAGCATGAATTAAATGATGAGAAAGCAAAACCACCTTCTTAATATTCAATCCCATCCACAACCAATGGCTTGGTTCATGCATAACTAGAATGTTCCCCCTCCTCCTCTTTGGGATTCTCAAGAAAATATCATTCCTCAACCTTCTTTAGTTAATAAAACCATCAATCATTTAAAAAATGAACCTCTCACTACTCAAATTGCCAACATTGATATAGGAGGTATAATACCTACAATTTATTATAATCGATCAATTGATCATATCCTTCACCTCAAAACATTTGGAAATCTTTTACAAGGATTGGGTCAAATTAAATAGCATTGTCTCTACCAAGCTCCTATCCAAAACCCTCACAGGCGATGCCTTGGATTGGTACAATCTACTTATAGCTCATTAGATTTATTTTTTAGAGGAATTAGTAAATTCTTGAGTATAATAATTTCAAACTAATTATCTTCATAAAAACTCTTTAGCCCATTTCATCAATTTAATACAACATGAAAAGGAAATTGCCCAAGCCTTTGTTAAGAGATGGAAGACTTTGTCAAACAAATGTGAACATAACATGGTTGATGATAATATTTTTCATCTATTTATAAATGCTCTCTTTACTAAATTACAATATCAAGTATGAACCCTTTCTCCATGTACTTTGGAAGAGGCTATTGACCAAGTTAAAATACAAGATTTCCTGATGCATCAATTCAAGCCACCTTAACCCTTTATGGGTCATCATGTCTTACTCAAAAACAAAAATTATAATATCACTAATGATGGTGTTATAGATTCTTGTGACATAAATCACAATGTTCAGGCTATCATGACTAACCCTTATTCAGAATCAACTCCTTCTTCTCAATAATACACTAATCCTCATTTCTCCTCACCCAACAACATTCATGTCCACAAACCTCTATCTTCAGCTAAATTACACAGGCATTTACTTGGTCCTCTTCCATGAGATCATAACCCTACCCAACCTATGAAATCCTGGTATGATCTTAACAAGTTTTTCTTGGTTTCAAGCCAGTTGGGGTCTTTCCCATTATACTTGTAGACATCTTCACAATTTGGCTATGGAATTTCTTCTTGGCCCAAATTTTAATCACGATTGCATTATCCATAAATGAAATAAGCCTATGAGATTGCTTTCGAGGACTATAAATCACATGATAAAACTCAAGCCTTCAACCAAGCCAATGCTCATTTGTATATCTATGAAGATCCTTTACCTAATCACCAACCTATCTAAGAAAATCAAGACAAGCCCACCCCATCCACCAATAACATAGAAAGTCTTGTTGAACCAACTTATAAAGATAATGTGGTAATCATGACTAATATGTGAAGAGTGATGGATTTAATTAACCACCAACCTATCCACACTCATCCTTCTTCTCAAACATATCACATTATCTAGGACTCTTCTCCAACTCATTTAAATGAGTTGGGGTAAGAAGATATTACACTTTTGATGATCTAATTTTTTATTCACCCTTCGATAACACATCTCAGATATTTCTATCACTCTTCCATAATCTTCCAACACTAATGATAATCCAATTTATGACAATACATCTTCTACTAAATTTCAAGATCAATCTGAACCAAGCACTTCTTCATCACCACATGATTTACCACCTTGTTCCAAACCTTCTTCTTCATATCAACATAAATTTCAATGAACTTTAGATCCTCCTTTTCAGGACCTCATTAATAATTATGCACCTATATATACCAAAATTATTATAGGTTATGATGAGTGGGATCCCATTGCAGAGCTCACTAATATCCCAAAATATATTTTGTTCCTTGAACTCATGAGGACATCTTCATTCCATATAAACTTCCTCTTGTAATTCTTATTTGAGATGAATGTCCCTCATCCTCCTCTAGTAGGATTGGAGGCTACTTTATCTAGATCTGAGGATAGTATATTATATCAATGTGAAGAGATGTCTATCAATGTTTATGAGACTATAGACACTTCTCTTTCTCTATGATTTCCTATCACATCTATGATTACTAACAAGATTATGCTTTGTGTAGATGATCCTCCCTTATTTATTAGCATTTAAATAGGTGATATCCAAGTTAAGTGTGCATTGATTGATGATTGTTCCGGCACCTATGTCACTTCCCTCAATTTTAATAAGACTTTTGGATATTAAAAATGTAGTCACAAGTCTACGCACAACACCTACCAAGGATATGATAGAAGGAAAATTCATCCTTTAGGTTGTGTATGGCTTCCCATTACCATCCCACCTTTCACCATTCATGTGAAGATGACGATCTTTAACTTTCCCCTTCCATATAACATCTTGCTTGGTAAGCTGTGGACTCACCACATGAGATCCATTGCTTCTTCCGCTTGTTAATTCATTAAGTTTCCTCATAATGAAGACATTTATATAATTTAGGGTAAGACTAACCTTTAGAATTTTAAATAATTCCAAGATCATGGTTTCTTCAATATTCTTACTCTTGAGCCTTTTCCTAGCATTCCATTTCATGAATCTCAACATCTTAACTTTCTTATCAATTCAACCTGTGGTTATAATGGGCATCATAAGCTCATTGGTAACATTTCTACAAACCTTCTAGATTCTGATGATCATGGGCCCAATGAGATTAATCTAAAAATTAAATCTTCCAATCTCTCACCCCATTTCATTTCATGGCTTCCTACTTTCTTATATTGTAATTCTCACAAGCCTCTTTGTGAGGACATTCACATAGTATTGACCAAGACTAGGCATTTTATTCACCAAGCTTCCTTGTAAGACAAGGTTATCCCTATGTGTGTCATTGATCTTCACACCGAAGATTATGATGATGGTTATTCTTTAGATGATCCTCTTTTAGGTGGTCTTCTCTAGGCCCATGATGTAGAGATTATTTGTTACCATTCTTATTTATTTGATTCTTTTCTTGCATCTTCTACTTATCCTTCATTTATAGTTCCTGATTATAGTATTTTTTCCTTTTATTATAGGGTAGAGATGACACTTACACCTCTATTTTCTAAGGAGCCAGTTAGCACTATTCTCATAGATCATGTTATGACCAGACCTTATTCCTTTACCAGGTTCCATGATTCTAATCATTGGGTTAACCCAAAGATTATTGTAGTTCTCCTTATACCTTCTACAGATCTTACCCCTCTTTTAGTAGAGCTAGATATAGTTAGGCCTATTCCAACTATAATTGAGCTTGTTTTTTCTCCTATTGTTGTTGAGCCTCTCCGCGTTCCTCATCCCATTGATCCTTTTGATGATCACAGTTCCATTCATTCCTCATCATCACCATCACTAGGTGATGGTTTACTTCTATTGCTTAATATGACTCCTTTGCCCAAAAATGGTCTAATGAGTCTTTTTCATCTTCTTCCACTCCTATTTCACCTCCTTCTATGAGTGATTTTTTAAAAACCACTCACAAGCATATTTGTTGCTTCCATGGGATAAATAACCATTATTGTACCCCTTATCACAAGTTATGACAATATCTTGATACCTTTCATCCTTCTTTCCCATCATCAGACAAATACATACCTCCCTTAGAGGTACTTACTGAGTACATGCCTAAGTATGGTGAGGTATATTATATTTGACACTAATGTGGCACCCATCACACTGATCATTGTTGTGTTCTCCAAAAACATCTTAAAATTCATTTTATAGCTTTTCTTGGACCTTCTTCTATTCCACCCACAGGTCATTCTCACAAGAAACATCCTCCATAGTCTCCCAAGGCTCCACATCCAATTTTTCCATCACCTCCTATGGTCCCTTCACAACCTTCTATGCCTTCACCCATGACTCTATCACCAATGGACCTTACCTCACCCATGGATCCTTCTCCACCAATGATTATTTCATCTCTAGTAGATCCCAGTCCCAAGCATTATCCTAACCATCTTTTGCCTAATTTCCCTCCTCAACATGATCCATTGATTATTCCTACTTTTTTAGTTGAGGAGATCAAAAAAGAAATATTTTCCTAGTATTCATTGAAGATTGATTAAACTTTAGTAGCACTTTGTATCTAGCTTCATATAGACTTATCTAATTTATTAGATAATGTGTGTGGATAGATTTAATAATATTTATGAGCACATGCATGCTTATTTCAAATTTATATTTAATTTGGACATGTCCTCCATTCATATTTTTATTTATTTGTTATATCATTTGAGACTATGTCAAATCTCTGCTTGTCTTATATCATGACCTTAATTTTTGTAGTATATCTTGCTTATATTATTATTTATATTCTTGCATATTATTTTTTTTTCATTATCATTTCTTTCCCTTTTTCCAAGTTGTGTTTTTCTCAAAACTCTCCTTATTGTATCTTTATTGTAATTTTTATTTCTTATCCTTATTTTTCATAGATAATTTATCATCATGATTTGGTTATACAAACCATATTCCCCTTGGTTATTATCTCCATTTACCATGTGATTAGTTAGAAAATAATATATCTCATTATATAGTCTTTTTACCAGTCCACCTTCGATCTCCTTTTTCCATTATTGATTTTTTGCAAACTAAGAATATACACGGTTGAGAATTGATATCACATGCTAGTTTATTTTTAAGCCTAAGTGTCCTACTCAGTATTTTTGCTTTGGTTACTTAGCTTCCTTTATCCTTAGCCTAAATCTCATTCATGTGTATCTCTACATCTCTCATGATTGGTCATTCCAAATCCATATGGAGCATGAATTTTCAAAATCCTTCAAAATAAAGTTAAAATACAAATCATTTAAATAAAAGGTAATGATATTGGAAGGCCAAATAAATTCTTAAAAGTCAAATCATACTAAAAAACATGATTCAAATTACATCTCCTTCTTCTAGTGAAAGATCAAACTCCACAGTTGGCCTGATGATATAGTCATGGTCCTTTGGGTATGATAGGCTAGTAGATTAGAAGAGGAGAATAAAAAATGTTTTATTCCTACCTACTTTCTCATTAAATAACCTCATCATCATAGTAGATTGATGACTCTGTAAGGGGTGCTAAAGAATGGGGAACACGTCATGGGAAGGTAGGTCTATTTTAATTTTCCTTATACCAATCTACCTTCATGATTTGATCTTAGTAGCACACTTATATTGCTACAAATCTTTGTGTCTATAGTAAACAAGTTTCCTTTATACATAGATAAACACTAGTCACTTAGTGTCTTCTCATGTCGTTAGTATGCCTCTTGCTTCCTAAGGTCTTCTCATAGCACGCCTAAGTATTTATTTTTACATTCCATTTTTCATTCCTTATATCACTTATATTTTATCTTGAGAAATATTTTATTATCTATTGATCACTCCCTTTGAGATTTCATTTATGAGTAATTTTGTAAGACCACAGATAAGACCCACAATTCCTCACAAATTACCATATTTTTCTTTATATTACCCACATGCTATTATTACTTGATATTAATGTTTATTCCACCCTTGTGATGTTATCTTTGTATATTTATAGTGTGAGATGGTGGATAGGACCTAACCCTCCTCATAAATTTTTTGAATACTCAAGTCACCATCCAAATTATATGTGTCAAATTCGAAATAAGATTGGATCAATTATGAAGTTACACATCATTGACATGCTTCCCAACTTGATTTAGTATGTTTTGTTCTTATTTTAAATTCATTTCACTTTCTTATTTTTTGAGTGCATGTAAGATTACAACCATTTATTGAATTTTTCATACTTCCTAGATTGAATTAGTATGGCGAATTTAAGATCCAAACTTTTACAATATATTTTTTATTTCATACTTCCCAACATGATTTAGTATGATTGATTTACTTAATTAATTTTTTTATTACCATTTATGACCTTCTACATACCTCCCATTTTATTACATTGTTTTAATACTTCCCAATGTGATATTAATATGATTTTACTTATTTTAATTTGGTGCAAAAATATTTCAAATTAGTTTTTAAAAAAATTCATTTTTACCATCTTGATTTATTGTCTTATTTTTTCTTTATACTTATTCATTTTAATTTTATTACACATTTCCTATCTTGAAATAGTGTGTAGTACATTTTTGATTAATTATATTTTACCAATTCCTTTTTGCCCATCTATTTTTAAAAATGCATGTGTCCTACATAATGATAGAAAATAAACCACATCACGTATATTTCCTATAGCATATACAATAAATCTAAACACATGTGCTAGAAAGAAATATATCCAAATCATCCACAAAAATAACCATCATAATTGCATCATACACATCCAACATGAATATGCCAAAATAATCTATCATGTATATGTCTCATAAGTTTAAATAGAACATATACAACCATATACAATTCTTTGACCCTATGGTTGGGGTCCATCCTATCTATCTCAAGGCCTATCCATAGTACCTGCTAAGGCCTCAATCTGACTCCTTTAAATAGTACGGTATCATGAGGTAGTCTAAGATCTCAATCCCTTTACATATCCCTTTAAGTGTGATACTTGCACCTTTGAATCTACCAGTTGGGTCCAAATCTCTAACATTTGTGATACTATGGCCAAATATACAACTCTTTCATCTTCTAGGGCCTACCATGCCCATAACTCCCCTACACCCATCTATATTCATGTATGCATCCTCTCTATTTGTGACCATATCTACCTCACAGTTTTACCAGCTAATTTGATCCAACTCATCGAAATTGGGGTAGATGGTACACTTGGATCCTCTAATTTCATAGTGTCATATAGTTGCAAAGTCTCATCCAGGATGTCATGGAGTGATACCCTCACTAGGGACCCACATATATCTTAATAATCCTTAGATATACCTAAAAAATCACACAATATGGATATTAGATCACTATTATATCTAAAAACATCTATCAATCTATCTATCTCTATTTCTAAAGTAAAAAATTAATCAATAATTCAATCATCTTTTCACATGTCTATATCTCATCCACTATAGTATCACCATCCATGTGATCCCCTAGCATAATCTCTCCATCCACATGAACTCCTAGTACCTCCTCTATGAGTTGCCTCTTAAGTTCAAACTCATCTATAATGGCTTTTGTCACTCTCAACTTATGCCTGAGTGGTCTCTCTATCATCTCCTCTGGCTCACCTATGGGATCATCTAAGTTGGCAATAGTCTCCACTCTTTTTAGATTCCCCTGACTCCATCATCATCATCTCCTTGGTGGTCACTACTCATCTCACTATGGATATAGTAGTGGTACATCTGATATAACTATCTCTACATCCCTATACTCTTATTCAGCTCCTCATCATGCCCAACCAATCCGTGGTCTCTCCCGACATCACATCATTGTTGTTTCTAGTCATCCATTTTGAAACTATAAAATGAATTGGATTCATGATGATGTAGATAATATTTTCCACTATCATATGCCTATTTTTTAAAAATATTGATTTTTGGCTATTTTTTGCACTAACTTCTACAGGTTCATCTAGTGTTATCTACATTGGACACCATCACATTTCTTGCAATTTACTCCTATACCTACATCACTAAGGTGAGCTAAAGGTAAATATTTCTCAATTCATTCCTTTAATTTATCTTATTTTCTTATTACTACACTTTACTTAGCATTAGTGTTGTGTGTTATTAGGTTCTATCCTAAAGTACCATCGCATGTTGCACTTACATGACACATGATGATCTTTGACTGGGGCATATGTTTAAACAAAATATTTCAAAATTTTATCATTTATTAACACTTTCTATCTTGAAATAACCTATCAACTATTAATTTATATAAGTGCATGCCTTATGGGGTGCACTAAGAAAAGGATGGGCAGACCATTGGTGTTTCGTAAGATTGTTGTTCCTTTTACCACTTACCATTTACACACTTGTCTGCTAAAACCATTTACATTAAGTTTATTCTTCTCAATCTTACCCATTCCTATCATTTATCATGCCTTATTTATCCTTTTCTTGCTTTAATTACCTTTTCATCAATCAATTGTAGTAAATCAATTGGGTCGACCCAGTATCGCTGATGGTTTTTTTTTAATTTCTTAGCTTGTTAGACTTTTGGCTGACCTAACTCAGACCTAGTGAATCATCCCTAAAAATACATTGGGTCAACTAGGTTGAACCTATACAAGTGACATTTCCTATAATACTTAGGGCTATATCTACTTATACATACAATTTCCTTTCCCACCATTTCATAAGATAATAATTATAGAAAATAAATGTGAATGAACATCTACTTATTGACTATTCTACTTGAAGAATAAAGCTTTAGGGTTTAATACTTTATTTAGAGATGTATATCGAATCTTATGGAGAAGTATTTTTGATGGTTGGATAGGTTGTCTAGCCTAGAGCTAATTTATCTTAGTTATCCTTACATACCATAACAATCTCTTGAGAATCACCTTGGCCAAGAGAGAGATTGAGGCTCGGTGCATTTGTCTTCAAAGGTTATTATTATTAACTTTATTTTTCCTTTATAAGATTAGATAGATAATGGATTTTTTGCTTTATTTTTTTAACCCCCACTTTGTACCACAAGATTTGGTGTGCACTAGATTAGATTTGATTTCTTGTTATTAGAATAGGTGAATGTTTTGCACCTTAGGAATATATTAGGGTTGTTGTTTTATTGTGTTAGACTGTAGGATTTGGAACCCTTCCTAGCATGATATGTTGTGACAAGTGATCCCCTAATGGGGTCTAGTGGATTCCCATATTGGTCATGATCTCGCTTAACAAGTATATTCCCAATCGAAAGTGTAGGTATGAAATATCTTCTCTGAGCTAGGATTTATTTATATACATGATGCATTTTTGATTGCATACATTTTATATGCCTCAAAACGCCCTTATTTAAGGGAAAATGACTAATATAAGCTAAAGAAAATAGATCATCATTTTAATGTCTTGTTGAGATAATTCAATGGAATGATGACATACACAAGGTTGTTGAGTTTAAGAAATGAGAAATAACCATTTGGATTTAAAAGATATTTAACAAGTTTCAAGTGAATGAAAGGTTGACAAATGGAAAGATTTTTGGATCTTGACGCATAGATCAATGATCCATGGGCATTCACCCAAGTCAATAAGTCAAACTTCATGATCGACAATTTGTGTTTGTTTATGCAATGAGGATCTAATGGAGATCAAGGATTCCAATCATCAAAGACGCTATGGTTAAACATGAGATCAATAAGTGTCAGTATCTCATGAAAGTAGAAATAGATTTGATAGAAAGTAGAGGTCAATAAGTCAAAGATACTCCAAAGGGATGTGAGAAGGACAAGTATCCTAATCTAGGAAAAGAACCAAGAAAATTGATGGTTTATGATTGATCTTGCATCTATCAGATCAATGACATGAACTAGAGCAAACTTTTCAAAGGTTCTAGGTCGAATGTGGTGGTGACACATGTCATAACTTCAATGAATTAGATAGTAATCAATGGTCTACATTTGATCCTAGATTCAAAGGATCAATGGAATTCATTAAACCCTAAAGATAGAGATCAATAACATGTATCCAATCTTGTATGTCGAGATCAATGATGTAGGATAAGTACAAAATTTGAGAAGCCTAATATGATTCCACATGGTGTGATAGCATTCAAAAAATTTAAATTATTTTCAAGGAACATAGAGAACCTATGGAGCTACCAAGTGGTAGGATCTGAGAGGCCCAAATCAAGATCAAAGGCCCAAGGTGGAGACAAGGCCCTAAGATTGATGGTACATATTTAAACCAATTGTAAGATTACATGAGAAATTGATATGTGTCTAAAATGGATATAGTTAAGCCATTGTATCACTTATAATCCACATGAATGTTTAGTTGGATCTAATGTGGTATGCCACATGTCAATATGAAGTAATCTTTTGATTTAAAGGGAAAGAGATGGGTCCTTCATGGATGTGTAATAATTCAAAGCATAGAAGAAAGTCTATGGGCCATTTGTAATCATACTTTATAAATGGACACAAATCATTTTCTACTTCTACACAACTAGAGCATTCCAATGCAATCATCACAAGTTAATGGGATTTCTTTGGTATGTATAAAAATAAGGATCTCTATCTAGAAGTTTACATGTTTTTCAATTGATTAATAGAAGATCATATCCAATCACTTACACATGAGGACAAAGTTTTTTTAATCCATTTACCATGAATTTTATCCTTCTAGCTCATGTAAAAGGCATCTCCAAACATGAAATCTAAGTTTTTGTTAAAAATCTTCGTCATTCCCTAGAGGGGTAGTTACAACAATGAATTTCTTTGAAATTACATGAAGATTCCAAGCATGGCAAAGGATTTTCTCTAGCTAGGAGCATCATGCTAGGACTTTAGCATGTTGATTGAAAATTGCAATTTATAACCCATTGTCCTAGATTAAAAAAGGGTGAAAATGTATAAATAGAAGGTTTGTCCTTTATTCTAGTGTTGGTCATTATTGTTGGTCTTTGTTTTTCTCTATGTCTAGGTTATGTAAATCTTTTGGGATCAATTGTTGTGTGTAGATCTTGGGTTCCTTGCTAGAGTGGTTCCAAGTGTATAACCATTATCAAGATTTGAGAGCATATTTATGTCTCCCTTATCAAATGATCAAACTTTCCATGCTTGTTAACATTGTAGCATTTTGGAAAAATGATGTATCTAATTTTCATTTCCAAACTTGATGAGAAATATCTGTGGTTCTTACTATTTTATTTTGAAGAAGTAAAGTAATGTGTTTTAAATATATTTTTGGCTAGATATCTTGTTCTATGCTCATTACTGATTGTCATTTTTGGCTTAGATATAGATTATAAATCCATTTCTACATTATTTTTAGAATATGATGTCAAATAACTTGTTAGGTCACCCTAGGTTTACAGATTCAATTTGAAAGAGTATATGAGATTCTAGTTTCAGTGTATGTTTCTAGGGTTTTAGAATCATTTGGGTATTTGTAGTTCATTGGCACCAATAGATTCATATTTCTCCTAGTAGTTCCCATTATCTTGCATTTCAGTAATTTTTGAAATATTTGAAAAGGATAATGTCATGAATACTAAAAGATACCCTACTATTTGAAAACCACTAGCACACCACATCATTTTTTACAAATTATTTAACTATTCTACCCTACAAGTAATACACCCTTTGGATATTTTAAGTGTTATTATCTACACATATACATAAAATATTGACTATATGACACGTGTTTGAAATTTATGTTTTGAAGCATAGTACTGTGGTTTTCCATTTGACCCCCTATTGTTGAATATTCTTTAAAATGAAAGTTATAGTCATATACCCATCTATATTTAGTATCTTCTAAGTGGATTAGGGTTATTTTCATTATGTATGACAACCCTTCTTGGGTAGAGTGAATAAGTTTGGTTGTGCCCTAGTCAGATTTGTGTTCCCTTATTCCAAGAATCCCCATGGAGGTTGAATTGTATAATATCTCCATGTGAGAAAGCTACCCCCTAGGTCCTCTCAGCTTGGTTTAGGAAGAGACAAAAGTAATAGGGAAGTGAAGTTACTATTATATTATAGAATTATGATTCTAGTGGTGACTCTGATCTTATAACCTAGTTTCAAGAAAGATCAATGACTATTTTGAATATTCTATTAATTTTTATCTCTAAATGTTTCCTTTGTTTATAGATCTAGATGGATTGAGATCATCATTCAACGGTGACTTATCTAAGGAACGTTTTTCACCCTTAAGTATTCATCAAATAAGATGGAGACATGTTTACACTAAGACATTTTAAATATTCTCTTTTGCATCATATAATACTATTGCTACTAAGCTATTGTAAAAGACTGAAGATGGTCATGATGAGCCCATAGCTTTCTTTAGAAAAGTTATGTAAGGTCTTGAAATAAATTAAACCATTATGGAAAATCAAGCTTTCTCTCTTTTAAAGGTTATCAAAAATTTTAGGCCTTATAATATGGGTTAAAATATTATTTCTTATGTTCTAAATATTATGGTGAAGGACATCTTGACTTAGACTAATGTATCTAGCAAAAGATGTAGGTGGGTCAGTAAGCTACAATGGTATGACATGGATATTCAGAACACCAAGCTAGTGAGAGGGATGGGTCTAGCAAAGCTCATGGTTGAGGCCAATTTGTAAGCTATCAAGGTAAACATTGTTATTTTTAATGTTGATGATTATTTGAGTTCATTTAACATGTCTCCATGATATAGATATATTGTTTATTATTTTTAAAATCTGAATTATCCCCCTAACTTGAATCAAAGAATAACTCTTAATCCTATTTCCTAAAATTATTTCGTGACTGAGAATGGATTAGTGTGGAAGAATTTGGATGGGATTCTCCTAAGATGAATTGTAGAAGAAAAAGCTACTAACCTGATTGAAGAATTCCATAGTGGACTATGTGGTGGCCATTTTTCACCAAAAGCTATAGATCATAAAATTTTGAGAGCTGGTTATTAGTATCTCAAAAATTTAGAAAGTGTGAGAAATGTCAACACTTTGTTTGGAGGATAAATGCGTCAAATTATCTTCCCTTACAATCTGTGATGATTGAAGACTTATTTCAATAATGAGGAATGAAGTTTATTGAAGAAATTATTGATTTTTCAATCACTAGACATAAATGGATACTAGTTACAACTTACTAATTCATGATATTATTTGAAGTGGTCCCTACAAAGAAAATAACACACCAAGTAGTTATGTGTTTTTTGTTGAATTAGATTATTTGTAGATTTGGTATGCCTATTAAGGTTATTGTTGACAATGTTATGAGATTCAAATCCAAACCTTTAGTTGTATTATGCATAGAGTATAGGATTGAAATAACCTATGCTTCCAATTATAACCCTCAGGGGGATGGGCAAGCAGAATTCAGTAACAAGAACTTGATTTAAAGCATTAGACATACTTTGGAATCAAATAGGAAGTGGGTTGAACAAATGAAGTTTGCCTTATGGAATGATAATATCATTAATAAGATTTCTATAGGAAAAATCCCTTTTGAGGTTGTTTATGCAACTCAAGCAGTTTTGCCAATAAATTCATAATTTTTAACCTATCATCTCATGCAACAACTAGAAGATGATCAATAGATAAACCAATATGAAATAAGGATGGCTTAGATTATTGAGCTTGATGAAATCTGAAGACAAACTCATGAAAGACACCTAAAGTTCAAGGAAAAGCTAAGAAAGATATTTTATGGGAAGGTCACTCCAAGAACTTTCCATGTAGGTAATCTAGTTATACTTTGGGACAACATGCATGAGGAGAAAGGTAAAGCATAAAAAAATTGATGCCTTGTGGATTCATCCCTATTCCATTGATTTTTGGATTTGGAAACATACTTTCTTCTTGAAAGACATGGATGGTTAAATATTGGAGCTATCAGTCAATATAAAATGTCTGAAACTCTTCCTTGACTGAGTCTATAGCCTTTGTACATTATTGTATAGTGTATAATTTTTTTCTTTTGTTGATTTTGTTGCCCCTCTACATTGGGCCTTATTTTTAAAATTTCCTTTCATATTTTTTTCTATGTTCATTTTCAAATTCTTCCAATCTACTTTTGTCAGTGTACCATTATTTTGTTAAGATTTCATGGGTCCCTATTAATATAACTTGACTAAGTGTTGATTCTATGGACCAATGGATTGGTACCTATTCATAAATTTTGGGGTTATTTTCACATCCTCTGGTGGTATACAACCCTAGGTGAGTGCTAGTGTTAGTGCCCAAAATTGTACTAAAGCAATTGAGCCATGGTTAAGTATAAATTCCAATTTTTTTAGCCAGCTTTCTATTTTCAAACATTCACTAGATGGTTAAGTGTCCTATTTTCACCTCATTTCAATTTAATAAGCCTTCAAGAGATTTTACCGATGACTAAGTCCCCTTTCATTATTGTTAATGTTTTGGCCTCATGAGCCAAATATCCACCCTCATCATTAAAACATATTGATGGTCTCTATTTAAGCTTGCTTTCTAAACCTCAGAGTGCCCTTGTTTAAGGAAAAAATTACTAATATAAGCTAAAGAAACTAGACCATAATTTGGATGTCTTGTAGGGCCAATTCAATGAAATGATTATGTGCATAGGGACATCAAATTTAATCCATGATAAATAATAATTTTAATTTAAAAAAATCCTTATCAAGTTTCAAGTGAATGCAAGGTTAATAAGTGGTAAGATTATAGGAGCTTGAGGTACAAATCAATAGTTCATGATTATTCACCTAAGTCAATAAGTTGAGCATCATGATCAATGATCTACATTTATTCATGCAATGAGGATCTAATGGTGAGTGAGGATTTGAAGCATCAAATAACCTATGAGTAAACATGAGATCAATAAATGTCACGATCTAGAGAAAATATTAATAGATTTGATGATGAACGAAGGTCAATAAGTCAAAGATATTTTGAAGGGGTACAAGAAGGAAAAGTGTCTTAATCTTAACAAATGAGCAAGAAAATTAATGGTTCCTAGTTAATCATACATCCAACAGATCGATGATGCAAATGAGAGAATACTTTTCAAAGGGTCTGAATTGAATGTGGTGGTGAAACATGTCTAAAACATGATGAACTAGATAGAAATATAAGATTTATATTTGATATTGGGTTCAAAGGAACAATGGAGCACATTTATCCCTACACATAGAAATCAATGACATGCATCTAATCTTGTATATCAAGATTAATGATGCATAGTAGGTTAAAAATTCAAGAAGCCTAAGATGTTTCCATGTTCTCTGATATTATTTAAGAAATCAAAACTCTTTACAAGGAACATACAAAACACATGGACCTGCCAAGTGGCAGGATCTTGGAAGCCCAAATCAAGATCAAAGCCGCATGATGAATTAAATGCCTAGAGACTTTTAAAAATTATTGATTGTGCATATTTAATCTAACTTCAAGATTTCATGAGAAAGTGACACATGTCGATATTGGATTCAATTATATAGCTTAGTCACTTACAAACCCCACAAATGCTTAGCTGGATCCAACGTGGTGTGCCACATGTCAATATGTGGTACTCTCTACTTTTAAAGGAAAATTGATAGCTCGTTCATGGATGGAAAAGAATTCAAAGTGAAAAATAAAGTATGTGGACCATTCCAAAGCATATTTTACAAATGGCCAAAGATCATTTTCTTATTCTACCACAACTGGGGCATTCCAATGAAATAATTATAAGGTAATGTGATTTATTTGATGTGCACAAAAGGAATGATAATTATCCAAAAAATTTCAAGTTTTGTAATTGATTAACAGAAGAGCATCTCCAAGAAATTAAACACGAGGAAAAAGTTTATTTGGCCCTATACTGTGAATATTATAATTCAAGATCATGTAAAAGGCATCTCCAACCATGAAATGAAAGGGTTTGTTGCAAATCTTCATCACCACTTAGAGGGGAAGTTACGACACTAATTTTTTTTGTAATTACATGAAGAGTCTAGGCATGGAAAATGATTTTATCTAGGTAGGAACATCCTAGTGGGACTTTGACGTGTTGACTAAAAATTATAAATTGTAACCCATAGTCCTAGATTAAAAAAGGGTGCAAAATGTATAAATGGAGGGTTTTTCCTCTCTTATAGTGTTGGTCATTATTATTAGTCTTTATTTTTCACTAAGTCTAGGTTTTGCAAAAAAAATTGGATATTTTTCTATATGTAGATCTTGTCTCCCTTGCTAAAGTGGTTACAAGCATATGACAATAAAACTATTTAAGAGAATATTTATGTCTCCCTTATCAAATGAGAAAACTAACCATGCTTATCCACATGGTAGCATTATGGGAAAATGATGTATGCAATTTTCATTTGCAAAGTTAATGAGAAATATTTGTGGTTCTTACTATTTTATTTTTATAAAGTGTAGTAATGTGTTTTGCAAATATTGTTGATTGGATATCTTGTTCTGTGATCATTATTGGTTGTCATTATGGAATTAGATCTAGATTATAAATCCCTTTCTGCATTATTTTTAGAATTTGTTGTTGAATAAATTGTTAGGGCACCCTATGTTTATAGATTTAATAGGAAAGAGTATATGAGATTCTAGTTTTAGTGTATGTTTCTAGGGTTTAAAAATCATTTGGGTATTTGTAGTTCATTGGCACAATAGCTACAAATTTATCATAGTAGTTCTCACTAGCTTGGATTTGAGTTTTTTTATTTTAAACATTTTCAAAGGATAATGTCATGAATACTACAAGATAACATACTATTTGAAAACTACTAGCACACAACATCCTTTTTAAAAAATTATTTAACTATTCTACCTGTTCTACCCTAAAAATAATACACCCTTTGGTTATTTTAAGTGTTATTTGTCACTTAGATGCATAAAATCATGCATATATGACTTGTGTTTGAATTTTTTGTTTTGAAGAATAGTATTATGGTTTTCTATTTGACCCCATTTTGTTGAAGATTATTGAGAATGAAAGCTGTAGTCAGATACCCATCTATATTTAGTAGCTTGTATGTGACTTAGTGTATTTGTTCATTCCATGTGACAACCCTTCTGGGGTGGAGCGAACAAGTGTCATTGTTCCTTGGTCACATTTATGTTCCCTCATTCTTAAAATACCCATGAAGGTTTAATTGAAAAATATATCCATGTGATCAAGCTACCCCTAGGTCCTCTCACCTTCTTTTAGGTAGATCCATAAGTAGTAGGGAGTAGACCATACCCTTTATCGATGCTTCTCAGTCCTTTTCTATGTATGGTCTACTTTTGATGCTAAACCCCCTAGATAAAATGACATATTAGTAGGTTTTATATCTTTATTTTCCATTTTATTCATGTCTGAAAGGCTAAACATATGGGGTGTATAACTATGAACCAATACTCATTTAGTGCCATTATTGGGGACCACTTCTGGTCACCTATATTGTCAGGGAATCTTGAAAAGAGATGTAATTAATTCATTTTTCAAAGTTCTCTACCTATATTTGTACTAATTTAAATATCTTGGCCGTCAACACTGTAACACTCCATTGGGGACATGCTAAGAATTTTTAATAGTTGAAAATTTGACTTCAAATATGTCTATTACAAAGAGCTATTAAAATTGCATGTTAGAAGGTTCTTTTTTTCTCTTTTGAACATAATTCTAAAATTTTATTGTATTTGTGCTAGTACCTCATCCATTAATTCAAGAAAGGTATGTTGTCAACATGTATCACTATTAGTTTGTTAACTATTATATTCAAGAATTATGATTATAGTGGTGAATCTGATCTTATAACCTAGTTTCAAGAAAGATTTGTGCCTATTTTAACTATTTTTTTATCATCTCTAAGTGTTTCCTTTGTTTTCAAAGCTGAAAGGATTGAGATCATCCTTCAAGGGTGACACATATAATAAACTTGTTTCACCGTTAAGCATTCATCAAAGAAGAGGGAGACAAGTTTGAAGGCATATTAAAGGGCAAATTTTAGCTACTAAGAATTTCCAAGGTTATGGTAATCTTGAATTATTTGTTGTCATTCCCATTATTCAGGACTATCATAGATCTCCTATCAATTCTAAAACCTATAGTCCCAACTGAACTAATCATTATACATAAGGATTAAGATGAGAATGAGTGTCCTACATTTTGTGTTCCCATATTGAAGCCTATCAGTTTTGATGGCATGGAAGGTTATCCCAATGAATTACCAAATGACTTAGGAAATGCCTTCCAAAAATCCATGGGAACAATGCAGTGACTAGTGATTAGCACTTGAAGGCATTTCACAATTTCATTTAAGATTATGAGGTTGAGCATGAGGATGTGAGAATTTAGTTGTTTGTGCACATATTTAAATAAGATGCTCATGAATGGTTAACCTCTCTTATTCATGGATACATTGATTTTTGGGAAGAGATGAAGAATGTTTTTAGAAATCAATATGGTGATAAAATTGAGCCAAGGTGTAGTTTGGTTGATGTTAAAAATAGGACTTAAATATAAGGTTCAACAAAGTTATGATGTGGATACCTGAGAACATCAAGCCTAGTGATATGGCATGATTGATAAAATATTATGATGCTTTTGATAAGAATGTTACATACAAATTGAGGGACAAGGTTCCCACAAACCTATGATTGACATTCAATATGGCCATGCAAATTAAGAAAATATAAAGACCATGTGAAATCAAGCTGATGTAAAATTGGTTAATCCTAATAAAAAACTTTCCACTAAGACAACCAACCTTAAGGAGAGTGTTAAATATTTTGCCTATGCTATCAAAGGAATGTCATACGAGTTAGCTAGACAAGATAAGGAGATCCCTCATGTGTCTACAAGTTAGGAGAGCGATCCAAATCCGAATCAAGTGAAAAAGGGAAGATATTTGCATAATTGAGACAATGATAAAGGGAAGAAGCTTGCATGTGATGAAATAATGGATACAAATCAAAACAAAGGGGATGAAAAAGAAGTGCTTAATCCACTCAACACCAAAGTGAATGCAATGGGTTGTGACATTGATATTTATTGGTGTGGAAAGTGCTTCCTTCCCTATCCCTTATGTGATAATGCTAAACTAATTGATGAAGATCTATATGAACCTAAGTTTAAATCATTCGGTGATAAAATTTTGATTTTCAATTATCGAAGCTCCTGAAGCGAAACGACTACCTCCATAGAATTATTGAGTGCTGTTATTTTTGTTTGATTTTAGAGTGTAGTTGAGAAGGTAACTATCTCAAATCTTGAATTTTATTGTGATGTTAATATGGCACAAGCATATGAATTGTCCATTCATGATTTTTATTTCTTACACTCTATGATCACAAGAAAATATGATGGGGGGATACCATTAGTTGAGGATAAGAAGCTGCTAATTAATGCAACAATTGCCCAGGAAAAAGAATAAAAAGTGAGAAGAAAATATCAAGGTCTTGATCGTCAAGACAATGCCCCTATAAATCTAAATACAAGGGATGATAATAAATAAGTTAAGAAAACTATGGCAATCCTTAAAGCTTCCAAATGGGTACCCATTTCCCAAGTAGCTAAATAAAGAGGCGCTCCAACTAAGAATATATTAGCCATATTGTCTATTATCCCTAAGGGTCCGAATGATGCTAAGACTAATTCACCTTTGAAGTCTACTATTATAAATTCAAATCCATCCCAACCTGCTCGACTTCAAACTTTAAGTAACTATATTCTAGCTGAAGCTGTTGTTACCCTTCCACCAAATACTCCTTTTCCTCAGTAAAGCATATGTGATTTGGCTCAAGTGTTGAGTCAACTGAAAATCATCGTGTCACTTGTTGAATTATTAAGAATAAGTGAACATAGGAAGAGAGCATTCGAATACTTTGAATTTAGTGAAAGGCTAGTTGTAAATGAAATTGAGTTACCGCAAACACCCCCTAAAAGTGATGAAGAATCCAAAGAGGTTGTTGAACCCACTTTAGAGGTCTATTTGGGAACTACATTAGTAGAAAGTCAACTGAATGTGGATCCATTTTATCCAAGCTTGTTGATCAATGGCTTGATTGTTCACAACTATGTGTTTGACTCTGGATCTTCTTGCAATGTGATGCCCCTGGGTTTCCTATATGAAATCGAAGTTAATATTACATCTTCCTTTGGTAAGTGTTATGCTATGGACTCACAAGAGGCTTGAGTTGTACAAGTAAAGGGGTTGGTAGTACAATTGATAGTGCATCCAAGAAAATATTTGAATATGGATGTGTTAGTTGTGGACTGTCCATCTAAGTGGGGTATACTACTATCATGTAAATGGGCTGCTAGCATGGGTGGAAGTGTATGCATGGACTTGTCTTATGCCACCATTCTGTTGGAGGGTAAGATGGTCAAACTTTATAGAGAGCCAAAGATGATACATGTTATTGAACATCTTTAATGTGCTCTGAATGATGTATTGTACACATATGTTGAATTGGGCAACTTTGTCAGTGCCTCTTAGTCATTTTCTACATCCGATCCAATCTTGATGCTAAACCCTTTTCAAGCTATAACGACATATCAACAGGTTTTTTTAATTCTTTGTTTTCCATTTTCTTCACGTTTGTAACGTCGAGTGTATGAGGTGTACACACATGATCTCATAACAACACATATGAAAATATTTATGCAATCAAATATGTTTTCTCAAGATATACAGTTTCTCAATAAGTTTATATCATCAAATTGTATAAAAATACAAGAGCCGTTAATGCAATAATATATTCAAGAAAGATTGTCATATTCGATAAAATAGGGATATCAAGGTGGGGCACTACATACTACCCCCTTTAGGAAACTTATTAGAAGTTTTATATAAAAATATTGAGATAAAATTTTTACTTTTTTGATATATTTTTTTAAAATAGTAAAACTTGGGCTATATTGATCCCATTGAACTTTCACTTGATCAACTTCGTGATCCTAAAGTTGAAGTGGCTACTGGTTGAGAATCCACATGAGATATTCTTAAAACAAATTATCGACCATCTTTATATAATGATAATTAAAAATATTAAGATCTCAAGGTGGAGCATTACATATTACCCCTTCAGAAAATTTCATCCTAAAAATTTTATGCAAAAATATTAAGATAAAGATTTTTTACTTTTTTATAAAATAATAAAACATAAACTATATTGATCCCATTAACCTTTCACTTGAGCGACCTTCTTCATTAATTATTAGTTAGTCATTGGAGAACTCGAAATTCATATAAATTGTGAAAATGCAAAATAAAACCATATTAATTTTTCTTTGATGAACTAATTAAATAAAAAGGTAACCGGCGTTGAAGGAAGACTTGAAAGAGCTTGCTGCCATAGCTATGGAGATGAACTTCAATGAAGTTTAAAAGGTTTCTTATGTTGCAGCATTAAATACAATACTAAGGGTGAAGAGTGTCCATTCCAGTTCTAGTTCGAGTTCATGATGTCGTATAGAGACTGCATAGCGATTTCAAAGAGAGGGTATTTGATCTCTATGTTTCATTATCCAAATATAGCAACTTAAGCAAGAAAGAATGTGATTAGGATATAAAGGTCGATATATATGAGGAAGGACTTGGGTGACTGTGACCAAAACAGCTCCCGATATAGCTCATCGACTTTTCGTTCCACTAAACAAATCTAAAATCTAGAATATCGTGTCCAAAGAAGACCATTATATATACCTAATTTGATGACTATCGTTATTGTTGTTACTAACAAGGTTACTGATCACGTAACTGTCAAAAACACGCGATGTTTCTCTACAAGAACGTTTTGCATTAAATTCGTCGCGTAAGTTAAACAATGTATTGATCTGGCCAAATATCCTTGGATAAAGAGAGAAATATTAATATGACCGCATAATATTGTATAAAAGCTTATGAATTAACACACATAGCGAAACCCAATACAAAACACTTAGCTCTTCCTTGATCATTATGTGAAGAGGATTTAAAGATGTAAGAGTAAAATTTTACATTTTTTCTCTCAAATGAGTTATACGGTTTGTAAAAATGTTTCATTTGTTTTTATATATATATAAAATAGGTTATTTTATATATATATATATATATATATATATATATATATATATATATATATATATATAATTTTTAATAAAAAATGTTATATTAAATAAATCTCCTTGATCCAAAGAAAATTATCAAAGTATATTATAAGTATTTTGTTAAGTGTTTGAAACTATCATTTCAACATTTCCTTTTTACTAATGCAAACTCTTTAGACAGTTAATGCAAACTCCCTATATAGCTTCAGACTTATAGTATTGTAGAATCCCATATAAAAGATTATCTCAAAATCCTTGGCTAATAGTATTTAAATCCTTCTTCATCTTCTTTCTTCAAATCAACATGGTGGTTTTCTCTAAAATTGACAAATCTTAGATGGAGATGTCATTTTGCATGAGTTAATTCACTCAACCAAAATGAATAAGGAAGAAGCCATGATCATCATATATGCTACTATCAAAGTTTATGATCAGGTTAATTGGATATTCCTTTTTAAAATACTAAATAAATTTGGGTTCTTTGAGGCGTGATGTGATTGGATGAATTCTTGTGTCTCTACTCCAATTTTTTATGTTCTTTTTAACATGGTCCTGGCTAGTTTTCCCAAGGATTAAAGGGGTCTCCGTCACGGAAATCCTATCTCTCAAACTATTCATTATCATGGCAAAGGCCATCAGTAGATCATTTTCAAAGGCAAAATGGTTAAGTTCTACTAGCAACTTCAACATAACTGATAATGTTAAGTTATCTCATGCTCAATTTATTTATGACATAATTCAAGGAAACTCTACTCACACATAAAAAGTGAGAATGTTGACAAAAATATTATATTGGACCAATGTGCATTGGCTCATGTGAAAGTATAAAATATTATATTTTCATTGGGATTTCTTTCTAACAAATACTTGGCAATCCCCCTCCTTTACAGGCATTCAAAAGAAATTTATTGGAATGTATGACCACAAACTTATCAAATAAAATAGCCTATTGGAAAAGAAATTGGTTCTGTTGGGAGGGAAAAATTCAAGTAATTCAAGCAATTCTCCAAGAAATTATAGTCTATAGGATGTCCATCTCAAAAGGTCTAGTTATTAACAAAAATAGATTATCTAAAATAATGAAAAATTTTAAGTGTAATGGTAATTATGAGTAAATATAACTATAAAACCCCAAACCATGTTCCTTTTCATCACTCTTTTAACTCTATATTTTGTCTTGATTATTGAAGAAATGAAAAGACTTTGGGTAACGACTACCTTTATTTAGGACCTTTTTATTAAGCAAAAAAAGAATGAGTGGATTAAGTCAACAATATTTGGGTTATGGCCCTATCTTTGATCATCTGGAGATTATGGAAAGAAATACACAATATATTCTTCAAGAACCTATCCATCGATGAAGATCTCATCTTTATTAAAAATGAGGCACTCCTCCAAGAGTTTTTTAAGGTTAATATGTCTCATCATAAGAAGGAAATATTGAGAGACAATCCTATTATTCTCTTAATATTGAATTGATTGGACAATAACTTCATCCTCCCTCATCAAATCAACAAAATAATTTTGGCTTGTTGAAAGCCTCCTAGTGGCATTTTTGTCAAACTAAATTTTGACAAGGCATCCAAATTCAACCCAGATATTTTTAGTGTACTAGCAATGATACTTGATTGCTATATGCTTGCTCATATAGTTTGATAAATAAATGAAACTAATAATTGAAAAAAATAATTCTTATTTTTATAAAAATACCAAAAAAGGAACTCAACTCTAGCCTCTCATTTGTTATATGTTATTTTCACACTCCACCCATTTCCACTAGTCTTAAAACTAATATTTGAATGAGATATTTCACCATTTTCCATATGTTTTGAATTCTAAATTTCTAATTTGGAATTCATCTATGGTTATGTATAAATTATGTAATGAAATATGGGTTTAGATAAGTTACAATGATTAATGAAGTTGAGTATAATTTATCTGGGTAGAATGCCATGCTGGTTAGAATATTTCATTATTTTGGTTAAGCATTCCTCTCCAAAAATCGAATATCTAGAGATCCTATAAAATCCTCTATAATTTTGAGATACAATCACCCTAGAGAATTGAAAAATTAAAAATTAATGGATTATCAAAAGAATGAGCATTCACTTATTGAAAAGGATAAAAAGAGAACAAAAAATTACAGAATTAGAGATAATAATCAATACATATATGTTTGTCCAAATATATATATAAAATCATAATACAGAAAAAAGTGTGAATAAAAATGTACAATTTAACTTAACAATGTTCTATACATTGTCATAAAGAAAAATGTGTTAGCAAATCGTATGATTTGATACCAAATTGTTAGAAAATAAAATACAGACATGGGAATAAATCCAAAATAAGGGCAACCTTGTATACATTATGTTGAAGATATATTCAAACCAAAAAAAAATTATAATTTAAGATTATATTGTTCTTTACATAATTTTATATTACAACATTCTTCATTCAAAACTAAAATTGTTGCTATTGTACTTCATTATTCTATTTTTTCCCTTTCTTATTTTATTTCAGACTCTATAATCTTTGATCATTGTTGTTCTTCTCCTACCTGTATTCATCCTTTTTATTCTAGAATTTTTGGTGCTCTTTAATCTTCCATGCTATTTTCTTCTTGTCCAAACTAACATTGTCATTACTATGGTCACACTATACTATTTTATACCTCCTTATTTTTCTTTTGTTTTTTCTCAATCACTAGACTACTATAAACTTAGGAATCCTCTCCTCCCCCCCCCCCCCCCCCCCCCCCCCCCAACCTTTTTTTTTTCATGTTACACATTTAATATTGTAAAAAGAATATTTGACATTTGTAAATTTAACATCTAGTAGTGGTAGTATTTGGATCGCTAAAATATTTTTAAAATGGTAATGTTACATGCAATTAATATGAGTGGCTCAAGCCTAATATTTTAAAACTCTCCCTTGATCTTGAGGATTTTACCACATTCTAAAAATTCTTTCATTGCCTATGAAGATACTTTGGTGGTACATGTGTATTGCCCTGAGTTTCAAGTATATGTCATAAGTTTCATATGGATATGTTTGAGCTACCTGTATATAGTTTGGAGCTACCTATATGTATTTTAAAGCTTCCTATGTGAAATTTGGAGATGCATGTTTGAGTCTTGAGCTTGTTGTGTATAGTATAAATCTAATTATATATATTATAGAGATAGCTATGTGACTTTGGAGATGAGTGAATAAACACTCTATAGATTTTATTGATTCATTTATGAAACCTAAATTTCCTCTTAGACATTCTTAAAATTATTTTGACAATGCCTAGTGAAAATATTATAAAGTTATTACTTTAACTTACAGAACATAACTTCAATCTCTCCAATTTCAAATAATTCTCTTATGAATTAATACCTGATTGTTGTGTGCTTTCTCTTTAAATTTTATAATTCAAAGTAAAATAGTTTCTCACAAATAATTATTGATACTACATTTTTATAATCATAAGAATATTATCTAGGTTTATTTTTATATAAATATATTGAAGACATTTATGGATTTATATTTTCCTATAATGAAGACTTCCTAGAAAAATCACTATTAGTATATCCAAAAAACACCAAATCATTTGCTACATTATAGTATATTCTATGTCATCATATGTTGTTGGCATGTCTATGAATCCTTTTTCTTACTTGCTAGTGTGTCTCATTTGGAGTCTCCATAAATTTGGAAATCAAGTTAGCTACATGCTTGATATCATGCCTTGTTGAAAAATAAATTAAGCATCCTACCAAGCTCTTTTATAATGTTATATCCACATGACTATTGTAATCTTATTTTATTAAATTTATACATGTTGCTATTATTGTTGATGATATTTTCTTTTTTATCATACTAAATATCTCTAAATTTTTGTTTGCATACATGGCTTGGTATACAAAAATACCATCATCCTTCTATTTAAACTCACTACCAAAAGTATAATTCAACAATCCTAAATTAACTATCTCAAATCCATTCTGAATTATTCTTGTAAAGTCATCTATGGACCAATTTTCATTTCCAATAAGGATTACATCATCTATATATAAGACAAAAATAAAATATTACCTTTATGTATGGATTTGTTTAACTTATCCTTTTGATAAATCTATTTAACATCAAATATGTGTTCATCTAGTTGTATCATGCCTTTAGTGCTTACTCGATCCCATAATGTGATTTCTTCATCTTGTACACCTTATTCTCATGCCTTAGAATCTCATAACTAGGTGGTTATACCATGGTGATTCATAGATAACTATTGAAGGAATAAAATGAGCCACACAAATGGAATGAAAAGGTATATTTGAAAGTTCACCAGGATAATAATTTAGTTTAACACATACACTTTTGAGTAAAATAGAGGTTCAAAAAGTGGGGAAATAAAAACCCTCATCGTATGAGTTATTAATCTTTTTTAAAACAAAATACTCCAAATTCGGGAGAAATGATCCAAATTTTAGATTACTTATGTTTGACATATTAACTAACTAATGAATTACTCTAATTATATAATAATTTGACTTAAAATCACTTGAAACAATATTTATATTTATATTTTGTAATTGGTTAAGTGATGTAACCATTTGTAGGGCTCAATAAGAAGTTGCAACACCCTAATACCTTAAAAGAGATAGGTTTTGATGAGTGCAAAGGATAAACACTATGAATGTGTAATAGAAATTAAAAATTTATTGCACATTTGTTTTCCTCTCATAAACTTATGAAATTTCAAAAAAAATGACATGTGAATTTGAGTGCATTAGGAAATTTTATGGCATATGGAAGTTAGTGCACTTGGATTGGTTAAAAAATAGGCCAATTTGTTTTTTAACCACCCTAAAAAAATTTAAATCTCAAGCAGTAGTTTTGTTAAAAAAATGGTGGTTTTCAAACCTTTATGATAGTTTCGAAACAACCATGGTGTTTTTTCCATACATAAAGTGGTGGTTTGACAAGGAGACAAAGAAAAAATTCAATAATAGTTGTAAATGCTCTCTTTGCATCTTCTAAATCTTATTGACCTCTACTTCAAGTCTCCTATATGTCAGAATCAAGTATATATATGTATGGAGAAGGTCTTTATAAGCAAGGAAATGTTTCTAACAGATATTTTTCTTAATTTTATGGGGTTTTCTAAGTTTGTGTGAGAAAAGGAAAGAGTGAATGAGTGATTTACAAAGTGTGTTTGAGTGTTTTGATGTCTTATAATGCAAATTATGTTCATTAAGGCCTTATAGAGAAAGTAAAGATGTAAAAATATTGAGCTGCATTTTTGAAGGGGAGAGCTATTGCCTCACCCACTAAAGTTTTACTCAAATTATGTTTCTCCTAGTCATATAATGTGTTCATCTTATAATTTTACTTCTCTTATGCTTCATGCTATATTGAGTGTTGTGCATTTCATTTATAATACTTGATTAGCTCCATTTAGTAATAAAAATAGTTTATAATAGTAATTTATCAATAATTTAATAGAGTAAGAATATAGAATTTATATTGGTGAAACTTCATATAGAATATCCATCTATTTTATGAATCAAATTAACCTATATTATTTATTTAATAATTTTTTTAGAATCTCAGAATCATGTGCTAACTCTTAATCTATTAGATAAGCCTGTATATAAAAATTTAATCTATGATGAAGTGAAAAAGAGATAAAATACTTATGATGGCTCAAACATATTAAATATATGAGAGTATACTATTTAATTTCATAAGTCTAGAAGATAAAGAGAATTAGAGGTTCAAGAGTTATGGGTTGTAAACATGAAAAGGTGACCCTTATAAATATGAATATTATCTTTTATGGAGATATGGTAAAAATGTGTTTTAGAGAAATGAATTTTTTTGGCATATCTGTTTATCTACTTCCTTTTGAATTCCTAGATCATTAATTAAATGTGGCATCAACTAATTTGAGTTTTATTGATAATGGAAGTACTATGTAGATTATGGTAGCATGCATCTGGGTGGATGCCTTAATTTAATTAATTGAGTTATGTGTTGTGATTTAAAGAAAGTAGATTGATATATTTTACAATGTTAAGAATATAGAAGCATGTTATTGCTAGGATGGCTTGGTGTTTGTAATCGAGCATCCATGCCACTTATCCTTTGAACATGACTCCTTATTTGAAGCCCTATGTATAATTAACTCTTATAATTAAATTATTAGAGGGAAAATGAATTTGATTAGTGGCCACGTGATTTTATTATATTTTATGCCACTGCGATAAAAAAAATAAGACCATTCACTGAAAACCCTGAGAGATCATTTAGGATCCATATTCCAAAATTTCTATTTTGACAAGTGCACATAATCTTTGTATTGAAATTATTTCTTCTTAGGCTACCAGTAATCATATTTTGGGGAGTATTATGTCATGGATAGGGGTTATAATTAGTCTCATTATCAACCAAGATCCATAGTACCCAAGGATTACCATTCCAAACCCTCATCCTTTTGCCTGCAATTGTAAGCAAGCTCCATATTACCCAAGGATTATGATTCTAGGCCCTCATCATTAATCATAGATTAGCAAACAAGATATAAAAATTCCCATCCATTACCATTCCAAGCCCTTCCAAATATATTATCTCATTATCCCAACAAGGTTATGCAATTATGTTGATACAGATGATAGTTACCATCCCAAAGCCACAGCCAATCATTTTTGATCCCATCTTTGATGAAACTATTTATAAATATATTACTATTAAACACCATGTCATTATTCATCCATTGCCAAAATTACCCCAATTTAAAAAATACAATCCAATATTCAGTTCACAATAGATCCAATCATTACCTCTCTAAGAGCCATCATTCAAAGACCAAGATGTGTTTAAAAGTGATATTTTGCAACAAATTATAATCCAAGGCCAAGACAACCAACCAATCCATGATATTTTCATTGAAACACATATTTTTGATGAGTTAACATGTGTTGAAACACCCTTTGACCCTTTCACTTTGGTTGTGGTGTCTCACTTTGACATGCTAGTCTTTGTTGAGCCACCCCTAATGATTATAACCACCTTTGAGTAAATCATTATTTTGACCATTGCCCAATTTTTAAGGACCCTCACACTGAATAGTGTATACACCCTAAATTGGTTAATCAACCACACATATCATTTATTTTCATAGTCTTTTTCATAGGAGACTTTGACATGAGAATATGATCCTTGTTTGCATTAACCATGTCTTTTATTTTTCTTATCTTGGTCTTGTTTATCAAATTTTGTCACCTTTTTGGTCATTACTAGTCATTCAATTTTTTTTGAATAATCATTCCACTTTAGCCAAATAATATTCCCTATGCCAATCATATTCCCTAGGTCTCGAGCCTATAAGACAAGAGCTTCAAAATTAGACAATAACACCGAACATGGTGTTATTCCCAAAATATGTTACTCATTTTTGGGATAACACATGAACTATTTTTGGTCCTACATGATAAAAATTATCCCTTCCCTTCTCAAAAAATTATTATGGGCATTCAAATTCTCTATTTTTCAAGCTTTTTTAGCTAATAGACTTCACAGGAAGAAATCTATGGACTCTAGAGGCTTAAATCTATGGAATTTGTAGGAAGGAATCTACAAACTCTGTAGGCAAGAATCTATAGACTCATTTATATGGACTCTACAGGCAAGAATCTATGAATTGATTTCTATGGACTCTGCCACTTCATATCTTTGAAATCTGTAGGTTCAATTCTATGGACTCTGTAGGAAAGAAACAAGCTCTCAACACTTAGGCAATTTAAAGGTTGGTCAATGCCAAGGTTCAACCAAAAGTTTCATTGGGAAACTTCAAACAAAGTATTGAACCATTGAACTATTGAACCTTGAACTAAAATGGTTCAAAGGTTCAAAGGTTTAATGGGTTCAAGGGTTCAACGATGTTAGCAAGCTTAAAGAGTGAAGTGCTTCAACAAAAGTTCAAAGTTCAACTGCTTCAAAAGACTTAGTGAAAGAAGGTTTGAACCTTTAAACCATTGAACCTTGAACAAAAAGAGTTCAAAGGTTCAAAGGTTCAATTGGTCAGTTCAAGTGGTCGGTTCAAAGGACTGTCCTAAATCCCACAGGCCAAAGTACCCTTACGGAGGGCAGGTGATGAGCAAAATGGACCTTTCTTGAAACCTGAAGGATAAACCAATGAACTAATTAAACCTTAAACCAAAATGGTTCAAAGTTTCACATGTTCAATGGTTCAAAGGAAGTGCCAAACAAAGGAAGGAAATGGATGATTCCAAAGATTAGTTTAAAGGGATGGTTCAACCAAAGAGTAAAAAAGTTAGTCAACCATTGAACCTTGAACCAAAAAAGGTTCAAAGGTTTAAAGGTTCAAAGATTAAATGATATTGGTTCAAAGCAATTGGTTCAAGTGGTCAATTGAATGAACAAAAAAGCCATTAAACTATTAAACCATTGAACCTTGAACCAAAATGGTTCAACAGTTCAAAGGTTCAACGTGGATGGTTCAAAGGAGTACCCCAAAGCTAAAAGAACAACTGCCCTTGTGGAGGGTAGTGAACTAAGGGCAGGTGCCCTTGTGGAGGGTAGAGAACATTGGCTCAAAGATCAAAGGAAGCACCGGACAAAGGGATGGTTCAATCAAAGATCAAGAAAATCATTAAACTGAGAAAGCGATGGAACCTGAGAAATTGATTGAACTAGGGAAGGGATTGAACTAAGGAAGAAATTGAACTAGGGAAGTGATTGAACCATTTACATCCCCGTGGACATCAAATTTAAGATAATGAAATATCCATCAACCTTCAAATAAAGGCGTGGAAATAAGTTTCTCTCAGATTTCTATAGAGGGTGCCAAGTGGCAATTGTGAAAGGTTTTAATGTGTTTTTATAAATACAATAGAAGTCACCACATGTCCCTTGTTAAACTTGGTGGAAAACACCAAGTGTCAATGTCTGTTGTTTCTTCTTTTTGTTTCATTATTGAGTAAGGACTATGGTAGGTCCCGAGTGAGTTGCTAAGGTAAGCAGAGTGTGCTAAGTGTCATCGTCTATATGAATCCAAATGAGTCCCGCATGTTTCTATAGTGTTTCTAAAAGCTCAGTGGAAGGTGCCATGTGTCATCTTCTATAAGATTCTCAAAAGATATCTTAAGCTTTTATAAGTTAAACAGATGCTGCCAAGTGTCCTCGCCTGTTACACAATACAAAGTGCTACTTGTCCCCATTCCCCTTTTGAAGCTAGTTGGGAAAGAAGTGTTGTGGGTCCCATTTTTTGTATGTTGGTAAAGTTTTGAAGTAGTGGACTATGATAGATGTCAAAAATGGAACACTCCCAATATGAAGACACAGTAAAAAAGATATCTTGAGAGCTCAGATCACACAGATAAGGATGAAATACAGTAAGGAAAAGGGGAATGGTGGAGAAATATCAAAAATATCCATGCATGGGATATGTTTCTAGAAGGTAAAGCAACCCACCAGGTGGACATCAAAGTGTGTGAGCATTCAATGGTGCAGCCTATTTTTATGTATTGAGTAAAGTGAATGAACAACTGTGTAAACATCAAGAAATGCATTAGGTGGCCCATATTAAAAATTGATGCTCGATTCCAACATAGCATACGCATATAATTTAAAATGCATTGAAGGCATTGAATGCATCGTAAGCCATTCTTGTGAAACAAAGTGCCCAAGTCTTTCTTGGAGCACTATATATTGGACTCTCTCTTATTTTTTTAGGGAGATCTCTCTATTATCAAAAACAAAACTCTGCCAAAATTGAAAGGGATTATTGAGACTTTGAGCTCAGATTGTTGATCATATTTCATTATTTGAATAAGAAAACAAGTGACTTTTCAGACTTTGTGCTGGAATAGCTTGGTTTCTAGGGAAATTATTCTTATTTATGTTTCCTTAATACATTTGTCCATTTAATTAAATAAGCAGAATTAGTGAAAGTAATCACGAAGGTGTCTTGAAGTCGACTATGGAGAGACTTTGTGTTGCCACAGTTGTCTTTAGTTTGTCTATTTTCTATTTTTGTGTAAAGGATCTTGGGATGACTTTGTACCCTCATTATCCTTCATATTTCACTCTTTGACAGTTGATGTAGAGACTTTGTGCTACATTTTGTCTTGATATATTACTACACCCTGTTACAGTTACTTGTCACTACCTGAAAGGTTTTTGTTGTCTGCTGCTCAACACTTCTAAAAGAAGAGGAGTGCCTTCTATCATTTCATCAGGATTTATCTTTTGATTGGTGAACATCATCTCTGAAAAAAGAGAGATGGATGGTGTTATCCTACCCCTGAGTGATATTTTCAGCTTATTTATAGTAGATTAGCATATATATATATATATATATATATATATATATATATATATATATATATATATATATATAACCCCTTCATACTTATAGGGAACCTCCCCTTGATGAGAGGAGAGATTTGTCCCCTTTTGATGTGTTAAACCTAAACATTTGGCTAACCAATCTTCCTTGTTATGGTTCATCAAAACTATTTTGTTCATCAATACGTTGGTGAAAAGATATTCACCTTACTATTTTTGGCGACTCTGCTAGGGACACAATAATTTTATGAAATTTGGGGCCTCAATCTCTATATTGAAACATCACCTATGTCTTACCCATTATCATTATAGCCTTATCCATTTATCCTACTATGAAATAATGAGCTGTTCTAGTGCTTTCCCATTGTTAATTTTTCCTTCCAGCTTCACACCAACAGTTTTTGGTGACTCTGCTATGGATATGAACAAGCAGTTCCTATCCTTATCCATTATATACTTCGGAGACTCTCATATGGGTATTACCCATTATAATTATAACCTTATCTATTTATCCTATTGTGGAATAATGCGCATTTTGAAGCCTTAAGCTTCAAGCTAAAGTAGTGCTAGTTCTTTTTTATTTTTATTTTTACACTCTAGCAGATCCATGGTATACGCGAAGCCAAAGGGCTAAAGGTATTGTTGAACCTATATTAAAGTTGGTAAAACAAAATAATTTTGATCTATTTCCTTCACATTCTTGCCTCTAATAAACTAGGAGCTTTCGTCCTACTAGAGTCAAATCTCCATTACCAAGTGAAGCGTCCATTTCTGTTATTAATAAAGCTTTGTCAATACTTACCCCTCTGAGATTTGTTATTCCACCTTTCGATAATCATACAATGGAAATTCAAGGCCCTTGGGGTAACTCTTTTGGCTCACTCAGTTTAACTCCACCTCCACATGAGCTACCATGCAGTTTAAGGAAAGTTTTCCTCAAGTTCTATGGTGATGGAAAGGTTCATCCTGATGAACATATTATAGTCTTCAGCGTAGCTTGAGGCATAATATGGTGGATTATGAGGGTGTAGCAGTTAGGCTATTCATAGAAACTTTAGAAGGCACTGTTGTAGACTAGTTTTATCATCTACAAGCCCAAACTGTGACTGATTAGAACACTCTCAAAGCCAAATTTGAAGGAAGATTCAATCCTACAGAAGATGTGCATGCCCTGCTAGCTCAACTAACACACATGAGAAAGAGCCTCATGAACCAATGTGGGATTTCATATCCAAGTTTGGCAAGCTGAGGAATAAGATTCTTGTAATTTCTCAGCCTACACCTGAGAATCTTAAATGTTTTTCATCAACTCATAACTACGTGAACTGAGTTTTCTGTTGAGACATTCTAGCCAAATAGACCTTGCTACAACTCAGGATTTGGCCACTGAGGTGGAAGATGACCTCATATTGGTATGAAAGATAAGGAGAGATACTAATAGAGGTAAATCTTCTTCATCTTTTGAATATTCATCTATAGGCACCATTGATCAAATGGTGTAAAAGCTGGCAAATGAAATGCTAGCCTTGAAAAGACAAATGGCCCAAGGTATGTCTATTCCTCCTTATTGGGATATACCAAGGAGGACATTTCAGAACCAACCATATCAAGGCAATGCTACTAGAAGTCAAGGGTAGCCAAATCATCTTCCTCCCACTTAGGGGAAACTTGCCATTGAAGCAGCACCAACCAACTGAAGAGTTGGATATCTAGAAATACAACATGATTTATCTTTCCAACCTAAGTTTGATCAAGAAAATGATGATAATCTCCTTGTATAAAGCCAAGAAGAATTAACTGGTGACTCCAATATTGTTTTCCTGAATTACCAGGATGAAACTATAAGTGAAGGTGAAGCAGTTGATGGATCATATGTTGTATTCACTCAGTCCCAAAACCATTCAACCCAGTAAGTTAATAAAGTAAAAATAGGGGAAAGTTCTTGACCTATAATTTCAATTTTCAAACAAGGAACTTCTCTGCCTTTCTAGCGAAAGGACCCAGTGAGTAATAAAAAGGTAAAAACATCAAGCATTCTTCCATTTTCAACTTCAATTCCATAGACTAGTACCACCCCTCCTAAAAAATAGAAAGATGAACTACCTTCTTCTATTCCTATTTCATTTCAAACATTTGACATAATTGACCATGTTAAGAAAACCAAAATTCAAATGTTTGAATTTGAATTCCTATAAGCCAATCCTGAGCAGTTAGATAGGTTGGTTGAGTGTGTGAAGAATAAAGCCATCCCTTCAGGACAAGATGTTAAAAAAGTAACTCATGATCCTCCAAGGAACATGTCCATCCCAAACAATCTTGTCATTACTCCTCCATCTGGCCCTAGGAAACTAGAGCCTTTCTATGTTTCACTATTATAAACGGTCACAAGCTGAGCAATTGTATCATTGATTTCAGAGCTTCAGACAATGTCATGCCTGCTAAAGTAGCATAAACTATTGGTCTCACACTGACCAAGACATTTGGGAGATGTTTCTCCATGGAGAATAAATAAGTGCCACTGTTGGGACAAATCAAGGATGCCTAGTTTGCATTTGCAGCATTTCCAGACAAAAGAATCATGACGATAGTCCTAGTGGCCAATGTCCCAACCTCATACGACATTTGTCTTGGATGAAATTTAAACAAGGACATTGGAGGAGAATTGAACAAGGACCTATCTGAAGTGAGGATCCCTATCAAAGGCATCATGTAGAGGTTGCTTCCTGAAAAAGAATCAAAATATGTTGTCACTTAGACATCAACCCCTAAAGCTCAAATTATATTTGAATCTTTAGACATGGGTAATTATTTCTTGACCACAGAGGATACTCATGTTTTAGCTAATGAAACTTTTGAAAATGGCAATCTGAAAATTGTTTTAGACATAACAACAAAAGATGTGAGAGAGCGCAGTGCAAGCACAAAATAATTCCCCCTTCCAAGCAAGGAGAAATCTAAGGAGAAATTAGTTTCAGATGATGTTTGGATCTTGGAATTTGATGGTAGCAATTCTTCTACCATCTCAGGGGTTGGGATTGTGTTGATATCTCCTCAAGGAGATATTTTTCCTTCATATAAGTTGTAGTTCAAAAACACCAACAACACAACTGAGTACGAATCTCTATTGCTTGGATTGAAGGCTGCTCGAGATAAAGGCATTAAACTCCATGTCAAAGGAGATGTTGGAATGGTGGTTTGTTAGGTAAGGAACTTGTATCAAACCAAAAATGAGAGATTATGCCATTACCATAATCTATTTTAGGATCAAATTGAAAGCTTTGATGCTTTCAACATCTCTGCCATACCTAGGGAATTCAATGATTGAGCTGATGCACTAGCTATTTCAGCAACTCTCTTAGTTTCTCACCTAGACTTCAAAGGAAATAGGTATACTATTGAATTGGTCTTTTGACCAAGTGTGCCTGATAAAGCTAATCATTAGCAAGTGTTCAATGGCAATGATCAAATCATCACCTTTTTGAAACAAAAAGATATCTTTGAACAGCTTCACTTCTTAGGCAATAAGCTCTAGAAACTTGAATCAGCTCCTGAATTGAATTCAAAAGTAGGTGAAGAATTCCTACAGCTAAAAGGGAATAAAATTCCCAAAGGACTAGTTTCTCTTGAGAAACTATTTGACAAGCATGACAGGTTCATCAAATAGCAACAAATGGATTCGAACTCCTCCCAGGGGTTTGATCAGATAAATTTGGGTACCAAAGAAAATCCCAAGATGGTGAACATTGGGAAATGTTGTACTCGAGAGGAAAAAATCAAATTTAGTGACCTGCTTTGCCATTACATGGATGTTTTGTCGTACTCTTATGATGACCTGAAGTTACTCAGGCCTAAGGAAATTTATCATGAAATTCCTCTCAAGAATGATTTGGTGCCTTATAAGCAAAAATCTTGGCAGTATAGTCCAAAGATATCAGGTACTATTCTATCTAAGATACGTAAAAATTTGAATGCTAGGATAATTTTCCCAATCCCTCATTCCACATGGATTCCCAACATAGTCCCTGTCAGGAAGAAGAATGGCAAAATTTGCATCTATGTGGATTTTAGGAATTTGAATCAGTCATTAAAGGATAACTATCCTTTGTCAATCATAGATCAAGTGCTTCAGACAGTGACTAGCTCAGAGATGTTATCAATGCTAGATAGCTTCTTAGAATACAATCAAGTTGAAGTTGGTGAAGCAGACTAGCATAAGACTACCTTCACCACACCTTGGGGCACCTTTGCCTATCAAATAATGCCATTTGGCCTGATAAATGCTAGCACCACTTTCTAGAGATCAATGGACCTTGCTTTCAAAGATGAAATGGGTAAGTTCATTGTGGTATACCTTGATGACTTGACCATCTTTTTGAATCATCACTCTGAGCATGTGTGCCATTTATAACAAGTGCTGGAACGCTGCTACCAAAATGGCATTTCTCTTAACCACATGAAGTCTATTTTTGGAGTGACAAAACGGAAGCTTCTTGGACACATTGTATCCTGAGAAGGCATAAAGATTGACTTAGAGAGATTCAAATCCATTTTGGAGCTTACCCTACCCACAAGTAAGACTACAGTTCATTCTTTCTTCATAAAAGTGAATTTTTTACGAAGATTCGTTCCTAAGTTTGCTAAGAAGACTCGTCATATTGTGGATATGATGAAAGGAAATGCCACTTTTAGCTGGACTGAAGAAGGCAAATTGGCATTTTGGGATATCAAGACAACCATTACCCATGCCCTAGTTCCAGTTTGTCTAGATTATACCAAGGATTTCATGATGTACAATTATGCTTCCGAGCACACACTTTCAGTGATTTTAGTTCAATAGAATGAAGGTGTGGAATCTCCCATATCCTTCATCAGTTGTCCTCTTAAAGCTCATGATCTGGAGTACTCAAACATGGAGAAGCATGCTTATGCTATAGTCAAGGCAGTAAAGCATTTTTTATTTTACATTCTAAATTTCCACACTACTGCCATAGTTCCTGATACTACAGTTAAATCCATATTAACTCAACATGGGTTTGGAACCAAAAGGGGGAATTGGATTGAAAAAAATAAGATTTTGTTCTAGTTATCAAATAGATGAACCTGGTGTGGGGAAGAGGCTTTTGTCAATTAATTTCTGACAATAGACCTGAAGAAGTAGGGAATGAAGAAAAAGAAGTCGAAGACATGCCAACAGTCTTCTTTGTCTCCACCATGAATGAGTGGTATTCAAGTATTTCTCATTTCCTTACTTACGATGAGTGTCCTACCCACCTGTCTCATAAAGAAAAGAGGACTATTAAACTGAAAGCTGCCAATTTTGTCCTCTGGGACAATGGCCTGTACAAGAGGAGCCTTAATGGAGTGTTCCTTTTCTGCATAGATAAAGTGTAGCAGAGCAAACTTGTAGAATACTTCTATAATCTAGCTTGTGGAGGACATTTTTTTGGGCCTGTAACTGCCCATAAGATTCTACGATCTAGTTATTATTGGCTTACCCTATTTCAAGATGCATATAAATGGGTGCGTAAATGTGAACTATGCCAATAGTTCGTGCGAACACCCAAGCTCGTTGCTCTACCTCTCAATCCAATGGTGATAGAAGAGCCATTCCAATAATAGGGAATCGATTTCATTGGTGTTGTAAACCCATCTTCGAGCACTAGACATGATTATTTTCTCATAGCCATAGATTACTTCACCAAGTGGGTGGAAGCTATTCCAGCCAAGCATGCCACATCAGAAGTAGTATGCAATTTCCTCAAAGAGAACATCATTTCTAGGTTTGGGATCCCAACCAGGATTGTGATCAACAATGCAGCTTGTTTCTCTTCACATGATATTACTTAGTTTTGCTTTTATTATGGGATTACTCTCTCCCACTCTTATGATTATTTTCCACAAGGGAATGGTCAAGCAAAATTGAGCAACAAGAACCTAGTGACCATCATCAAGAAGCTGGGAGATGACAACCAAAAAACCTAGCACAAAGCATTTTTTGATGCTTTGTGGGCAGACAAAATTATGCCCAAAAGGGTGATAGGTATGTCACCTTTCCAACTTCTATATGGTCTCAATGCAGAGATACTAATCACCCTAGAATTACCAACATTGAAATTGGCAAAGGTGGTCAAAGATCAGACATGTGAAAGCTCCATCGATAAGAGGATCATGTGCTTAACTAAGCTAAATGAGTAGCAAACTATGGTGGTGGACCGAATCACTGCACATCAAAATTTGGTGAAGAAGCTATTCAACCAGAAAGGAAAAGCCCATAATTTTTAGATTGGTAATCAAGTTTTGTTATGGGATAAGAGAAGAGAACCAAGGGGAATGCATGGGAAATTCGATTCCCTATGGAGAGGTTTGTTTTACTATTCGTTAGCTCAATGGTGAAAATAGTTTCTTGCTAAAATATCAAGATGGTACGCCCTTTTTATTGCCTCATAGTGGGAAACATCTGAAGCACTTCAATATGTGAAGTATCAGATAAGATTAGCTTATACGTATGCATATTTTTATAGTCTCTAGTTCTATTTTTGTGCTTTTATTTTTGTTTTTTTTCACCTTTATTTCTGAGTATCATGACTTCATAACCCAATGGCATACTTCAAGGCACTAGAGATTCTAGTTTTTACTCCCTTCAGGTGCTTCAAAATTTCAACTGAAGGAAGTTCCCCAACTAGAACCAGTTGTTGTTCCTAATATTTGTTACTCATTTTTGGGACAACACATGAATTAATTTTTGTCCTACAAGCTAAAACCTATCCCTTCCCTTCTCAAAAAATTGTTCTGGGCATTCAAATTCTCCCTTTTTCAAGCTTTTTCAGCTAATGGACTTCACAGGAAGAAATCTATGGACTCTGGAGGCTTAAATCTATAGACTATACAAGAAGGAATCTATGGAATCATTTATATGGAATATATAGGTAGGAATCTATGGGGTCATTTCTACAGAATCCATAGGTAGGAATCTATGGACTCATTTCTACAAACTCTGCCATTTCGTATCTATGAACTCTGTAGGTTCATTTTTACAAACTCTGCAAAAAAGAAACAAGCTCTCAACACTTAGGAAATTTAAAGGTTGGTTGAACACCAAGGTTCAACCAAAATGTTCATTATGAAACTTCAAAAAAAGGATTGAAACGTTGAACCTTGAACTAAAATGGTTCAAAGTTTCAATGGGTTTAATGGTTCAATGATGTTAGCAAGCTTAAAGAGTTAAGCGCTTCAGCAAAAGTTCAAAGTTTAATCACTTCAATAAGTTCAACAATTTCAAAAGACTTAGTGAAAAGAAGGTTTGAACCTTTGAACCATTGAACCATTGAACCTTGAACAAAAAGAGTTCAAAGGTTCAAAGGTTCAATCAATCAGTTCAAGCTATCGGTTCAAAGGAGTGCCCCAAAGCCCACAAGCCAAAGTACCCTTGCAGAGCGTAGGTGATGAGAAAAATGGACATTTCTCAAATCCCAAAGGATGAACCAATGAACCAATTGAACCTTGAACCAAAATGGTTTAAAGGTTCACAAGTTCAATGGTTCAAAGGAAGTGCCAAACAAAGGAAGGAAATGGATAATTCCAAGGATTAGTTCAAAGGGACGTTTCAACCAAAGAGCAAAAAAGTGATTGAACCATTAAAACTTGAACTAAAAAAGGTTCAAAGGTTCAACAAGATTAGTTCAAAGTGATTGGTTCAAGCTATTAATTGAATGAACAAGAAAGCCATTGAACTGTTGAACTATTGAACCTTGAACTGAAATGGTTCAACGGTTCAAAGGTTCAAAGGTTCAATGTGGATGGTTCAAAGGAGTGCCCCAAAGCTGAAAGAACAAGTGCCCTTATGGAGGGAATTGAACTAAGGGTAGGTTACCTTGTGGAGGCAGACAACATTGGTTTAAAGATCAAAGGAAGCACTAGACAAAGGGATGTTTCAATCAAAGACCAAGAAAATGATTGAATCGAGAAAGCGATAGAACCTGAGAAAGTGATTGAACCAAGGAAGTGATTAAACCAAGGAAGAGATTGAACCATTGACATCCTCATGGATGTCAAATTTAAGATAATGAAATATCTGTCAACTTTAAAATAAAGATGCAAAAATAATTTTCTCAGATTTCCACAGAGGGCACCAAGTGGCAACTGTGGAAGGTTTTAATGTGTTTTTCTAAATACAATAGAAGTCACCATGTGTCCCTTGTAAAACTTGATAGAAAGCACTAAGTGTCAACACCTACCATTGCTTCCTTTTGTTTCATTATTGAGTAAGGGTTGTGGTAGGTCCCAAGTGAGTTGCTAAGGTAAGTGGAGTGTACCAAGTGTCATCATCTGTATGAATCCAAATGAGTCCTGCATGTTTATATAGTGTTTCTAAAAGATCAATGGAAGTCTCCATGTGTCATCTTCCACAGGATTCTCAAAAGATATATTAAGCTTCTATAAGTTAAATAGATGCTGCCAAGTGTCCTCACCTATTCCATAGCAGAAAGTGCCACTTGTCCCCATTCCCCTTTTGATGTTGCTCAGGAAAAAAGTGTTGTGGGTCCCATTTTTTATAAGTTGGTAGATTTTCAAAGTTGCAGACTATGATAGATGTCAAAAATGGAACACTCCCAATACGAAGAAACATTAAAAGAGATAGCCTGAGAGCTCAGATCACACATATAAGGACATAATCTAGAAAGGAAAGGGGGAGCAATGGTGAAAGATCAAAAATATCCATGCATGGGATATGTTTCTAGAAGGTAAAGCAGCCCACTAGGTGGACATCAGAGAGTGCAAACATTCAATGGTGTGGTCTATTTTTCTATATTGAGTAAAGCAAATGAACAACTGTGCACACATCAGGAAACACATTAGGAAACACATCAGGAAATGCATCAGGTGGCCCATATTAAAAATTGATGCTCGATTCCAACATAGCCCATGGATATAATTTAAAATGCATTGAAGGCATTGAATGCATTGTAAGCCATTCTTGTGAAACAAAGCACCCAAGTCTTTCTTAGAGCACTATATATTGGACTCTCTCTTATTATTTTAGGGAGATCTCTCTGTTATCAAAAACAAAACTATGCACACAATGAAAGGCATTACTGAGACTTTGAGCTCAGATTGTTGATCATATTTCATTATTTGAATAAGAAAACAAGTGACTTTTTAGACTTTATGCTAGAATAGCTTGGTTGTTGGGTAAATTTTTATTATGTCTATTTCCTTAATACTTTTTTTGTCCATTTAATTAAATAAGTAGAATTAGTGAAAGTAATCAGCAAGGTGTCCTAAAGCCAGCTGTGGAGAGACTTTGTGCTGCCAAAATTGTCTTTAGTTTGTCTATTTTCTATTTCTATGTAAAGGATCTTGGGATGACTTTGTGCCCTCATTATCCTTCGTATTTCACTCTTTGGAAGTTGAAGTGGATACTTTGTGCTACATTTCTTCATGTTGTGTTACTGCGCCCTGTTATAGTTACTTGTCACTATCTGAAAGGTTCTAATTGTCTGTTGAACAACACTTTTGAAAGAAGAGGAGTGCCTTCTGTCATTTCATTAGGATTTATATTTTGATTGGTGAAAATCATCTCTGAAAAATGAGAGATGGATGGTGTTATCCTACCCCTGAGTGTTATTTTCAGCTTATTTATAGTAGATTAGCATATATATATATAGCCCCTTCATACTTATAGCGAACTCCCCCTGATGAGAGGAGAGATTTGTCCCCTTTTGATGTGGTAAACCTGCACACTTGGCTGACCAATCTTCTTTGTTGTGGTTGATTAGAACTATTTTATTCATCAGTATGCTGGTGACAAAATATTCACCCAACACATGGTAGTGTCCCATTTTTGGTGCTCCTATCTATTTGCATTTCAAGACCTAATGATCATTCTTAATGTGTCTCAAACCCTTCTTAGCTAATTCATTAAGTTCTATTTATCTTTTTGATGTCATCTAACATGAATAAAGCTCCCAAATTTAAAATAAAGAGTATCTTGTATAAAATACTTCAGAAGGCATTTTATATCTAGCACTTACTACTTTACCAAAATAAGTAATTAAAATCAATCAATAGTATAGCTTAGAATTATACATCACACATTGATTTGCATGCTTGATCAAGTAAGAGCCAAGGTAAAAGTTAATTATTTCATCTACCATGTGCATTGATTATGCATATTCCCTAAGGGAGAACTACATTTCATCTGAGACCCTAGTTTGAGGGTTAATTTGTGATCAAGATAATAAGGGTTCTAGATCATGTGATCATACTTCCCCTAACCTAGTTCTTTTATTTTCAGTATTTTATGTGTTTGTTATATTGTGTGTGTAGATAGACCTAGGTTTTGAAGAGAAAACATGCCATACAATGGCACAGATAGGTGATCATAGATAAATGAAGACACCTACAAGACCTAAAAACTAGACCACACCAAAATCTAGAGTCAAAAATCCAAATGGACAAGAGCATCAGAATTGGACTACAGTGTCAGACACTAAAGTGTCATGTTTTTGATGTTCCTTTACTTTCACCAAATGAAATCTTGATCTAGGTTTTTAACATCTTCCTAATCCTCCATAATATTTTTTAGCCTCTATCAACCATCTCAACCTATTTTTCCATATAAGTCATTTCATTTCCCTATATAATTGATTTGATCAAATTGATATAAATTTATATTTTACTACATTTGATTATATTTTAACCTTTAATTCATCCCTTTTATATTTTATTAACTAAACTCTAGTTTACTGGAAATAATAAAATATTTGGTGAACCTAACTTACTTTGAATAAATCTCAAACCCTAGGTACCATTAGGGATTTGTTTCACATTTTTGTGCAAAAAATCAATTTCAAAATTTTGATGTTTGTATAATTTTTTGTACATTTTTTTAAATTCAAAATTAATTTTAAAATTCAAAATTATTTCAATATATACAAAATTCTAAAACTCCAACCCAAAACCATAGATTTCCAAACTAGGTCCTAAAAACCAAAGCCTTCCTCCCTTACAATTTATAGATAAATTTTTTGGAATTTTTGTAAATTGTTTAGAATGTCAAAAGTATTTTCAAAATACATATGTTAGTAGTCATTATTACATTTATTTTATTAATACTATTGCTACAAAATCTCTTTGGTGAAAGCAATAAAAATGGCTAGTAAGGCACTTCTTCCCTCTTATCCTATAGATAAATTCATAAATCTTTCTCATAATTATGACAATGAATGGATAAATTCACAAAATTACACATTATCTAAAAATGAGGAAAATGATTTAAATTAAAATTAAGACAATTACTATTGTTGTAATGAGGAATATGATGATACATATTAATGTGTCACTAAAACAAAAGTAGATGCACCTTCTTGTCTCAAACATATCTCTTTTCTTCCCTCCTCTAAAGAAAATGATTTTGATAAATGGGAAAATAAATTTTCACCTCATTCTCCTATGCACAATACAAAAAATATACAAATTAGTCATGCAATTTAAAGTGAGACTCTCATTGGTGATAATTTATTTTCATCCAAACCTACTCTCTCTCTCTCTCTCTCTCTCTCTCTACATCTTTGTTCAAATTACAACAATATAGAAATAGAGTCAAAATTTCAATGCATAATTCAAACGATCAATCTTATGATCTTAAATCTACTTTGTCATCTCAAAAAATGACAAAATAATGTTTAAATGATAAATCTCTTTCTCTTACTTATCATATTACAAATGAAAATAATACATGCACTCCATTTAAGGATAACATAGAATTCAAATTTCACATAAAATTTTATTTTATTAAAAAAGAATTAACGTCTTCTCTTACTCCTTTCCCTAGTGATAATGGAAGTGATAATGAGTATGATAGTGAACATGCAAATGAATATGATAATAAGAGTGAATATTAAAGTGATACTTTGACTTCTCCTCTTTCAAATGAAAAAAAAATTGATTGTGATAATGCATGGATTAATGATGACTATTATGCATATAGTGAAGAAGAAAATGCATCTCATGCTTCTAACTATTCACTCAAGCATAATGCATTAAAAAATGTTTCTTCTACTTCTATTCATGATTCTATTTCAAATGATGCACATGTAAATGATAACATCACATCTTGTATTCATATATAATGTGATTCAGTAAATAATAAAGATAAAAATGAATCTCCCAAGCCACCCCTACTATAGTAGCACCTGTGTCTCACTCTTCACCTAAATAGAATGGTAGCATTCCTCTACTAAGATCCAATTTACCATTCCCCTAAAGGTTTAAGTAAGCACACCCCCTTTCTATGATCTAATCACTAAATCTACCATTATCTTGGCTAACATAAATGACCATATTCAATGATTAAATGAACCACTTCATTATACTAATATACCATTTCAAGAGATTATTTATTTGGTATATGTAGTTGGTGAATTATAACACCAAGTACATCTTACATAGAAAGAAAGGATTATAAGCCTTGGATGAATGCCGATGACTTGTATGGTAACCCTCTTCTGAAGACATTTGTCAAAGCTTCATTTCGTAAGAATTTATAGATTCCATCATTTCCTCCATTTGATGTAATTGGAGATCCATTCTTACATCTTCAAGCCTTTGAAAAATCTTTGCCATCTCATGGAAGTACTTTAATTCTACTTAAATTATTCTAGTAGACATTAGTGGATAATACACATAATTGGTTCTTTCATCTACTCCATGTTGGTTCCTTGCATACATATAATGACTTAGAGGAGGCATTTCTCAAATATTACATAGTAAACATGGGGCCTTGTATTAATTATGAGACACTTGCTGCATTGAATCAAAATCCTTCAGAGCCGGTCAATGATTATATCTTATGATTTAAGACATGAATGTTATGTTTGATGTATAAAACAACAAATTTTTAGGTCTAGTATGTATTTATTAAGGGCTTCATAAACACCTCCTATCACATATATTATATCAAATAGAGTCCTCTTTTAGGCACTTATGTTATATAGTTTTATTCCTAGAGAATAAATTGTGATTGATTGAGTTAGATTTAGTTAATCAACTTACTTTAAATTTCAAAGCATTACCTCCATCTATAGCTTCTAGTGCTAAGAATCCACCATGTCCAAAAGAAGATAGGAGACCATAACCAACAAATAATTAGTTAAGATCATAGATCTAGTTTCTAGAGGATTACCTATAGTATGTATAATAGGGGATGAATATAGTTTGGTTTAGAGTGGGATAACCCACATGTAATATTATTAGCACTACTATATAGGAGTTTAATCACATTTCCTTCTACTCATAATCGAGATCCACATAACCTACATAGGCAGCCACACTAGCCCTTTTTTAACTATCATCGTATCCATGGAGATAGAGATAATGATTGTTATGAAATAAAGGTTTGTATTAATGTGTTGATAATGACATCATAGAATTCAAATTAGGGGAACAAATATCTCCTCTATCATGGATCCATATACCTCATTCCTCCACAACTAAGTCATCCCATGACATTCTTTCATAGGAATCATTGGTTACTCATCATAAGAGTAATGCAATTTCTAAAATAGAGCCTCATAGGACATCTCTAATCACACCTACTAAATTGGTTTAGAGACCAATACAGTGAGATGAGCCTACATATAGTAGTGTAATCCATGGAGTACATAGTATAGTTCCATATACATATCCAACATAGTCACCAGCACCACAACAAAAATTTTAGGGTCCTATCTCATGCATCAATGTGCTAAAGTTAAGATTAGATTAAACCACATCAAAAAGTACTAATCCAGATAGATATTCACTATGGTTGAGTTTTTAGGTACCTATTTCATGTATAATCCCATTGTTGTTAAGATTAGATGCACCCACATCATAGAGTAAAGATCCATATATATATTTACTATGGCCAAGTTTTTAGGGACCTATTTCATTTAGAAACCTACTATGATTAAGGTTAGATGAACCACCATCAAAAGTTATAGTTTCATCTCGATTTATTTCTTAGTCATACAGATCACAACATAGGCAACAAGGTGTTATTTCACATAGGAAACCACTATGATTGTAGATAGATGATCCTCCTTCATAACACATAGTTTGAGTTGTGCATCCATTGAAGTTGTTTGTTAAAGACTATCCACATAAAGCTATAGTTAGTGCATCATACATAGCATTAGATATAAGGCATATTCCTACACATCATGAATAGTATGGCCAATTGTTTAGTTGGCTATCGAGTTTTAGATAGCGATATCATAGACAGGGGGCTGATATGTATAGAGTGATATTTTACATCCCCTTCTACTAACAACTAACATTCTTAGTTCTAAATAACCATCCCTACACAGAACAAATTATCCAAATTTTGATCTTACCAATATCTTGCTTTACCAATATTAAACCAATTCACTTTATCAAATCAATTTATCAATTACAAGACAAAAAAGTTTACTCACATATGATTCAAAACCAAGCATTATCATCACACTTGAACCTATCAACAACAATGAAATCACATCCCAAATACCATTATACCAAGCATATCAAACCTCAACATAAATTCCAAACCAACTATTTTTAATCAACCTTTTGTAATAAATATACCATTATCCTCCAAATTTCATAACATAATATGCATCAATCGAAATCAAACCAATATCCATATATATAACATGTTTTCAAAACATATACATTGGTATCAAGTATAATTAGTCCTGAATGGGCATCAAACCCTCAATCTTAGTCTCACTCTCCCCACCAGTGCTAATCTCATAATATACCTTACCACTAAATGACCTTTTAGCTCCTTGAGCTACCACATGCCTCTTAAAATGACTCTCTTTCTCTAGTAGTCAACCATGCTCCTCACACAAGTCCATATATCACCTCTAAAGATCTATACACTCAACCATGATCCTCATACTAACAAATCCATAATTAGGTAGAGGCATCTTATGCTTATCTAGATCATCTCTTAGCTCATCTCTCTCTCCTACTACCCTTACATATGTAGCTATCACTATAGCAACCCTATTAAATAAATGAGCATGAATGCCAGTCAAGAACATCACTCTCTATCTATCCCTCCTCTACCAAATCATTAGGTACATGCCATAGGAGCTCTTAGAGTGTTGGCTTAATTATTATCTCCTAGTAATCATCATCTCTACCTCCTACCCCAGCATGTGATCCATCCTGAGCACCTCCTGCCTCACTTTCATATAAATTATGACACTACATTAGATATATACTTTAAAATCAAACTAAAACACATATCTATAAAAAATTCAAATGTAATCACTACTCACCTCCTATATTATAGATTGGCTCAATATCCCTATACTCTAGAGCACCCCCTAACTCAATAGGGTACAATAGAGCCCATCTATGCCTATCCCATCACACAATATACATGTTTATATATCCAACATCATCCACATTTATAATATCTATGGAATAATCCCTCACATCCAAAGGTAATGGTTCAATCTCAATCTCAGTAGGCCTTGCATGAGCTTCTTCCCTCATGAACTCTCACATACTCCTCACCCACCCCAATACTACTATATGCACATCTTGTGGTACCCTAAACTATCTAATAATGTGTTCATAATAAAAATTCTCATATAATCCACCCTTGAGGTTATGTATCCAATAAATAACCCTCATATATTGCAACTATACTCTATCCTATACCCACCCAGGAAATCATCTATAAGGCCACTATATGATGTTATAATTAGAAATTAGGTTCACATGGCATAGAGTGAATAGACATTATATTGTGAACATGTCAAAACTTGGGTAAGATCATTTTTTGGTTGATTTACATTCTATAAACTTGGGTAAGGGTTATAAAATCTTACAATTACTAAAAAACTATTATAAATATAATTTTTAAGAGCTACAAACTCTATTTTAAGAAATTGACCTATTAGAACAACAACTAGGTCTAGAGACCTATAAAATTAGTGAGTAATTGAACTATTGACTTATTGACCTATTGAGTAATTTACCTATTGAAAAAATCTATTATGAGTAATTGACCTATTGACATGTTGACCTAATGAGTAATTGACTAGTTTAAATGGAGATTGTTTGAGAGTGGATTTTGAATTGAGTTTAGAGCAAGAGTGGATAAGTGAGGTTGGAATTGTTCATGATCTTAGAGAATATGAATAGGACTTTCATGTCCTCCTCAAACATATAAGAGCAAACTATGCATTAGTTGGTATTAGAGGATGATAAAGGGTTTTGACCAAAGATGGATTAGTGTCTCATGAGCGAGTATTCTATTTCAAGTCAGTAAGGTTACCTTTCATTAGACTAAATATTCTAGTTGATGTTAGGTATAATTTCATCTTGCATGTTTAGCAAAGATAAATATGTAAATATGAAGAAGTATGCCATGTATATAGTCACCAAAAGGAGTTGAGTGCAAAAGAGGTACTGATAAAGATTACTCAAGAGGTGAGGGAAAATATAAATAAACAAGAATCATAGAAGGAATAGAAGAAGTAGGCCTAGTTTCAATAAAATCTAGTCAAAAAGACATTAGAGCTAAGTGAATGTCAAAGATTAGGTAACTTATAGGTATGTAAGGATTTTTGAATGATTCTATGTCTTTTAATTATACAAGTTTGAACGTGATTGATTATGGTTTTTAAGTGTAATCAAATTATATTAATGATCAATTGAAAATTTGGAAATGGGTGATGAAAAAATGTAAAATAGATAAGATTCATTAGTCATTTCCACTACACATAATTAAATGAAAATTTTAAGTTAAAAAACTATGGGAGATTTGATATTTATAGTATTAGAAAGAATGATTTTTAATCCTCATTTATGTACAATATTAAATATGATATATAGTAGATAATAGTTTGGAAGATAAAAACATCACTATACAATAACATAATGAAATAAAAATTGAATATAAATTAGATACATCACCATGATAGGTATACATTATAGGCACATGTGTGAAATGTCAATAATACATAGATTTCCATTATAGGCATACAAAAAATTACATCTACTAACATAGTATCCAATGTTGGGTGAATGTCATAGACACACATGTAATTCCAAAAAATTATAAATTGCCATATAGGCATACAAAACATTACATCTCATGTAAGACAACCTATTCATCAAATAACCTCCCAATGTTTTCCTTCCTCGAAGAAGACTCTCCATGGGATGACTTGCTAGTATATGGAGACCACTCTAATGCCTTTGATTTATATAAGGTCTAACTATGGGTCCTATGCTCATAGCTGACTTACAATTAAACCTGTTCAAATACAATTATTATTAAAAAATTAACATAAAATACATTCAACCAATTGTTAAAAATTTGATTTCAAACTACAATAAAAAATCATTTAAACATGCACTTACTATAATATTTTGGTCCTACTTAATCTATTTTTGAAACTCAAACAAGTGAATGGAAGGATTGGTTTTTCAAATAGGCATCTAAAATATTTGAGAAACATGATAAGTTTCTGTACTAATCATCTGACTAAAACTATCAGATGTCATAAGACAACCCTAGATACACAATACATTCACACAAGTTATATTTTCCCCAAATATGTAGTAAAATTATTAAAATAAGTCTAATTTTACAATTCAAATTTACAAGTTAATATATACCTCTATTAGCACCTATATAGATGACATTACAGAAGCAATGCCTATCTCTGTCTCATCTCATAGAGAGGGAGGAGTGTCTACTTGAGCCATCAATTGTTCATGTAAACAAGGTTTGCCTTAATTTTACAAAAAATATCAAATATATATATATATGTATGTATATGGAATTTTTTTCTCAATGTAAATCAAGATATATATGGCAACATGTTTGAACATGTATATCATGAAAAGATAATGTACACCAAGAATCATGGCAGTGTAAACACCATAAAATGTGTAATGGCCAAGAATAGCAAGTAATTTTCATGTTGGAGGTAATATAAAAAATGTAATACATGTAGGAAGTGTAAGTGGAAGAGTACGAGGTAGAAATAATAGTAGCACTTCGACAAGACAAAGTTAGGGAGAGAAAAGGAATAAGAGACATATCAAGAACTTTGTTGCTAGTTATAAATCTTCTTTGGATATAGTAAAATGTAAATAGGTGTCTAGAGATTTATGATCAATCACGTGGTATTAATTTATCTAGTCATAAAATATTCAAGTTAGTAGTCTACAAGTTTAAAGTGGTCAAACCCATGTTTCAATACTTTGTCTTTAGGCACAATAAAAAAGAGGACAACATAGTTAATTTGAAGTGTCAATATAAATGATTTAAATATGAGTAAGGGATAGAGGATCCATATGAAATAAATGTAAAAATATTTAATGTCTCAATACTATTGAGAAAATTCAAGATACATGGGAAGACTATATGTAACCCAATTAGTAACAATTTTTGAGTTTGCATAGTTATAAAGAAAGACTATATAGAGTTCTAAAAAATAGAGTTAAGGATTTAAGGTATTGTAAATGTTTTTGGATAATATTTTTCCATGTATTTGATTCTTTGAATTTATCTCAAATGAAGGTAAATGGTCTTAAGGGTTTATTATATTATATTTTCTGACATAGTCATGTTGGAGGGGTACATAAATTCTGTAAAACTACATGTTCAGAGTGACTTAGTATTGTTAAAGGAAAATCAATAGTTTGAGAAGATGTGTGGGGTAAGCATAGATCCATTCAAATATATATATTCTTTGATAAGGATCAAAAGGTGATTATAACTCATTTATTATCATCTTGGGTAGGTACATGACTGAGACAACACAAGTTAGGGTTTGAAACTAGAAAATGAGATAATAAGTGATTTAACCAATAAAAAATCATTAAAATTTATTTATAGGTGTAATAATATATGAGTATGAGGATTTTTAAGGTTTAAAGTTTATTTGATTATGTATGATAAGGTTTCATAATAAGTAGCCTTGAATTAGGCCTAGGAGACCTAATTAGTCTTGAGGGGTGTTGAGTTAGGCATTCTCAAAAGAAAGATAAATTATGAAAGTCCTTAAAGAATCTATGTGATGTAAAGGGGTATTTAAATGTGGGTTTAGTTTAGTTGGTAACTTTGTATTTTATTCAAAATAAGGAGGTTTGACTCAAAAAAGGGCTAGTCAAAGGAAGGTGTCAAAGAGGAAAGATGAGTTAAGTGAAAAGTTGAAGCTTTGGGTTTTTGTGGAGTGGTTTGATTCATGAAATGAGATTTAAATGATTAGGTATATTATCTTATGAGTATTGTGGAAGGATAAAATAAAAGTATAATTTAAACCTAATAAAAAACATAAGAAGATTGTAAATGATAGAGTAACGATATAGAGAGAACCTAAAAATAGAGTATGAACTAAGGAGGTTGATGTTGAAAAGAAATATTGTAGAGGTAGTGATTATTAAAATAAATTCAATAATAGGAGGATTAAGTGAATACAAGGAGGCTTAAGAACCATTGAGTAGGTAAGAGTGAACAATAAAGACCTAGTAAATGCAAAGTGATCAAAGACATAAAAATATGTTGAAGAGAGAAGACAAAAAAGTATAAGAAAAGATTAGAGTTGGGTATTTGGAAGAGGTAAGTGTGTGTTTCCATCCATATCATGGAGTCTTGTTAGAACCTATCTGTCAAGATACTTTATAGATAAATTTAATTTAATATTACAAGGAAAATATACATAGACTAAATGTACATAGAGCATAAGATTAACTTGAATGTTTTCCTCTATATAAGTAAAAGGAGTCATATTAATAGATAGATGTAGTAGTGAATAAGCTAGCAACTAGATTCAAATATGTAAATAATGACTGCATCAAATCAAATGTTTCAAATGTCAACTCTGATGATGAATTCACCATCACCTCCTGCGACATAGAAAATGACATATATATTATTTAGTTTGTATGTAAATTATTTTTTAGCTAAATTAAATTTGTAAATATAACATAAATTTAACATGAAATTTATACAAAATATACCTACATCTGAGTAATGGTTGATGTTTATACACCAAACATGCATGCCAAAAAAGAATCACTCATAATAATATTAGCCAATCCCTCTAAACTACTAGTGACATCATCATCAGAAGGTCTAGTGGACATATATCCACAAGAACTACAAGGTTCTGGTCAGGTATGCACACTAGGTGGCATATCTCTAACATTAGTTTATGAGATCATACTCATATGATGAACAAGTGTATCAGTGATCAAACTATGAGTATACAAATTTTCAATCTCCATGACCTGAAAAACTATAGAGGGGATCTCATGTTCAAGTGGATTTTGGATATAGATCCTTACAGGTTGATTAGGCACATGATGTGTACCTAGTCAATCTTGTGTAGAAGCTCTTGCTCATCTATGAAACTCACTTAAATCAAAATAGTTCAAAATATCATTTAGAACAAACTCACACTATAGTTTCCTTAAAAAATATAATGGGACATCATGTTTCTTACACTATGGATAATCAAACACCATCCACCATTGATCCCAAAAATTGGTTGTGATTAAATTATGTTGGCAGCGATGGATTGGAAAATGTTTAGTGGTTATTGAAAATGGGGCATTAGTGGTTAGGTCAATGAATAAGGTAAAAATGGACAATTTTTATATTTCTTTGTTATTAACTTGAAGTGATGATAATTTGTTAGCATAATAATCCATATAACTATCCTTATATGAAGTGCATATGTTAATTTGACTCGTTATAGAGTTAATTTGACCTAATAATGTCTCTAGGTAATTAGATAGATGGGTGTGGTGGGGGTTGGTAGAAGTGGGATACCTAATTCTCCCAATCAATTCTTAAATTTAAATTTTATTTCCCATAATGGTATCAATTACAATCTCTTGACTACATGGGGGATTTTGTGGAAATATAGCAGGGTTAGGTGGAGGCATAGGAAAAGGAACAAGAGGGTTTTGTGGAGGTTTAGGTGGAAGTTTAGGAGGAGGAACAAGAGGGTTATATGGATGATTAAAAGGGTTATCATGATGGGTTATTCAAAATAAACAAATGAAAACTAAAAATTACTAGAATTACTAAAAATTAGGGTTAAATAATTAAAATAATGAAAATTAGGGTTAACAAGTGTAGAGTTTTAGCACATACCTCTTCTAGGTGTTGGTATTATCGATTACTGGCTTATTGGGATGAATATACCATCTTTATATCAATATTTTGTCCATCTCACACAAAACATGATCGTGGAAGGTGGGATAACAAAGGAAAATTGAATGCAAAGTGATGAATTTGCATTTGTGTTTAAGTTTTTTTTATGACATAGGTAATGTGATCACATTATTAACATGATTGTATTATTGAGAAAAAAAATAACATGATCTCACTAAAAATATGATCACATTATTGTTTAAAGTAATGCAATCTTATTATTGAATAACACAATCACATTATGGGTTGGTAATTACCAAGCCATAATTTAAGTAATGTGATCACATTAATTAAATAACATGATCTCTTTATTTATTAATATGATCACATACCCAAAAATGTCCAAAACATTGTACCCTAAATCTTTGCACTTACCTGATACATATACATTAGTTCAATCATAGTGAATAGTTTTTCACCGTGAAACTAGTCTAAGAGATCATCAATATATGGAAGAAGATAATTTTTTTTAACTATGATCTTATTGAGTTCTCAGTAATCAATGTAGAACATACATGTATGATCCATATTTGGTATAAAAGTTATTAGGCTGTCACAAGGTGATTAGATAGACCTAATATGTCATTTTTCCACTAGTTCATGGATATGTTTCTTGATATCTTCATTCTCTAGAAATTATTTGTTGTATAAACAATCTTAGGAATAGGTAGTCTAGGTATTAGAGCAATAGTATGATTTACCACATAGTGTGTAGCCACTTCTTTTGGTAGATACAACACATCCTTTTATTCTTCCAAATTGAATTCAAATTATTTTTTATGCATTGATGTTGGTAGAACTATAGTAATCATAGGTGCCACAAGGAATTTCTTGCATTGATATCTTACCATTAGAAATAGAAACATCTTAATAGATGTGACTATCTTATTACATTGTTTGACACTAATAAGTGATACATTTAGAACTATTTACGTTATGATATATCTCATGTCACCAAAATTTATGACAACATTTATAGGATTTAATTAACATACTACATGTTGATGATAAATATACATTTGGCCCATTAGAATATCAAATAGCTCTAAATGAGTGACATCAAAAATGATTGTATCTTAAAAAGGATTAAGGTTGTATACCACTTTACACTAATGAGTGATGTGGTTCTCAAATCTTGCATTGAACCATCCAATAAAGTATGGTTATGGGTGTGGTATCGATGACAATCTCAATATATGAACTATTTTAGGATAAATCAGGTTCTTATATCTTTCATTATCAACAATGAAGTGTATTGGTTGGGCATTAATCCACATTTGATAATGGAACAATCTTTTTGCTTCCTCTATTTATGTAGGGATAACATAGATGTTTTTGGTACCCATAATGGTACTAAACTCAGATTCCATTACCTTTATTTGATGTTGTGGTGATGGTAGCCATTGCCTCAAGATATGAAAGTGGATTTTTTATAGTGAGACATTATTCATTGGAATGACTATTGGAGTTATGAATTAAAGACCACTTACAATCATGGACTTCTTAGTCTAATCATATGATGGATACTACTTCTTCAGTGGGTTTTTGAGTTATTCCTTGATTTAGAATTATACCTAAAAGAATTAAATTATTCTTTGGTATGAGAATTCAAATCTTATATTGGATTCTTGGCCTTAAAATTTTATTTAAACTTGCAAACATATCTATTGTCTTCTCCAATAAATGAAATAGTCATAAAATCTAGGTTTGACCAAATGGTAGGTCTCAAGTTTGACTTATAATTTATAACAATACTCCACTATGAATCTTCAATCCCAATTTTGGATACCATGGTATGGGAAGTATTTGTGTATTGCTATAGAGACTAATCTTTACCTTGGCGTAATTGACAAAACTTAATATATTGGTCTTCATAGTTTCCAATAGGATAATAGGTTGCTTTGAGTGATTCTACGAAACCATTCCATGTGTCTATACATGTGTCTACACTGAGATCTTCTTCATGTGTAGTGAAATAATTTTCCCACCATATCTTAATTTATAAAAAAAGATTAAAAATAGAAAATGTTATTTTCTATTGGTAAAATTAGTGATTTATCATGTTTTATGAGCACATGAGGTTAAGCCAATTATCTAGTGTATCATCATTTATCTTATCTTCAAACATGGGTATGTATATATTGACTTGTACCTTATATGGAATTTGTGTAAATGGGCCATAAGAATGAGAGGTTGTCAAAGAATTATGTTGTTTCAAAAGGAGTGAAAATTAATAAGAGATACTCATTGGTTCACATGCATAATATTCTTCTAAATATTATCTTTAACTATATAATCCATCATTTGTCATTTTATAAAACATATATGGAGTTAGTGTCATTTTAGATTTGTCTCTAGTTTAAGGATGTGAAGGAAGGTATATCAAGGGTCACAAGTCTCTATCCCTAACTTATTGTAATCTAACTATTGACAAATCTTCCACGAGTTAGATTTTTTGACACTTAGAAAGTTATCGTCTCTAGCCAAGGAAGGAAGAATGCATTATTTTCCTTTGGCAAGCTCTTAAAAGAACAAGTTTCCAGCACCCAGTCATTTTTAGGATTGGTTCATCTACAAGGTTTAATGTTTGGTTCAAACACATAATTTAAAGCCTTGGTTCAATGTCAAAAGGTTCAACATTTGGTGCAAAGGAGTTCAATTAATCAGTTCAATGTGTTAATTCATCGACTTTGAACCATTGAACCAAAATTTGGTTCAACGTCTTAGTTTAAAGCATTGGTTCAACATGTGGGTTCAAAAGGAGTGGTTCAATGAAAGAAGTCAAGCGAGTTGCTGGATGACACATAGACAACAGAGGACACCTAGACTGTTGCTAAAGAAGACGTTGACTAGTCAAGGAAACTGGCGGAGGACATGTAGACACTTGGAAGACACCGTGGCTATCAAAGGCACATTATAAAGCAAAGGCAAAAGTAGACAAAGACTCCTTCAGACTTTTATCCAAAGGAATTCCTTTAGACAAAATTTTTAAAGGAATTCAGGTTGGTGTAAAACCAAACAAACCATAAGCTTTTGCAAAAAACTTGGGTGCCTCCAATTCTTCCAAAGTGAAACATGGACTGACACTTGGACTACTTGTTGGAGACCACGTGGAGGACACACAAATTGCTAGAGGCACATAGATGCCACTTGGACTTCACGTAGATGAAACTTGGATTGGTTGGATGGCGGAGGACATGCAAAAATCTTGAGAAAAGGCATTGCATTTTCAAAAGGGAAAGAGAATGAATTTTAGTAGAAATTCAGAACGAAGCTTAGACAAGCCAAACATACAAAGAAGACCTAGGTTTTCTTTCAAAAGGTGAAGACAGTTAGGAAGCTTAGCCAAAGCACCAACAAAAGGCCGCAAGATATAAAGCCTCAGTTATGACTCGAGACCAACGCAATGAAAGCTGACAAGGGGAAATAATAAAGGAAGAAACCTGCAGAAATATTTTCAAAAGAAAGGAGATAGCTTCTGGTGACATCCTGTAGGCCGTCAATTTTTTTTGTAGGAAGTAGCCACTGGAATTTAAAAATAGCAAAAAAATTCCAAAATAAATGAAGCTGACTGTGCAAAAGAATTAAAAAAATAGATAATTTGATGAATGAGTTAGATACGAAATCCTACCAGAAATAGACACGACTAGAATTAGGAGATTTACATCCAAATGCTAGAGCTATTTTTAAACGCGAGATCTATTTTTAAGCACTGGAGCTATTAAGACCAATTTGTCTCCATTCAATGCATGCATTCGAAGGACTAAACCTGGCTTCAACAGGAGTTTTGAGTCTACATTTGGAGTTGACTGGTTCATATTTGGAGTTAACTAATTGATCAAATGCTGCATCCACTAGAAGTTTACATGCAAAGAAGAGGTGGATGGTTGATGATAAGGATGAGTGGGCTTCATCAAACAAAGAAAATTCATGCAAGGACAAAGAGAGAAAAACATATTTTATTTTAAGGCCAAGAAAAGCTTGAGTTAACAAAAGATCTTTCTCTTCATGTTTCTACACCAATCTTAGGCCTATTGCAATTTCCTATATAATGGCTTTTAGCCTTGACATAAAATAATCTGAATCTCTCTTGGTTAGACCAGACTCTGCCATTAAGAGTTGTGTAACCTTTTCGATCAATAAGGAGTGTAGTTTCCAATTTCAAGCATGGCATAGTGTATATTTGTTCAGCAACTTGCATAAGTGGTAGAGTTTCTCCATTCCCAAATTCTATTCGTACCTAGTTGCTTTATTGTCCTTGTGCAGGTCATGTTAAAATGTTCTTTATTGTCTTTTATTGAAATTGTAAGTGGATGTTAGGTGGCTGCAAAGTGTCTTGTATCAGACCTCTCTCCATCATTTTCCCTTAGGTTTTAGTTATTAGATTGAACCTCTGCATGAAATACTTATGCACAAGTGATTAATTTGAAGTCTAAGGTCTTCCCTCTCTCTTGTTTGCTCAGTGTTCAAGGTTCTAAGATGAGTAGGATCAAAATTCTGGTGTATCACCCCTTTTAGGTAGGATTTCCCCTTTAAGTTTTCTTTCTCCCTTTTCCATGGTAGTTAGTAGTGTAGAGTAGGAATCTTTATTGATACATCATATAGGAACCAGCCTTCTCTGGAGGTTCTCCTCACTATTGAGGCACCCACCCTCATGAGGAGATCCCATTGTTTCAGCCAGATAGAGGACTGACCATTTTTTGTGCATGTCTTCAAATCAGGGCACAGCTCCAGGTTGATAATAGTTTTTGGCACGCCCAATGGGACCCATTTTCCCTAGTTTTTATCAAATCATAGTTATAAAAGTGTTCTTCAAGAAGTTTTCGGTGACTCCAAGCTCAAGCAGTTGCTTTTAATAGTTCAGGACAGCTTCCATGTAAGTCTATTTTTATTATTGTGAATGAATTTTGATGGCTATGTATGGAGAGAATTCCTATGTTGTGTTTCCTTATCAGCCTAATGATGGATCATACCAGCCTGGTCATGATATCTATGAGCCTAATCAAAGTGATTATCAAAGCTATGTTCAGCCTTATCAAGTTTCTCATGATCCTTATTATCAAGAACATGACTCTTACCTCCCTGGTAATCCATATCAGTCTCAGGATCAGATTTCATCTTACCCATATGGTTATGATGTTGCATATGAGCAATATCACCTTCAATAAAAAATGAATGAAATAGAGCTCAGAATACTGGCATATGCAAGAAAGGTTTGTTCTAACTCTTAGTATGAGGAAATAAATTGTCTATTTTGAAACATGTCTAATGATCCAAAAGAGATAAATGGACTATGTATTCTTGCATTAGAAAAGATGGAGGTTTTGGAAAGGCAGAGAATTGAGTTAAAAGAATTGTCTACAAAAGGCTATGGTGCTTCTTATTCTTATGAAGCTCTTCACCATGCCCAGCATGTGCTAAGGGAGCTTCCTAGTTGGAGTCAAGAGCCTCATGAAAAGCCTATTCAAGAGCCTATTCAAGTGGATATTTATGAGACTAGACCTTCCTATAGTCCCATCATTACCTCACCAATCATCTCTCAAGCTCAGGTTGTCCAAGAGGACAAGCAAGCTCCAAACTTTGATGAGGTAATGGCCAAGTGGAAGGAATAGAATACAAAGGCTTTTAAGAATTTCTCTTTCCCCCCTCCAAAACTCCCTAGATGATTCATTTTCCCTCAAGATTCCAAAGTTTGATCATGATTAGTCTCCCATGCTTCATTTTCCCTCTCAAACAAGTGAATTTCATCACCCTCCCGCCATCACCCTTCCTCAAGAAGACCCTGTTCTTCAGAGTATTGAGAAAGAGGTTGCAGCTACAGGTCAGGTTCTTGAAAAATGTGTAAAGGATGCTTTAGAAGTGTTTAAGGAGGAAATTCCTATTGATACTTCTCTTGAGGTTGTAATTGAGCATCCAATTATAACTAAGAGTGGGAAGATTGATCTTGATGTGGATGAGCTTCAAAAGGCGTTGGTACAAATGGAAGTCATACATGAGTTACATGGATCTCCTATTGAGAAGGATCCAGATAGCGTGACAATGGATTCAGTTCAAATAGACCAAAATGAGGAACAAAATAATGATTGGCAGATGTACCTTGAGCCTCTACCAGAGATTAAAGAGCTTTGTGCAGATATGTTGGCTATTGAAGAGCATGTTTATGAGAAGCTTGATCAAGAATCACCTATTCAGGATCCTAGTATAGATTGGGTTTCATATTCAAAGCTCCTTAAAGAGCTAGATGAACTCACAACAGTCAACAAAAAGGACGTGGCCACTCAAGAACCATGCATAAATGGGGTATCACTTGACATGGTAATAGATGGCAAGCACTCTGAGAACAATCAGGAAATACTTGGTGAGTTTGTCTTTGTTGGTGACTAGTTTTCTATTGATGGTCCATTTGAAAAGATGCTAATACAGTTGGTCGACAAGGCAAATGCCTCATCAAAGGTTATGAGTAATATACATCCTACCTTGCAAATTGTATCATCTCTTGAGAGGAGTGAGTTCAATAATTTTCCATATTATCCAGGGGGATCGTACCTTATCATGGTTAACTAGGTTATTTTAGTTGTTTCTACTTTCCTCCAAGTGATGTAAAAGCACAGTAGTTTACTTCTCTTTTTGTTCAATAAGTGCTTGTTTGCACATTTGGTTTTTAGTTAGTTTTCTTCTTTCGTGTGTTTTCCTTCTTATTTTGAAGGAGGAGGTTATTACAGCAATGATCAGAGTAGATTTTTTATCAGAGATCAGATTCACCATCTAGGATTCATATAGTATTTATACATCACTGGGTCCTCAAGCATAGTAGGCATGCTTCCCAGCTGAGTCACCAGAATGTTGACAAATCTTCCATGAGTCAGATTTTTTGACACTTAGAAAGTTATTGTCTCTAGCCAAGGAAGGAAGAATGCATTGTTTTCATTTGGCAAGCTCTCAAAAGAACAAGTTTCCAACACCCAGTCATTTTCAGGATTGGTTCATCTGCAAGGTTCAGCGTTTGGTTCAAACACATGGTTTGAAGCCTTGGTTCAATGTTAAAAGGTTCAACATTTGGTGCAAAGGAGTTAAATTAATTAGTTCAATGTGTTAATTCATCGGCTTTGAACCATTGAACAAAAATTTGGTTCAACATCTTAGTTCAAAGCATTGGTTCAACATGTGGGTTCAAAAGGAGCAGTTTAATGAAAGAAGTCAAGCGAGTTGCTGGATGACACGTAGATTGCAGAGGACCCCTGGACTACTACTAAAAAAGGCATTGACTAGTCAAGGAAACTAGTGGAGGACATGTAGACACTTGGAAGAACCTGTGGCTATCAAAGGCACATTATAAAGCAAAGGCAAAAGAAGACAAAGACTCCTTTAGACTTTTGTTCAAAGGAATTCCTTCAGACAAAAAGTCTGAAGGAATTTAAGCAGGTGTAAAAAACAAACCACAAGCTTCTCCAAAAAACTTGGGTGCCTCCAATTCTTTAGAAGTGAAACATGGACTGACACTTGGACTACCTGCTAGAGGCCACCTGGAGGACACGCAGACTGCTGGAGGCCACGTAGATGCCACTTGGACTGCACATAGATGAAACTTGGATTGGCTGGCTGGCAGAGGACATGCAGAAATCTCAGGAAAAGGCATTGCATTTTCAAAAGGGAAGGAGAATGAATTTTTATGGACTTTTGTCCAAAGGAATTCCTTCAGACAAAAAGTCTACAAAAATTTAGAACAAAGCTTAGACAAGCCAAACATACAAAGAAGACCCGAGTTTTCTTTCAAAAGGTGAAGATAGTTAGGAAGCTTAGCCAAAGTGCCAACAAAAGGCCGCAAGATATAAAGCTGCAGTTATGACTCAAGACCAACGCAATGAAAGCCAACAAGGGGAAATAATAAAGGAAGAAACCTACAAAAATATTTTTGAAAGAAAGGAGACAGCTTCCGGTGACATCTTGTAGGCCGTCAATTTTTTCTTACAGGAAGTAGCTATTGGAATTTAAAAATAGTAGAAAAATCCAAAATAAATGAAGCTGATTGTGCAAAAGAATTAAAAAAATAGATAATTTGATGAATGAGTTGGATACGGAATCTTGCAAGAAATAGACATGACCAGAGTTACGAGATTTACATGCAAACATTGGAGCTATTTTTAAATGTGAGATCTATTTTTAAATGCAGGAGCTATTAAGACCTGTTTGTCTCCATTCAATGCATGCATTCAAAGGACTAAACCTGGCTTCAGCAGGAGTTTCGAGTCTATATTTAGAGTTGACTGGTTCATATTTGGAGTTAACTAATTGATCAAACGCTACATCCACTAGAAGTTTACATGCAAAGAAGAGGTGGATAGTTGATGACAAGGATGAGTGCACTTCATCAAACAAAGAAAATTCATGCAAGGATAAAGAGAGAAAAACATATTTTATTTTAAGGCCAAGAAAATCTTGAGTTAATAAAAGAAGATCTTTCTCTTCAAGTTTCTATGCCAATCTTAGACCTATTGTAATTTCCTAAATAATGGCTTTTAGCCTTGACTTAAAATAATCTAAATCTCTGTTGGTTAGACTAGACTCTGCCATTAAGAGTTGTGTAACCTTTTCGATCAATAAGGAGTGTACTTTCAGATTTAAAGCTTGGCATAGTGTATATTTTTTCAACAATTTGCATAAGTGGTAGAGTTTTCTCCCTTCCCAAATTATGTTCGTACCTAGTTGTTGTATTGTCCTTGTGCAGGTCATGTTAAAGTGTTCTTTATTGTCTTTTGATAAAATTGTAAGTGGATGTTAGGTGGTTGTAAAGTGTCTTGTATTAGACCTCTCTCCCTCATTTTCCCTCAGGTTTTAGTTATTAGATCGAACCTTTGCACGAAATACTTATGCACAAGTGATTAATTGAATTCTAAGGTATTCCTTCTCTCTTGTTCGATCAGTGTTCAAGGTTCTAAGCTGAGTAGGATCAAAATTCTGGTGTATCACCCCCTTTTAGGTAGGATTTCCACTTTAAGTTTTCTTTCTCCCATTTCCATGGTAGTCAGCAGCATAGAGTAGGAATCTTTATTGATACATCATATAGGAACTAGCCTTCTCTGGAGGTTCTCCTCACTGTTGGGGCACCCACCCTCGTGAGGAGATCCCATTGTTTTAGCCGAATAGAGGACTTGTCATTTCACGCGTGTCCTCGAATCAGGGTGTAGCTCTAGGTTGACAACACTAACCTCATATGTGGGGGCATACAAACAATGAAAAACACTTAGAAACACCATGATACCACATACGAATGATATGAAGTGTATGTTTTATGATAACATTGATATAGAGCATAGGAGAAGACCTAGAGGACAACCAAATTAATGTAGATTAAATAGGTTATATGTGGATGAAATTTACTAGATGACATAAAATATGAAATGTAGTGTGGTAAAGAAACAAAAAATAAAAATAAGGTGACAACATATTCAGAACTGTAACAACAAAATTATATAATGTTGAGTTATATATAATCCAAGATATTAAATGTTTTGTTGTAAGTCTTCCTAACTATATTATTATTTTTCATCTAGTGCAATTATTTATATCTTACAAATAATGAAAGTGTGTATTATTATATAATGTAAGAAGATGAAGCATTGGCTAAACCATTATAACAATTAGTAATGAACACTTTATAACCATCAAGTATAATGATATCTCTTACTGTTGTTGCTGATAGACCATTGACTATAGTAATGACACTACAAGGATAATACATTAACATAGAAATGGATTTTTTAGGAATCCTTTTGAATGTAGTCACAAAACCCACTGACTCAAAGAATAACATAAGTATGAGTTTAGATGGTGTGATGTCCCTTACTTAGGGGCTCCTTTTTTCTCCTACAAAAGCTCTGAACAACTGTAATATCCCCTTTCAAACAGGGAATATATAAACACATAAAGCTCTGAACAAGATACAATTTTGTAGAATAGATTCACATATGCATAAACAAATCACAATATAATATCTCAATAGCAAATCAAAGATCTCATCACTTGTTCTTCTGGACGATTACACAATTGAGTCTCTGTTATACAAATAAAAGAATATTAAAATCTGGTCTTAAAACCCTAGCTTTTGCTAATTTAGAAGTGAAATCTAGATTCTGGAAGGTCTCTACTTTTCTGTGTCAACACACAGACGCCATCGTCGGTCGGTATCTTGCCGACGTCGGTCACTGTCAGTCGGCTTTCTGTCGACGTTGGTCTTCAGTCGATCGATGTCGGTCACTGGAAGCTCTTTGTCTGTTGAGGTCAGTGCCTGAGCGGATCTGTATAGACCTATACGGGCTTAGTACGACCGCCAACCTGTCTGTTCTTAACCCCTGATAGCTGAACAACCTGATCTCAAGAATATACGATTCTAACATAGAAAATCTATATCTGTATAACTTATTAGATCAAAACTAAATTAAGAAATACCTATAATACTGTGATAACTTCTGAGTGAAGTTATCTCTCAACCCTGGAATTCTGTGATAACTTCTGGATGAAGCTATCTCTCAAATCTGTACCTCTGTGATAACTTCTGGATGAAGCTATCTCTCATTTTGGCAATAAATCAGCTGATATTTCATAGCCTCTAAATCATACACAATGAAGAGTTGACGTTCTCCACTGCAATGGAATCCTGGAACCCTTGGCTCAGTCTTCACAGAAGAATTTCTTCAATTTTCAATAATCAATAATCTATGCATAATCCATAATGGCCTCCATGAGAAACCCTTATACCCTCAAAAAGATATGCTTCCCTAATTTAGGGTTTCTTAAATTAGAATTAGGGTTTCTAATTAAAAATAGGCTAAATAATTAATATTTGATTAAATCAATCAAATATTAATATCTCCCTCAATACATGTCGGATCCTCGAACCAATCAAAGCTAGTGAATCAGGGAGTGATTCTGCACATGATCATACCAAAATAAAGGCGCTCCGTTGCATATCAAATATCCCTAAAAAGTAGGAGCTCAGGCCCAATGTCTGAAATAACCTGAATGAAAACCAAATGTAGAAATTCTGTGAATCAAAGTCAAGCCAAGCTCCATTATGACCCTCTATCCATCCTATTAGCCTACGAAGGTCGCATAATAGGCTAATCATCAAATCTGTCAATGTCCACAAAAAAGGGGACATGACAATCCGCCCCTCCAAAAATTGCTTGTCCCCAAGCAATATCGGAACAATGGACCACTCACTCCACCTGGATCCCAAATGTAGTTATGCTCCGCACTGCTGTGAATCAATGTAAGTACCTGCAACCTCAACAAAAGTATAACAAAGAAAGACTTATAATCACACTGGCGCATGAAACTCCAATCTCCAAGATTACAAATACCATATACAAGAGCATGTGAGAAACAAACTCTCAAAACATCATAACCCAAGTAGAATGGACAACTCAAACTACCAATTCCATCTGCAAGAGATGGTACCAATCCATCCCATAACTGATCTCTCTGTAAAGGTGAGATGGTACAAATCCATCCCATAACTGATCTCTGTGTAAAGGCAGCACAACCAACTGTACCACACTATCATCTGTATGAGAATAATCAATATAGAGACTCGACTCTACTGGTATCTCAAATTCATCAAAATCAGGGACTCCCAAATCCTGAATATATGTGTTAGCCTCAACAACATGCTCCTCATCAGCAGCTACAAAAACATACTCATCACCAATACTCAATGTACTAACCTCTGAGTATACCTCCACACTCTGAATGCAAGCATCAGGCTCATCCTCACTGTCTAACACATGAGCTGAACTCACCTTAAGACAAAGCTCATCCACAACATCCTCAACTACTCCTACCTGTGAAGATACTGCAGATAAATCATTACCTGAAGATGTGTTAATATCTCCCTGTACTGGATCAGCCTGACTGTCTAGCTCATCATGCAAGTTGCTGCATGTCATAGGGAAAGCACTACGATCCTTAGGCCTATTAATTAAACTCTTTAACCACTTACAAGCTCTAGGTGAGACATTTTTCCCTTTTGTCTAGACATACCATAAATCTTCTGCCAAAAGTTTAGAGATTTTATCCTCCTCCTCAAACAAGATTGTGAACATGATAGAGTGCATGGATGCTAATACATCACTGGAATGAAACTCATCTAAAATATACCAAAATATTTTAAACATAGTGTGAATGCTACCAATACAACCTACTAGCATTATAATGTTTTCAAATCCATACCTTGCAAAAGTGTCAAGTAATCTCGCCCTCTTTGAGAAATGAGAGTCTCTAATGTCATCCAACTTTTTGAAGCTTTTCACCATGGCATGAAGTACCTCTCTCATAATCTGATCATCATAAAAATTAAAGCTAGATATTATTCTCATGATTTCACTAATACAAGAGAGAGTTGCAAGTCTTACCACCTCATCATGATGTCTCAATAATCGGTGCTTCACCAAAGAATCAAACGCTAGAGATAACACTGTTTGTATCTCATAAGAATTTGACTGCTCAACCTTGCTTAAATAAATTTCTAACTCCTCCAGAGTTTGTAGAAGGTCATCTACTTGCTGTAATGGATTTTCTAACTTCTCCTTTGCATTGTGCACTCTTTCTTCCAAATCTTTGACACCTGTTAGCACCATACTGATACCCAAACTACCCAACAGGATGGCAAGACATTAGCTCTGATACCACTGTGATGTCCCTTACTTAGGGGCTCCTTTTTTCTCCTACAAAAGCTCTGAACAACTGTAATATCCCCTTTCAAATAGGGAATATATAAACACATAAAGCTCTAAACAAGATACAATTTTGTAGAATAGATTCACATATGCATAAACAAATCACAATATAATATCTCAATAGCAAATCAAAGATCTCATCACTTGTTCTTCTGGATGATTACACAATTGAGTCTCTGTTATAAAAATAAAAGAATATTAAAATCTGGTCTTAAAACCCTGGCTTTTGCTAATCTGGAAGTGAAATCTGGATTCTGGAAGGTCTTTGCTTTTCTATGTCGACACACAGACGCCGTCGTCGGTCGGTATCTCGTCGACATCGGTCATTGTCAGTCGGCTTTCTGCCGACGTCGGTCTTCAGTCGACCAATGTCGGTCACTGGAAGCTCTTTGTCTGCCGAGGTCGGTGCCTGAGCGGATCTATACGGACCTATATGGGCTTAGTATGGCCGCCAACCTGTCTATTCTTAACCCCTTATAGCTGAACAACCTAATCTCAAGAATATACGATTCTAACACAACAAATCTATATCTGTATAACTTATTGGATCAAAACTAAATTAAGAAATACCTGTAATACTGTGATAACTTTTGAGTGAAGTTATCTCTCAACCTTGGAATTTTGTGATAACTTTTGGATGAAGCTATCTCTCAAATCTGTACCTCTGTGATAACTTCTGGATGAAGCTATCTCTCAATTTGGCAATAAATCAGCTAATATTTCATAGCTTCTAAATCACACACAATGAAGAGTTGACATTCTCCACTGCAATGGAATCCTAGAACCCTTGGCTCAGTCTTCACAGAAGAATTTCTTCAGTTTTCAATAATCAATAATCTATGCATAATCCATAATGGCCTCCATGAGAAACCCTTATACCCTCAAAAAGATATGCTTGCCCTAATTAGGGTTTCTTAAATTAGAATTAGGGTTTCAAATTAAAAATAGGCTAAATAATTAATATTTGATTAAATCAATAAAATATTAATATCTCCCTCAATACATGTCAGATCCTTTAAACCGATCGAAGCTAGTGAATCGGGGAGTGATTCCGCACATGATCATACCAAAATAAAGGCACTCCGCTGCATATCAAATATCCCTAAAAAGTAGGAGCTCAGGCCCAATGTTTGAAATAACCTGAATGAAAACCAAATGTAGAAATTTTGTGAATCAAAGTCAAGCCGAGCTCCATTATGACCCTCTATCCATCCTATTAGCCTACGAAGGTCGCATAATAGGCTAATCATCAAATCTGTCAATGTCCACAAAAAAGGGGACATGACAGATGGACAACTATAGTGATATGTGGTATGAATTAGTGAACCAAATCCTCCTAGATAAATGAATGTATAAAATGGAAGGTGGATAATGTGTTGGTTTCTATTAATCCTCCCATAAAATAAAATAAAATAATTTGTAAATATAAATTAATGTTAACCCCCACGACTGGAGCTAAAGATATTCCAAAAGAGACCTAAACATATAATGATAATGAAGGGAAGGACAATACAAAAAATTTGGTCGATGTGAATAATAAAGAGAAGATTTAGAAAGTTCAACTCCATTCATAATATCAAAAAATGGGGCATATCTAAATTTGTAAATCACAATTTCGATGAATGGGATTAATGATCTAATTAAACAAGCTAACAAGTTTGGGATTCGAGAATAGAGATAAAATTTTGATAATTATTGGGAATTCTCTAGGTAGAGTAGTGATACCCTCACCTAAGGACAAAATATTTAACAATAAATAAAATTTGATATACAAAGATCTCAAAATTAGATAACCAAAGGATAACCTAACCCAAGTCCCAATTCAGTTCATGGATTGCCTTCTAAATCAAATACTAACGTAGGTGTTGAAAAAAATTCCCTTAAATAAGGATTTTATTATGGAAAATTAGATGGTGACAAGTACACATATTGCCTAAACTTGTAGTGAGATTGTGATGTCTCTAGATATAAATCTATACCCTGAGACTGTAACTAAGAAAACTAAAGGCATTTTGACTAATCAAATAAAATTCTAAATGGAAGCGTAGGAAACTCTAGAGCGTTGTAATAAAAAGACCTTAGAGGATTTTATGATAGGTGGAAGGGAAACCCCCTCCACTAGGAGATCATGAAACTCCTAAGCAAGAATATTATAGGATTAAATTCCTCTGACAAAGGCTAGATAACTAAACAAATTATAGAAGAAGTCAAACGTAATATATTATTATTTCAATAATTAAAGTTGATAAGATCTAGCACAAAAATATTTTCAAATTTTTGTGGTGAAAATGTGAGATGATTGTGGTTGATGTTATAGGAAGAGCAAGGGGCATTATGGTTTAATGGAATCATATAATTATGAAAGGTATAGTTATTACTCAAAATCACCATGAGATTAGTATTTTATTTGAATCATATAAAGTATATTAGATTTCATCATTTTCAATTTGTATAAACCATTGGGGATAGAATTGAAAAGGGATTTATAAAAAAATTATGAGTTCCAAAAAATGCACATTAAAGGATCAAGTGGATTATTGGTGGAGATTTCAATGCATTCCTAAAATCTAAGGATAAAAATGGGAGAACTTCATGATTTCTCAAATATATTTGGATTTCAATGATTTTTCCTCCAAAAATGAATTAATTCATTTGGAATCAAAATAATGAGTCTTTACATGGACCAATAGAAGACAAGTGGATTATGCCAATATTGAAATATTTCTTGTTTATTTTCATAAATCAATGTGTGGGTTAGTAAATGTTAAATTCTCTTCAAAAATATGCTAGTTTCGTAGATCAGATCACTACCCAATAATTTTGGTTTAGTTTTATATACAAAACCTAAAGGGGTATCCTTCAAGATAGATTTCATGTGATTTTTATATCCTTATCTTGAAGAAAACTTTGAGGATTGGTAAACGATAAAGGAAAGAGAGAATAAAATTTTTGTCCTAGTAAAGAAGTTGCAGAATGTGAAAAAAAGTTGATCAAGTTGAATGAGCTTAAGTTTGGTAATATTTTGCATAAAACATTATGCTCTCTAGACTGAAGTGGCAATGTTGAAAACTTAAAAAATGGATAAGGGGGTTGATTTCACCTATCAGTTATGGTTAGTAAAAATGTCAACATAAATTATAAGTTGGTTATTTTAAATGGGTAGATTATTAAGAGTATGTAGAAAATTAGAAACTTAGGCATGAATTTTGTCAATAATCTTCTAGTTGGGAAGGAAGCCTCAAATTGTATGGTCCAAGATTAACTATTGTATAAAATTATAAGATTGATTAGTGATGACGCCATTGAGAAGTTGATGGATACTATTTCTAAAAAAAAAAAAATTATAGATAATGGAGAATATGGGTAAAGACAAGGCTCTAGGGCCAAATCGATTTCAATCTATTTTTTATTTTAAAAATGGCATATTGTTGGCAAAGATATGTTTGAAACTATGGAGGAGTGAAAAATGAAAAAAGCATTCTTGATGAATGGAACAATAGCTTTCTAGTTTTAATCACAAGGAAAGATAATCTAGAATTCCTTAATTATTTTATACCAATTGCACTTTCCAATACTATTTAAAATTTTTGACTAAAGCATTATCTAAAAGACAAGAAAATCCATAAAATCTTATATCTAAGGAGAAAACTAGGTTTGTCTTTTATAATAAAATATTATATGGAAACACTATATCTCATGAGACTACTCATTTAGTTTATCAAATAAATAAATTGGCTATGTTCATTAAACATGATATGAACAAATCACGTGATATAGTCAATTTGGAGTCTTTTATTAAAGTGCTAAGTAAATTTGGTTTTTTGAAGATTGGCTTAACTTTAAAAATCATTATAAATGATTTACTAACATGATTTTTTAAAGCTATAATATTATTGAATCAATGGGACACACGCTGCCCTTTTCTCTTTTTCATCCTGGCAGAGACATTAAGGAGGATGACAATCAAGGAAATAAAAGAGAGGGAAAAATAAAAGGGTTGGAGGTGACTTACCTTTATTTAAATTTTCTATAATATTTGATTTTTTCATGGCACTTTCATCTTGGGGTCCCCTATGAAATAAGAGGTGCAGAGGATTGAAGAAACATTGATCAAACATTAGGCTACATCTAGACAAAAACATCAATTTTGGGAAGTCAAATTGTACTTCTTAATTGTCAATTACATTCAAATAAGGAAAATTAAAATAATTCTAGGCTTTGAGATTGATAACCTATCAAATTCTTACTTGGGTATGTCCTTAGTTGAGGGAAGGTCCATGTAATCAATATGAAAACTGGTCTTGTATAAAATCCAAATGAATATATCCTCATTCAAGTACAAACATTTATGTTTTTTAGGTATAGTATAATTAATCCAGTCATCCCTTCAAGTAATCACCACCTATGTTGTGTGACTTTGTAAAATTGCACATTTTTTGGCAAAGGTAGTTTCTTGTTTACAAAGGAATTTGCTCTAGAACTAGACTAATGATACAATGAAGGCCAACATGGTAGCATGTAAGGGAGTCTATATTCTAAAAAGTGGAGTTTTGGGGCTAAGATATTGTAAGGAATTGTGTTAGGCTCTTGGGTGCAAATTATTTTCACATATCTAGGAAGATGATAACAGTGGAAAGAAATTATTAAGAAAAATGTTTTAACTCTCCTAATAAGGTGAGGGTTTTTGCTCATGAAAATAACCTAGGGGATCAATAATTTGTAACTTTGTTAAAAATTTTAGTCATTTCATCGTGAATAATATTTTTTGGAAATCATGTAAATGTGATAAGGTGAGATTTTTTGAAGATCCCAAGTTAAAGGATGCTCATTTGAGCCAGATGGAGTTGTTGTAAGGATCGTCGAGTTTTGTACTAAAAATTTTGGAAGTAAGGTCCATGAGTACATCATTGAGGAAAATTGAAAATAAATCTTGGCAATATTTAAATTGGCCTCCTGAACTTATTGAGAAAGGCAATAAACTATACATACTTCTGAAAAATCATCCATTTCTTTCTAAAGAAGAGGAAGAGTAGTTGGTATGTGATGGATGTAAGGGGGTTTAGTGAAAGATAATAATAAATATTATAGATACCCATATTTAGTACAAGCTTCAATAGTCTCAGATGTATATGCCTTTTGATATAGAGTTAAGTACCTACTAGCATAATCATTCATGGACCTCCTTGGCTCCATACCCCTTTTTGTTGTAATGTCAAACATTGTGTGTCTTTATGGTCATTTCCCTATCTTATAGCTATCAAGTTATAGTGATCCTTGATTCCTATGATCTTTAATATTTTTTGTGTCTCTAAATAGTATTGTTTAGATAAATAAACCATGGTCCATGCTAGTGTCATGAATCTAAGGGTATTATCCTACAATTTTATCTTCATTATTTTCATACTTCTCAATTTATGATTATTTTTAAGGATTTGAATGTTTTTCTATGGTCAACCTTTGTTAACCACAAGGTCTTTGCTCAAATTAAAAGCGATCCCTATAAATAAAAATTTAAGGCATAATATTTTGTCATCAATCAAACCTCTCAATTAGAATATATGTTATTTATTTAGAAACTATCAATGTTGTATCTAGGATCAACAAATCATGTGGATGCAAAAGGTCATAATAGGTGTGAGACAAACAAATAAAAAACAAATAAAACACAACTTCATGCTCAATGAAATTGATACAATAATATTACATAAGATAAATAGGATCCAAAATACTAATCTTACATTAATAAAATATCACAAATGTGAGGTGTACATATAGGAGAGTGTTGAGTAACTCTTATAAATAAGGTGATCAAAGACCCTTAAAATATAATAGTAATTCCTCCACAAAAGGTGTTCAAATACCCTAATAATATAATATTAACTTATCCATATAAGGTGGTCGAAATACCATCATAATCGAAGAGTAATTCCTCTACAAAAGCTGATCAAAATACCCTCTTAATATAATAGTAACTCCAATACCTGAAGTAGTTGGTCAAGGGATTTACTTCCTGGTCATCTAGTCAAACTATAGACCTAAGAAAAATTCTCCATGAAATTAGGAAAACACCAAGTGGGACAAAAATCCCATAATAAATAAATATGGGAAAAATAAATAACCCCTACTCTAACACCCCCCATAAACACAACTTAGGTGGGTATTGTAAAATAATTGGTCCCAAAAACTAGACCTAATGAGGTACCCATGTACAAATCAATATCTCATAAATTAGTCAAAAATATAAAAACCATACGAAAATATGTGCCCCTATCCAAAAAAAAATAGAGACATAAATAAGAGGACAATAGGCCCCCAAAAGTTGATGTTGTATTATATTGAGCGCCAAAAATAGATTTCAAGTGAATATACTTTTTCTCCATGAAATTTTTAATGAATATATTTGATGTCCCCATGAATGATATATTTGATTAAGTGCATGTGAATATTTATGTGTTTGGTATGGTCATGTTATACTAGATTCTTTCAAATCTATATAGTACTCTAGTTGTCATGGTCGATGATGGTAGGTCATTTAAACTAGATACAAAACTCTGTGACAATTTGCTAAATCTAGATGGCCTAAATGGAATAATTTGTATCCCCTAAGTAGTATAATTTAATAGATGGTAAAATAATAACATTTTTATTCTTGTTCGACCAATTAATTAGACCTAAACTAATGGAAACTATAACCTGAAGTAGACTTGTGGTTTTCAATATCTCTAGCCCAGTCTGAGTTAGTATAGCCAATCAAGTTTGTGTTAGTGTCATATCTATAATGTATCCTTAATATATGTATGCCCTTAATGTAGTGAAATATCCTCTTAGTTTCTTTCTAATAGATCTCATGGGTTTCGTGTATGAATCTAGAGACTAGGCCCACTACATAGGATATGTTAGGTAAAGTATGAGTCAAGTAGATAAGGTTATCCACAAGTTATTTATACAAGGTATCATTGATCAAAGAGGAACTATATTATATATAAATATTGAATATATATATATATATATATATATATATATATATATATAATGAGTTATATTTGGCTTAAAATCAACCATGTGAAACCAAATAAGTATATCTAGATCATACTTAGACTATGCAAGAGTTATCCCTAAGTTGGATTAATAAATATAGATCCTGAGAAAGTAGTGTATCATATATATATATATATATATATATATATATATATATATATATATATATATATATATATATATATATATATACATATATATATATATATAATGAGTTATATTTGGCTTAAAATCAACCATGTGAAACCAAAAATGTATATCGAGATCATACTTAGACTATGCAAGAGTTATCCCTAAGTTGGATTAATAAATATAGATCCTGAGAAAGTAGTGTATCAATAATAAGTTTGTCAAGAAAAAACTATCCTAAAGATCCATTTTCACAATTATAGTGGATGAATAAGAGCTAAAATTTATCAAATTATTATTAACATGAAGACCCAAAATCAAGAACAAATCATCCTACCAAAAGATATAAACATTTGAATATGAGTGGCATTTAGTGAATCCTTTTGTAAGAAGGAAGGAATCCATATTAGTGTACCAAGCCCAATAGGCTTGTTAGATTCCATATATGTATTTATTAAGTTTGCACAAAAAAATAAAAATAATCAAAAAATCTTTGTGGTTGTTCCATGTAAATATCCTCCTCAAGATCACCATTAAGAAAGGCACTCTTCATGTCCATATGATGAACATACAAATGATTAGCTACAAAAGTAATAAGTGTGAGTCTAATTAAGTTCATTGTGGTGACTAATGTAAATTTATATGTATATTTGATGCTAGGCACTTGTGATAAACCCTTTATGACCATATGCACTTTAAACTTATCAACAAACCCATATATTGCATATTTGGTCTAATATATCCATATGCACCAAACCATCTTTATTCCCTTAGGAATAAGTGTCAAATCCCAAGGGTGATTCCTATTTAAGGATTTTTACTCCTCATTCATGGTACATCCCACTCAATAATAATTAATAGCTAGCAAAAAAGTCTTTGAATTTGAGATAGAGGTATAAAAATCATGTGGCTCAACCTAAAAATTTAAACATTCCTATTTATCATCTAAAGGATCCCCAACCTATATACCTACACTCTGTAGTGTTTAAATAGTCCTTATTGGACTAAAAGTGAATGAGTCGAGTACAGAATCATGATCCCCTAAATTGTGGCTAGTTGTGGATGGATATGAATCCTTGTCAGTACTCTCACTATTAAAAATAAAAAAAGTGTCTAAAACTCTAAAATGTGCTCAGGTTGCTCTGAATTATTTGAATTAAAGTTGAATGATTCCAATGAAGTGGTAGAAGTGTCAAGTGTTGAGTCTATAAAACTCTCTTGAAACTAAACATTTATCTTGATGAATTTATCATGTGTGGTTGAATGAATAAGTTTGTAATCCTTGACACCATCTAGATAACCTACAAATATGTAAGGCTTACTTCGAGGTTTTGTAGCCTTTTACTTCTTCTTAGGTATATGGGCCATGGATGGAGATATATAGACTCTTAAATTCTTAATTTTAGGTTTCCTAATGTACCAAGATTCAAAGGAGATTATACCTTTTAAATATTTGTGGGAAACCATATTATGAATGTATTAATCATAGTTAATTGATTCAACCCCATACTTTGGTCCAAGTGATGTATAGCAAATCATATACTTGTCCATCTCTTTTAAGGACATGTTATTACATTCTAAATTTTTTTTTTAATGAATATTTTATAGAACTATCTTATGTAAATCAATCCCTTATGTGGTATAAAACTACTGGATTTTTTTATTGACATTCTCACCGCCATTATCAGGCTGAAGAACTTTTATGCATTTCTCATATTTTTTATTTGTAATAACTTTGAAGTCTTCAAACTTGTTGAAAACTTCATATTTATACCCAAGGTAGTGAACCCGTATGTATCTTAATAAATTATTAATGACGGTAAGTATATATCCCTTGTGAAATATATACTAGGGAAAGACCCAGATACATCATTGTGTACTAGCTCTAATGTATGTGAAGCCCTCCAAGATTTTCCTTTGTCAAATTGCTCTTTGGGATGATTATCAAGGGTGCAACCCACAAAAATACATTTAGGTAAATGGAATCAAGATAATTTCATGACCATATAATTATTTTTGAGTTGTTCTAGGTAGCGGTAGTTGAGTTTGTCAAACTACTCTTGACATAATGTGTTAACTCCATTTGAATGAGTTAGAAATGTAGTTAGAGAAGAATAAGGTGAAAAATGTGAAAAGGTATATAACTTGGCATGATGATCTACTCTACCCATTTCCATTATAGAATCATTATGCAACTAAATATGGTGAAAACTCTACCCTCATGCCCTTATTGATATGAGCAATTTAGTACACAATATGAGATTAGTTGAAAGTTATTGAACACTTAGAACATTTTTGAATGTTCATCCATTTATTTCAATATACCATCCCCCTAAAAGTTTTCCTAAATTTTAATCACCCAAAGTGATATAAGACATGTTACAAGGATCTAAGGAATAAAATTCAACTTGTGAAGAGCCCATGTGGTGGGAAGCACTCTAGTCAATAACTGATAAAGATGTTGGAGGTACAACAAATATAATAGTATTTACATTTTATTTATCTTTAACTATTCCTTTTACCTTAGAAGAATCTTGAGTCGATGAATTATTCTCAATAGACTCAGGAACATCTACATTATTCTTTTCTAGAAGATGAGTTAGGTGATTAATTTGTATCTTCATTTACTTGTTTGTATCATTCCCATTTTTCTTACAATAGGCACACTTAACCTTATCTTTCTTATGTCTGTCATTGGAAGAGGGAGTTTCAGTGGTTGTTTTTTTATAGGTTGATTATTTTTTCTTCTCTTGATCCTTGCTCTTTTTCTTCTTTTTATTATAATCCTTTTATTTTGCATTACCAAAATTTATAGCTTGAGATTTTGAGGAATTTGATGTGCCTATCTATATTAATTTATTTTACTCCCTAGTAAAGTTGGAAAAAAATTCATCTAAAGAAGGAATATTCCATGTAGTACGTTAAACACTTTTAGTTGTGTGGAAAGTAAATAAAAATACAAAGTAATTAAGACCTATATTAGAGAGTATAGGAATAATAAGTTGGTCTTCTTCTCTATTACACATTATATTAACTACAATCTCAAAGACTTGAACTAGGTGAAAAAATAATGAATGGTGTCAAAATTGCTAGGAGTTAGGATGATAAGTTCATTTTCTAGTTTGTGACCTCTTATCATAACTATATTTCCAAAGAGTTTTTAAAAAAAATTCCACACTTCAGTGGGTGATTTGTTAGGGTCTATATGAAAGAGGAGATCAAGAGACATAGAAAGACACAACAACATATAGGCTTTATCACTATGATTAGTAGTTGAAGTTATTACACAAATGAAAATACAAAATAGAATGGAAAGTGATACAAATATATGTCAACCGCATTGAAATATTAATTTTCAAACCCTGTAAATGTTACAAATAATGCATGCTCAAAATATATGAGGCACAGTCAAGAATGCATCTTGAGAAACTAGTGCAAATATAAGACAAAATGAGGAAATTGGGCTCACTTGAAACTATGTCCAAGATGAGGTAATTACAAAGTGAGAAAGAGATAAAATAAATATTTTCAATGCGAGGGGGTTTAAAAACCTACCAAACTAGACCTCACCCTCCAATATTCATCTAGCAAAAAAATGAAGTCTTTAAACAATAACACTTTCTCATCATTAAAAAACTCACAATATATTATTTTTATAAAAATTAATAAAAACATATATCACTTAGATATATTAGCCCATGATTATTATTTTTATATTAAAAAGCAATTAAAGCAAAGGGCTTGATAGAAAAAATCCCACTTTAATAAATAAATATCCTTCTCACTTTTAGAAAAAAAAATGTCACTTAAGTTTATAATTATTATCAAAGTGTCATGGACATTATAATTTAAAAAATTACACCTTTTTTGGAAAATGCTCCCACATATTATATTTTTAGAACTGTGTTATTACAAAAAGTGGTTTTTTTTACAAAGAAAATCTCTACCAGTTTTGATGGTGGTTGAGGGCACTTCTAAGGGGAGTGTGTAGGCTTATGAAGATATAAGAAGAATCCGTAGGTGTATTATTGAGAAAAAAATTTATAGGTGCAAATAAAGATAGAGGGTGGAAATGAAGATTTGTGTGGGGTGTCATGAAAAAAGGTAAAACCAATAGGAAGATCAATTGCACTTGGGAAAGGTCACAAACCATTGAAAAAATTAGTCTTTGATCACCCAATTTCTCTTACCAATGAGTATCCCTAAAATTGTGGCTAACCCTATTCTAATTTGTAGTCAAATACATGTACACAAACTATAAGAGGTTGATAGAGCTTATGTGGTTATTTGCATTGTAGGAGAAGCCAAAATTTGATGGTTAGTCCACTACAAATAATAGACCATAGATATAAAAAGAGGTCATGGAACCTTCCCATAAGTATTTTTTCACTTATTTCACCATTAATTCATGCACACAGGGCAATAGGAAGGGATAAAAATGGTTATTACTGAACCTTGTTACATAATAGAACCACAAAGCCACCACCATGAGTGAAAAACACTAGTAGTGGGGTATAACACATTCAATATTAGTAATAAATGATCCTTTTGAGATTTAAAAAAAACATCTAAATTTGTTTTTTTAAACCCTCAAAAAAATACCTACAAACATTCTCAATATTTCAAAATCAATCTTACAGTATAAAACCAGACACATGTTTACCAAGGTAACACTCTGATACCATATCGAAGTTATGTCTAGGATCAACTAGGGAATAATATTTTATTATCAAGTAATCATCTCAATTATCATATACATTTTTTATTCAAAACATATCCAAGTTTTGGCTAGGATCACCAGATCATGCAGATGCACAAGTACCTGATATGTGTGAGACAAATAAGAACACAACACACAACTACAAGCTAAATGAATTCAATACAAGAATATTATAAAAGACAAAGAGGAGATAAAATGTAAATATCACATTTATAAATTATCATAAATGTGAGGTGTACGTATAAGAGAGATTTGAGTAACTCCTCCATAAAAGGTGGTTAAAGAACCTCATAATATAATAGTAACTCCTCCATAAAATGTGGTTAAATACCATCATAATATAATAGTAAGTACTCCATAAAAGGTGGTCAATATACCCTCAAAATAGAAGAGTAACTCCTCCAAAAAATGTGGTCAAAATATCCTCAACATAAAATATTAACTCCCATACCTAGAATAGTCAGTTGAGTTACTTCCTAGTCATCAAATCAAACTATAAACCTAATAAATATTCACCATGAAAGTAGGAAAACTCCAACTTAGGGGAAAAGGATCATAATAAAAAAATATGAGAAAAATAAATAACCTCTACCCTAATAAAAATGATTGAATTACACTATACTCTAAATTTTTATAAATGAAGTATGAAGTATTACAAAAGATCAAATTATAATTCTATTACTTGTATAAAGGGTTGCAATATGAGAAAGAACATATAGTTTCATAATCACCATCTCACACATACACCTAGGAGGGAGAACCAAAATTGAGTCTGAGGACCTCTTCGAAGTATGTCTATGTAGGTTGTACTTAACAATAGTGGGATTTTTAAGGTTAGCTCAACTCATGTGTTAACCCATTTTTATTTGGTCACAAGTTTTTAAAAGATGATAGGCTAGGGTTTATTCTATAAAAAATTTATCACATGAATATTGATAATAAATTTAATTAAAAATAAGAAACATACGTACTATTGAGGTCAACATACAACCATTTATGAAAAGTGGGGACCCTTGTTTCAAATTCTACAAATTTGTGCCTTGAATTGAATATCCCATTTGATCACATTACCATTAGGATGTTATCACATGATATTTATTTGAAGATAATACACACCTAGTTCACATTTGGATTAATTAACATGTTATTTTACTTCATCTAATATTGCTAATGGTTGCTTCATATATTTCTAGGTTGCAATATTAATGGAGTCTCAATTGAATAGAAAAATTTCCACATTTTTTTAATTTAAAGATAAATTGACCCTTTTATTAATCATTGGACCTTAATTTATTAATTTAATATATGTTTAATTCATGTTATGAACCTTAGTCTAATTTTTATTAGCCTAAGTCCTTTTGAAATAGATTCAAATTTATGTTGGTTTATTGTATTGAAATTTGTTAGGGAACACTTTATATTGTTTTAGACTTAGTTTATATTTTATCCTAATGTTTTAATAATGTTTATTAACATGACCAAAACCTTAGACTAAAATATTTTTCTAATTCCTTTTTTCTCAAAACTCCTTAGTCTATTTTATTATCTGAAGATACTAATTAAATATGAGAGCGCCTTATTATAGTTCGTACTTAGTCTAAAGTTTTATCCTAAGTTTTAATCATGTTTAATATCACAACAAAAACATTAGTCTAAAAACATTATCCCAAGTTATTTATATTCCCTGATCCATAACTTAGTTTATTTTTTTAATTCCTATAGTGGTGAATTAATGTGATTATACCAAGTGTCAAGATACTAGGATCTCATTCAGAAGATAGATGATATGTGCATGCTTAATCAAGTTAAAATGTCAAAGAAGTCATATCAAGCAGGATAGTGACAAGTGTCACCATCTGAGGAGCTTAGGTTGAATATCGATGGCATGTAAGCATTTGCCTGAGTCAATAAGTCAAGCACCTCGTGAGGGAAAGATGAATTGATAAGTGTCACAATTTTGGCAAAAGGGAAGCACATCATCCAATAGCATTCAATCCTCCAAATTAAGATCAATAGAACATGTTGATTCATGAAAAGTAGATTCAATGGTATGAGACGGAATTGATAATTCAATGAACCTATGGTAAATGTAGTAGTGACACATGTAAAAATCATGGTGAATCAAATAGATATTAGCCAATGACATTCAATCTCATAGATCATGTTCAATGAAGAGTGATGAGTTAACATTTCAAAGGGACCAAGATAAATGAGAAGCTTCCACATGGTGCAAGAGCATTCAACTGAGTCCCCAAAGCACACAAAAAACCCTCAAAACTACCAAGTGTTAAACTTTTAAGAGATTGAAGGAAATCAATAACATATGATAAAGCCAAGTCCATGAGGCTATTGAACAAGAAGGTGATAGGTGTCCAAAAGTGATAAATGGTCATATTTTAAAAATTAATGAGTAGAATGACATGATAGTTTTGTAGATCTTGTGGACCCTAAGGCATGAAAGGTATAAATGTGCAATCTAATTACAATCCGAGTCATAAAATTCATAGTTTGAATTGGATTTCCAGTATTAAAGCTCTACATAAACCAATAAAGAGACAAATTTCATCCCTAATTTTTCTTTATTTTTATTATGATAAAGTTGAGGAGAATTGAATTGTCATTTGCATAAGGATAAATCAATAAAGAGCCAAATTTCATCCCACTTGTGATCAATTTGATAAAATTACAGCTATGGCAGTGCATAAACATGTTTATAAATAAGATGTAGAGCTATACTTGAGAACTTATGCTAAAGGATGAGTGTTCAAGGACACCAAGTTCATTGATAATTCCTTGTACACATGAGACAATAACTGGTGAAAACTTTTATAGATAATAGAAAACCAACCCACCATTACCCAGGATGAGGAGAATAGTCTCTCTACCAAGAGACTGTATGATGATATATTATCAATCCAGATGATCAGTCTTGATTATGTAGTAGTGAAACTAGTGGTAGTCCACTACATTGACATTCTAGATCCAATTTTTAAGGAAACCAAGATAGACAAGGGCATGATTATTAATGAACATACTCATAAGAAACTAACAGATATTTCTACTAATGCTTTTTAGTCATATAAAATTATACCCAAGCCCCAAATTAACCTAACCTAAATCAATTATTGGGATAAAAATCATGATTTGAAGGACATCCTAGCTATTTTGTTATACTTTATGAACCAGGTCTTTCCAGACTTAAATAAGAACATCCCCATTAGCCATTTTAAACTGGGTGTTAGTTAGATAATCACAATGTTGAATAAATTGTATGAAAATGCAACCACTACATATGTACACCCAGTATGGGTGCCCATAGTCTACTTCATTCTTGAGAAAATAATTGCCTCTCCTCTAGGTAAAATAATTAATATTTCCTTGAGTAGGCAAATCTATATAATTAGGCAGAAGAATGAAACCCAATTCTATATGATGTCATAACTCTTAGATTCCCTATGTGCAACAATAAATATCCCAAACTAGAGGGAATGGTCACCTAGTAGGCCCCAAACTGTTTCAAAATACTATTCTAAATTGCACATCTTCAAATATAGGGATCATATTCAATTTATATGTGACTATGTCTACCTATCACTAAGTGAGGCTATAACTAGTGTCCCAATGATGAGATTTAGCCCTCTTATCAAGAAATCAATTCAATCTATGGGAGATAACTAATTGTAAGTAGATTTTACAATAATAATAATTGAGGAAACCCAAAATTATCCTCTCAAGCTACTTGTCCATGTTCATGACAATAATGCAAAGAAAGAGGTATCATATTAGTTGTTCCATGGCATTGATGGCCTATGCAATACTAATAGAAAAGGACTCCTTCTCAACCTCCCTATGAAAATAGGGAAGACTATATTAAAATAATGGGATGACATTGAGGAAACATTCAATCATAGATCATCCTTTAACCTACACATTAATGAGCTTAGACAATGGGATCCTTATGGGAAAGTTAAGGAACATTTGAAAAATAAAGGAATTCTAAATGTGCCCTATGATAATGAGCCTAGCACCTTTGATCCCATTTACACCAAAACGTCCTCTTATTTCAAAGTCACAAGGAGATTAAAATAACATAGCCTAATACTTTATTCCAGGCTAGAAAGAAATCAAAAGGAGGATGATATGTGGTAATTTGGCCCCAGGCAATATCTTCTAATAAGTGGTGAACCCTTTAGACCTCCACCAATTAGTGCACAGGTAGAGACATAAAATATTAAAGAGAATAGGCCTTAGGAAAGAAGTATAGATGAAATCCATTCAAGTTTATTAATTCATGAATTTGCCAATGTAGAATAATAAGAAGCATATCAAGAAGAGATTCACATGACAGCCCTTGAACTTAATGAAAGTATTGAGGATCCATTGAAAATTCTATCCAGTCCTGATGAGTTGATGATGAAGAAGCCTAGGTTGAGGAAATAAAGCAAGTGAAAGAGAAAGAAGTGGCATTGGACTTAGTTCTAATTGACACCCCTAAGAGGAAGGTTAAACTGGCCATTATTCCTTAATCTAAAGAGGCTCAAAGTAACTTTCATTACTCTTCTAAGTGAAGTCAACTTTTTCCATGAAGAAAATATATGGTATGGCTGACCAATTATGGAAAGGTTCTTGTATGAGCCTAGATTATAGAAAGTTCCTATTATACATCATCTTTGGGCTATGATAGAGGCTATTAACATTGCTATCCATGAAGATCTCAATCCATGGATAGTTTCTTTATAGGAAGAGGAAGTAAGGAGACTTATTACACTAAGTGATTTAGTAGCTTCATCACAAATGGAGGTCCCTATCCCTCATGTGACTCAATATTTAGTTGGAGTCAAATTTGATCCAGAAACTACCAATTTGTAGAGAGTGATATAAAAGAATGTCATTTTAGGTGGTGAAGAGATTACATATCAAATAATATATCCCTTGACCAATTTGACTGAAAAGTAGGGATAGAGACCTAGACATGATCCAATATTTGAGGAAGATGTCCTAAAATTAGTACAAGCACATTCAACACAATTGTAAGATACTATTAGAGGCTTGAAACAATAGAATAAGAATTTGGAAGGACAATCTATATTGTTAATTCTAGATGGCATGGTAATGTAGTTTGAGACCACCATGAATGACTTATTTAGCTCCCTAAAGGCTACAAAATCCAAGAAATATGTATTAAAAAGAAGGGTACTTTGGATACAAGATAATTATCTAGTGGCATGACTCACGAAATAAGGTGAAGGATTTGATTATCTTTTTGATAGATGATCAGATTCCTTGCTTTAAAATAGTCAGCTTAGCTAACTTAAATATTGGTATGGAAATATTGGTATATAAGATCAAGTCTCTAAGCAAATGGTCATGGGAATTTAGAGATATTTATAATTATCTAAATAAATTAGAGGATAAGATAGTGCACATATGGGTAGTCTTGTTCAAGGATCCTACTTCACTCAACCCCATTGGCTTGACCATAGATGTAGAGATCAAACTCATTACAACTCAGTTCATGTAAAAGGTAAGGAATCATGGACATGATTCTATTAGATGACAAAAAACTTAGTGATGCTAAAAGAATCAAGGAGGAATTTCACAAGACATATAATCATCTCAAGTGCCTAGACGATTAAAAATGGATCTCTTCATGAAACCCACTGTTAACCTCAAACTAAATTATGAACAACACTACAATATGAAGATCTTGTAGCAAAGGCAAAAGACTATAGCAAACGATGAATCCTAAAATAAAATTTGTCAACTTGGAATATTGTTTTTGTGTATAGGAACATGTATATTTTGAAAAATATATATTATTTTGTAAAATCTTGTGCAAATTTGTAAAGGACATTTCTTATAGGTTAGTCCTTTTATAAAGTGTCTAGTTCTAGAAAGTTGTAGAAGGGACAACTAATCATGACACTTGAATAATTTTAATTTTACATGACTGACCAAAATACTTCTATAGTTTTCTATATAAGGTGTATTGTCAGTTGTAATCAATAGGGAGCTTTTGAGTTAAAACTATTTATAACTTTTGAGAAATTAATATAAGCAAAGAATTCCACAATGTTTCTCCATATTTATCTATTTATTTATTTGATATTATGAATTCTATCTCAATTATTTATTTGCATATCTACATTTGAATGGGTTTCATTGATTATTGATTTACATATATCAACATATATTTTTTAAATTGTGCTTGTAATATGTTAATTGAAGGATTTTAGATTTAGTTGACTTTCTTTGCTTTTCTTGTAGATGTGCTAATGCTATTTATTTGTAGAAGTAAATCTTCAAATTGAATATAGTCTCTTATTTGCACTATTTAACCTTTCCTTATATGTTTGATTGATGTATGATATGATATGTGCCTATGCAATTTCATGCTATATATTTGTTTAATGCATGTAATTATGAAATTTAAACTTTGTCATAATGTCTAGACTAAAAATAAGAGCAAATTATTTTTGTCCTACCCTTCCTTTTACTCCTTTTTTGGTCAATTAACTTTAGTTTAGATTTCATTGTGAATATTCATGATAGATTAGATTTAGATTTGAGTTTTGATCATAATTCAGTACACTTGGTACATATTATTTTTAAGTTTAGAAGTTAATTTTTAGGCCAAGGTTGCTCCCAACAACCAATCATATAAATTCTGTGAAATAATAATTTTATTTGTTGTTATTCCACCAAAGATAATAGGATTATCACAATTAACTACTAATTAAATGGGATCTTTGAATTCAAAAATTATAAGGGTGTCTCTTAACATTATATAAACCCCTATGATACACTTTTAGGCATTACTAGGTACAATCACATATCTAGGAAGAATTTAAATTAGTGATTGTATATGAAGAGAACCATTGAAATAAGGACACTATAATTGATTATAATTTCCAAAATTTGATCCTAGTTTTTATTCCATAAAAAGAGGCAAAACCCATAATGAACAGAACATAGGGCTATATTATAGGATTGAGATAAAATTGAGAAACCATGATGATCTAGATTAGGACAAAAAATAAGATATGTTATGTAAACCTTATTAACTTAGTATATAAATACACCTAAAAGTATAAGCACAAAGGCTAGGGAAATAAGGATAATAAGCATCACCTATACTATGCCATACAACAATCAGATAGAGGAAATAAATGCAATAATTTTAAACTCTTAGAAAGTTAAAAACATAAGGAAAGATATGGTTTGGTTCAATTTTTATTAGATATCAATTTGATCAAAATGTTTTATCTAAAATAGGATGTTACAAAAATACCCTATATAAATAAAACATTGAATGAATTTATTACCAATGATGTACTTTATTTTCTAAATCTGAATATTACCATAATACATTGAATGTTTTATTTCTATAGGGTATTTTTGTAACATCCTATTTTAGATAAAAAAAATTTGATCAACTTTATCTCTAATAAAAATTGAACCAAACCATATCTTGCCTTATGATTTTAACTTTCTAAGAGTTTAAAATTATTGCATTTATTTCCTATATCTAATTGTTGTATGGCATAGTATAGGTGATGCTTGTGATCCTTGTTGCCCCAACGTTTGTGCTTATAATTTTTGATGTATTTGTATTTAAACTATTCAAAATGATTTCCCATTTTAAATATCCTAATGATCCTCATCCTTTGGATTTCATATTCAATCTTTTAGATACTCAATACATTTCTTTAGAGGATCTAATAGGTAAAAAAAAATTACTCTTGATAGCTAACTTAATTAATAGATAAATGGTATATTTAATGTAAATGTAGATATTGATGATTAAAAATATTCTCTTAGCATTCCTTTTTATGATTATGGTGATAATTATTCCACTTATTTAGAAAGTGAGTGTGAGGAGCCGAGCTCTCCTATTTCTCCCATGTTGCTTGATTTACAATCTAATGATAAATTATTTAAGAGAATAATTAGTTTTTATTTACCATTTTATAGTGAATTCCATGAATTCATTATTATAAAATGGGAATTTATGAAAACAAAAAGAATCACATTATTCAAAATATTGATCATGTCATTTTTCATGTAGACAATCTTCTCATGATGTGTGTGTACAAAAATATGAATGTATATCTCCTTTACCTCATGATGCACATGTTAAGTGTCTTCCTTACTTAAAAAATTTTGATATAATTAAAAAATATGAATATTATTATACAATTTTATAAAATGGTAAAAATGAAAACATTTATCTTTCTCAAAATATCAATGATACAAATGTGGGTAAACTTTCTTTCACACTCCTATAATGGAAACATGAAAATGATAACAATAGCCAAATTAGTATAAATTATTAATGTGAAAGGGAATAATATGATTTCACTAATTTTTATTGGAATGAAAATGATTAAAATTATCATATTGTTGAATAATAATAATTTAATGCAATGCTTTCTTCGTATAATCCTTTGATGCATAGTGAACAAAAAAGTGAAATTTTATTTCTTTCATGTAATGAATATTCAATTAGTCAAGATTGTCATCAAAAAAGTATGCATGATATGAAAATTGAGATTATATGTAATGATTATTTATATAATAGTCATACAAATCTTCAAGATTTTTAAAAAGATAAAATTTATTCTCTACATACATCATGTGTTATGAGTATTCATTTATGCAATAATTCTAGAACATGCCGTGATGACAAATTTGAGTACAATGATAATTATAATGATTAAATTGTCCCTACATTTAAATTAGGTGTGAAAATACAACCCATATGTTCATATTACAATAATTACCACATTCCTACTAGCCACATTGTATCCCTAATGATTTTCTTAGGAGATATTCAAAACCAAGTTGTGGTTCTTGATTTAAAAGTATTCTAATGTCATGAGAGTATTCAAAATAATATTTTAGAAGGTCACCCTCTTATAAGAAGTTATTTTTAATATCCTTAACTGATTAAATTTTTCATGTCTATACTCCCTTTATTTGATGGTCAAGATGACACGTTCACCCATTTAAATCAATATGTACATGGATTTGGTCATTAGGCTAAGATGGCAACTTATTATTCAAGGGTTTTTTTATAATTTAAATATAAATAGTTTTTGATTGGTTTTATACTCTCCTAGATGGTTCCTTACCTATTTTTAGAAATATATAGATCATATTCCTCTAAAATTTTCACAAGTGAGATGTGCCTCAATACACATTAGAACATTTTAAAGGACTAAATAAGTAAAGTGATGAGTCTATTTGATATCATGCTATAAGATTATATCTTTCATTCTATTATTTGACATGTATACCATTATATTTAGAATTAAAATTCATATACAGTAGGGGTATTATTTATCCACACAAATAATGAGTTTTCAATAGGTCTTACACTTAATTTTATAGCCTATATATGGATGTGAACAATTATGCATTTGAGCTAGTGAACAATAAAATGGAAATAAATGCATCCCCATTAAATTACAAGAATTTTGTTAATAATTCTTAAAATGTGAATAATTCAACAAAAGAGGTTCATAATCCATCTACAAGTATGCATCATGAAGAATAAGTAGTAAAATTAATTCATAAAATAAAATAATCAGGATATCAATTACCTCCTATAATTAGAGCATCTACTTATATTAAGAGACAACCACATTAGTTTGATTGTGCTAAGGATGACAACATCAAATATTGAATGTATTATTGTATAATAGGTTGATTACTATCCCTCAAAACTACTATCATCCACCACATATGTTTGATAATATCAAAAGACAACCTTTTTTCACTTATCATGGTATTAATGGACATCCCAATAGTACTTGTTATGATTTATGACATAAACTCACATAATTGGTAGATAGATGAGTAATTACATTTAAGAACAAGACAACAAGGTCTCCTTATCCCACTTATTCAATTGGTCATTCTTAGAGGATCATAACATCACATGACACTTCTACCAAGGAAAAAAAAATTCTTCATCTTTTATAGAAACAAGCCATTGTAAGAAGTCCTTCTCCTAGTACCAATTTTATAGAGACTAATATTTCCCACAAAATTACTACAAAGGAAAAATTGGCTGATTAATATCTTGATATAACTATACTTGGGGAAAACAATAAGCCAAATATTATAGAACCCAATCACACATTGGCACCTATGCTTCCCAAGAAGCAAGATAGGGTACAAAAATCAGAAATACAATTACAACATAATTGTTATAGTTAAGCATTATTTTTTCAAAGTATATTTTATGGTATATGATGATGGATTTTATAATAAAAAACTTAAATTTAAAAATGATTAACATAAGTCAAAATTTTGAAAGAATTAAAGAAATATAATAAAAACATACACTTCAGATTAAAATGATAAGAATAATGCCATCACACACACACACACACACACACACACACACACACACACACACACACACACACACACACACACACACACACACACACACACACACACACACACACACACACACACACACACACAATTACCCTTAATGTCCATCGAGACATTAGGTGTTAGTGTGTGCATGACAATATCAACCATCATGGCCTAATCTTTATTATCTAGCACCAAAATACAAGTTAGATATATATACTCAATAAAATCACAAATTATACTTACATGAAGCATGGATAACTACCTCATATAGAGGTTTTGTTAATGTAGGATCACCTGCACCTCTACCTCCTATTCCACTTACTTGTGTTGTCATTACTACACCAGAAGGGGCAAGAATAATAAGAAATAAAAATGGCCATCAAACACCAGTCCAACACTATGTATACTGAAATGTATAATGTCAATCATCCCAATAGTGTAAATACAAGATCTATCTAACCATTTAATATCAGTTTTATATCATTAGAAGTGGCTGAAGCTCTATTAATCACCCTACAACCAACTCGTATTGTACAAGACCAAGGATAGGGATCCTAGGGTACTCCATATTAAATCCAAAACTAGTGAAACATATGATCATACTCAAATAACTCATATAGTCTAGGGAAGTGATCTTCCCACCACATACTAACCATAACGTATTACAACTCCTACCCATCTTTGATCTAAGCACCAGATGTCCTATACATATGCCATACTAATTGATAAAAAATGAGTTGATCTAGTAGCATATGCTACTACATAGTTGTGTGACACATGTGTTATGTAAATACCAACATATATGTGAACATATGTGGATGGACCCATCTTATAATTTTTCCACCAATTGGTTGCATTACATAAATATGCTCATAGGCCCACACCTGCATAGGTATGGCCATTCCCAAGCCTCAACCATGAGTCTCCAAATATATTTTTTTATAAATCCTTGTATAATTGGATAATTTTAGTGCACCCATAATAATATCATGCACCTCTCTTCTCAAATAGATGAACAATGTGAGGCATGTGATATGACATTGTAACCATACCACCATCTACTATAATGAATGAAGCAAGCAACAAATAAAATTTTGAGGTTGTGGAACATCAAATATAAAAAAATTCTCCAAATGGATTATTATATATGGCTATAACTTAGCTGATATTTATCCTATGAAATATACATGAGATTGTTGAATGTATCCAATACTAGGGTCAACTATTACTTGGGCTCTCTCTCTTCTAATCGGTAAGCATATAATCTGATACATGTCCTCCAATGTAACAATAATATTTCTTATATAGAGACACAAATTAAAATTATATCAATTCCAAATCTCAAATAATTATTTAATAAGGTGGATATTATAATTAATCTTACCTAATTATCCAGCTAGACTAATTCATGCCTAGTCTAAAAAAACCTATTCAACTACATACAAACCTAGCTCGATCAAAGTAGATACATGCCTACCATGTGTAAAATTGCATATGTGAATGTCCATATAAAAATATATAAGGAAAATAATTAATAATATTAATAAATCATATGAAAATTAGTATATATAAATTACAAATTTATCAATCTTGAGTTGGTATTAACGTTGAATACTACCACCAAATTTAGACGGTAGTGTAGGACACTACTACCCAAAAATGGATAGTAAATTTTCATGATTGATGGTAGTGTAAATATAATATATGGTTGTGTGTTATGATATTTTTAAATACAAAAAATGGCCAAAAACATAAAACACAAAATTGAATAAATTCTTAAAATTTCAAAATTTTCACTTACCAGCTCATCAAAATTCTAACTTGTCAGGGTGACATACAATATTTAAAATCTCATGGGATAGATGTATCTTACTAAAAATTTTAAAAATATAATAAATAGCATAAAATATAGATACTTAAAAAAAAATTAAATAATTTTTTTTTTTTAAAATTATTATATATTGGTTGACTTTTGCCTTTGTTGTGCACCCATGCAAATATTAAATTGTAATATATTTGGATTTGTTTATATAAATTAAGAACTTTAAGTTGTGTTGGATCCCTCTCAAATATACATTCTATGATATTTAATCTTTATAAATTTTATCTACAATTTCAAAACTAGCATATTCTAATCTATAAGAAATAAACGATGATTTTTACAAGATACATTAAAATTTTCAAAATAATACATTAACGTGATTTCTAAGGAATAATAATAAAATGACACTAGGTTTAATCCATAATCACCCTCAAAATTTCCTTATTTTCAAAAACATATCCAGGATGAAGCACACATGACTTCTTGTAGACTCATTCATTTTCCTAGCCATAAATTGAATAGAACCTCAAGTCCTTTTCTATCACTCCATCCTCCTTGATAAGGGTGTTATTTTAGAGGAATAACTATGAATAGTATATGTAGACACCCTATTTTTTCCATAATAGTGTTCCAACCAGACATTAAATTAATTTCTATTAAATAGTGCAAAGTAAGCCTAGGAATAATGAAATGTCCCAATTTCATTTGCACATCAGGCATTAGTACTTTTAATTATGCTGAGACATCCTTATATGGGTTATTATACTTTTTACACATTAATAAAATCTCATAGATTAATCTCAAGTCAATTTTTTATTTATCAAAATAATAGTTTGGCCTTTACACCCATTAAGTACAACACTTAAAATATTCCTAAAGTGCAAAAATGCTAAGCAAAATGAATTAACTAAGTAAATCAACTTAAATGCTTAAGTGTAATTTCCATGTGAAATTAATGAAAATGACTTTTCAAAAAATTAAATTTCAATAAAAGTGAGGTCATGATGATGTCATCATCCTCAAAGTCAAGGAATTAAAAATATCTCCCATAAAGACTTAAATTCAAAAATGGAGAGTCATTCTTAATAAGTGTGATCTCTATCCCACATATTAATTTCTTGTCCCCTCCTTAACTCAACTAGGGTTAATCTAAATTTAATCATGGTTAAGTCTAACCTAAATACACTTGGGTTAGAGTTAGTTTGGATTGATATAAATACAAGGCTTCACACATTGTTCAACGTGCTCTTTTTGTGTAATGTTATTATGTAAAAATACCTCAAAAGAGATCTCATTATTATGAGGTTATATTTCATAAATATTCATAGATTGCCATATCAAATCCGAGCCTAGCTAGAAAGTGCCAATATGACAAGGAAAGATGATTCAAGGAGCACCATTGCTAAAGATTCTTTGAGAACATAGATGATCACATTCCTTCATAGAAAACATACAAATATTTCTCTAAAGGAAGGTAAACAATGTTTGTTTTGTCTTCTATTGATAGTTACTTGTATTATTCTCTTGCTCCCTGAGTGTCAAGGCTTGATGTGTTAGATTTATTAATGTTTTTTATTTATTTTTAATCATACTAACACATTACTCACTCACCTCTTAGATTCATATTTATCACCTAGAGTCATGCCTAGCAAGACCCATATCCCACAAAGATCTTATAGCTACTTTTAATGATGTTTTTTTAACTATTTTTATGCCACATTTATTTTTATCAAATTGCCAAAAAGATGAAGAAATTTTAACCCTTAGCCAAGCCATAGGGATTGGTGATGATTGTAATAAATTGGGTTCAATCACTGGAATTGATTTTGATCGGATGAATTATCAAAGACTTTTGCATAAAAACATAGCTGAACTAGAAACATAGTAAAGAATAAAATTTTCATGCTTTTCTTGGTACCTAAAAATCTATTTCAACCTTGTCTAAATTTTATCTTATAGGGTAGTAAGAAGTTTGAGTTGAAAAACATTGTTTATCAAGAATTTTTTTTTAAAAACATTTTTGTCTTTGGTGTGACTACAAGAATCGAAAATGATCATAACCTAATTAACATTGATCACAAAAATTGACAATGATCCCTACAATAGTCATTGATGATTTCTCTATGTTTTTTTATGAAAATTGAGAGTTAAATGTTGTGTTTTTAATGGGATAACTTATAGGAATATTATTTTGGATTAAACAAAAATTAATCTTATAACTTGTTTGTAGATAATTAAGCTAATAAAAAATAATTTTGGGTGATTTTAATAAATTTTTCATGTTATAAAGTCATAGTTTCATAAAAGATTAAAACTCATTCACATTTGGTTAAGGTTCTTAAAAATCACTTAATAGTTTGTCTTTTAGAAATTTCCAAACATTTTACAAGTGCAAACATGGCCAAGGGGCCTAAAATTTCAAACAAATTTCAATTTGGTGTTTTTAAAAAAAACCTACATCATTAGTAAGATCTACTAAGGGATTTTTCTATTTTTATTTGTTATTTACACTAGTATCAAAATAATTAGAATAAATTGTCTTGGATTTTGGAAAACACAAATATTAGGATGTATGATGTCCCCCCTTTAGGGAACTTAGGTGACCAAAAGCACTTAGTTTATTGTCATTGTTTGTAAATTTGTGTCAGGGAAAAATTCATGTATACTCTCCCCAAGCTACGAATGACTTGGGTGATTCAAAAGTGACCTCTAATGTCTTTCCATTTTCATTTATTTATTTTTATATATTTAGATTGTAGGCAAGAGTTCATCACCTCCCCATGAGATATTTAGGTGCGATTTGACCTGCGGATTCATCTCCCAACCTTGTACCAACCTCAATCCCTGATGGGGTATACAAATTAGACAAACTAATGGATGGGATAGTGGTGAGTAGTTATCCTGACCATCCTAATGAGTAATTGGGCCATGTAGTAGATAAAAATTGAAATTCACTAAGAAGGATATAGATTAATTCATTATGTAAAGGACTATACTATTACATAATAAGCTAGGTTGTATAGACTCTATTATAGTGATTTTACCCTTGTATTAGCCATACTTTCTACCATTTAGTATGTTAAATATTTATATATTTTAGTCAAAACCCCACTAGTTGAAAATTTTGATAGTAAATTTTGAGTGATCCTCACTCTATGTTTGTGCCACATACTAATACTTGAGAGATAGAGGGAATAAAAACTCTACCTACATATATACTTTAATTTTTATGATTAACATTTAATTCCTCACAAGCATTGGTGTATCATTTAAAACTTTGGCTAAAGCTACACATCACATTATTTTTGGATGTAGGACAAGCCATTAGTGTTACTCATATTTTCATTGATATAAATGTGTATTTTTAAACCAAAATTATTTCTTTGTATTTTTTGTGGATTAGAGAAGAGTCAAAGAGTAAAATTAATAGTGCACATAGAATTTTGATTTCATCACATAAATTTTATGCTCTCTATTCTTATTAATCTAAATAATAAATAATATGGGACTTTACATTTAAATAGGAAAGATCTTTCCCATATTTAAGGAGACAAGATCTCCTTAAGTCTCTCTCTTAACTCCCTAATATAACTTACACACCTATAAGTGATATATTTTTATAAATCATAAAAATATGTCCTATAATATAATCTATCTTATATCATAATATAACAATATTCTGATATTCTAACTAAATAGTTAGTATTACCTTTCGATAAATACACAAAATTAACTCTATGTGAATACTATCCTCATGAATGTTTTTAATGTGGTAAACCCACATCCACAACAACAAATGGTTTTCAATGTGGTGAACCATCAACCACAAATACAAATGGTTTTCCAGTGGGTAATCACCAACCAATACTATAAAAAAATTTTAATGTGGTTAACAACAAATGACAAATACAAATTGTTTTCAATGTGATTAACCACCAACCAAAAATTCACGAGGTTATAGTATTTATTTTATCCTCATCATAAATATGCTACAAGAGCAAATACAAGGATAAAAGTTCACATTTTACACTCTTTGAATAAGCATGTATCATCTGATCTTATTTTGGAAATACACATAGTGGAAATGGAAAGCATGCCATACTATATATGCCACCACATCATTGGTACATCCTCATCATTGGTGACTGATGGGAGGTCACTAAAAGATTTCCATCCTCCGTGTATCCTCCATTCTTCAGTATGTGAAGCTACTCACTCAGTGAGTATCTTGATGAATCTTAGTTGTATGTAATTTTTATTAAAATGGGGTCCCCCCCATAATAATATCATGCTCATCGGATGTTAGGTATGCCCAAAAATTCATACGTAAGGCAATTTTTGTTTATTTTTACAATTTGGAATTTTTGATAAATAGAAAGTCATTAAAAATATATATAACAATATTTTTTGACATATTGATAGTAAAATGAATATTAATAGTAACACTTATCACTTTAAAAATAGATTAAAATTTGGTCTTAACCACAACATTAATCGTATCAAAACAAGAACCTTGATTATAAAAAAAATACTATTAATCATAAATTTTTAGCTACACCTATTAACATACAAGACTATTGAACTATTTTTTAATAACACAATATTAAAATGACTCCTAATAATAACAAAGAATCACTATGGTATAGATAAACTATTATAAAAAACTTATGAATATGTACTTTGAGAAAAGACTATTGTGATGTTTATAAACAATTAAAAACTTTTTTTAAAAACATATGCCTATATTAAACTTAGAAATTAAAATAAAAAACTAAACTCTTCTGACAAAAAAATAAAAAATGAATCATAAACAAAAATTTAACATTTTGCCTCGTAGCTTGTAGGTGTAGATATCACTAGTTCACCAAATTAATGATCTAATGTTATTTGCCAATATGAAATGGTGATGCACTATAGCAAAATGTATCCTACAAAATACCATGAAAATATTTTTCCATGTATCCTTATTCTATTGGAAATGGTTTCCCATATAGAACTCTATGTGAATCTACCAAGAGATGATGCATTGATAATGTCAATAAAATAAGTAGTATGCATGTCAAATGGATTTGAGAGATGTTAATGTAAAATAACAAGTCAAAAACTATCACACTATGAATGAGGTGAGATAGATTAGATAGAATAAGTTAATTCCATGGCCATGGATCTATAAGCTGATCCATGTGAAACATAATAAAAAATCTAGGCACAAATAATACTGGATTCTATATCTAAATATATTTCAGAGAAGCACATATCCAAAGAGAGAGAGAGAGAGAGGAAATGACTTGTATCTCCTTTGTGGAAAATGGTTCACTATCTTTGCTTAGTCAATAACCTCATTCAACAATAAATACCACTATGATCTACAAAAACATAATTGGATCACATAGAGGGCATACACACAACAATTTTGACAAGTATTTTATATGTCAATACAAAGCATTTCAATTTAGGTTTTGACCATATTAAATAAAAAAACATAGACTAGGAAACTATGCATTAAACCAAAGATGAATGCAAAGATTTGATGATGTAAGACTTAAAAGTTTCTTTCTATGCTAAGTTTTTCACTACATGAAACTTCTTGTTAGGATGTTGTAGTCCTAAGAATTTCTTTGAAGCTTATGGACATCTACAAATATTTTACATACTAAAATACATAAGCTGACTTTATTTTTACAAACACTGATATGAATATCTCATATACAGGACAATAAAATATTACCAATTATCCTTGTAAACAATTTTCTAATCAATCACAGGAATAAAATCATCCCACTTTGATACCACTATTTTCGATTGGAGGAGAGTCGAATAGTAAAATTAACAATGCACATAGAATTTTAATTTCATCACATAAATATTTTAATCTCTATTCTTATTAATCTAAATAATAAACAATACAAGATTTTACATTTAAATAGGAAAAATATATCCTTTATTTAAGGAGATCATATCTAATTAAATATCTCTCCTGACTGCCTAATATAACTTACAAACCTATAAGCAATATATTTTTATAAATCATAACAATATGTCCTATAATATAATCTATATAATATCATAATATAACAATATTATGATATTCTAACTAACAAGTTACTATTTTCCTTTCGATAAATACACAAAACTAACTCCACATGAATACTATCCTCAATATTATTGTCACATCAAAACAATTCAAAAACTATCACATTTTTTTCACACCAGTTTAGCCTAAGAGGTGTTGCTCTCTCCATTTTGTGTCACACTTTTTACCTTAAAAATTAATACAAAACCACTTATGTGTCACTTGTTGAAATGGGATGGAGTTACACTACTTATTTCATCATAAACATTTACCTCACATTTTTTAGTCCAAAACTATTGTCATGACACTTGTTTGAAGGAACATTATTATACTACCTTGACTGTTCTAATAACTTATCATTCTTTAAACCATGTTCCAAACTATTATTATACCTCTCTTATTTTGAAAGCATGGTTACACTGCCCATTTTGGTCTATCCCTTTTGCCTTAAAACATTTGAGTTTTTTGACATTAATTCTAAAACATGACATTTTGAAGTGAAAATCCTAAACTAATTAGGTTTATGCCAAGGCCTTATCTAATTTGGGCTTAGGTCATCTACCTTTTATGTTTATATTGTGTTATTTGAGTTAATTTCCTACATGATATAAAAAAATCCTTACCTAGACCTAGTGATTGTTAGTTGTATTGTGCCTTTTTTAGAGATTCATTTGAGCTAAGTTGTTGTCATGTGCCTTATTTGAAGTTTATTAGATCAAATTCTAAGTGTCCTAGTTCTATTGTTCCAAAAATATCTTGTGATTCAAGTATCAATTCTAAGTGAACCAACTATAGAGTATTGTTTGAGCCAATTACTTTTGTTTATTTTATTTTTGAGTTCTTGTGTGGGTTCTTTATTTCCAATTCTAGCCTTGTTTTTTGTGATGATGATTATAACTGCCTTTGGGCAAATTATTGATATCCTTTGATCCTAGTTCACAATTGTTTTACTTTTTCTAGATAGTTTTACCACTAATTATAACCACATTTGGGAAAAATATTAATCTATCCATAGATGAGTTTTGATGTTTTATGTTAATTTTTCCACTAATTATAACTTCCTTTAGGAAAATCAATATTATTTTATTAGACTAGTTCTACATTTATTGTGTTATTCATTTGTCTAGTTTAGTTATTTTATCCTTTATGCCTTTTTTATTGAGCCAAAATTTCTTTGCTTTTTAGACCTTGATTGTTTGTTACCTTTAGAACCTTTATTTTTTATGAGACCTAGTCATAGATCTGAACATGCCGCCATCTATTTTATTTTCAAGTGCCCAACTCATTTTTTTTTTCAAGACTAATTTCACTTCTCCTAGACCAATGCCAAGTTACATGGACCACATTCAAGACCATTTTTTCATACCAAGACCACCCTCTTTGGGATAATTTCCAAACCTATCCATGAAAATTAGCATATGTTGAGATCACCCTTATTTGGGCTAATTAAAGTACCAATTTCACCCTTTTAATGATAATGGTACCAAATCTAATGCATATGCCATTAATCCTCATTTAGACTTTGTGAGCCACCAATCTCCATAACACCTAAGGATTACCATTATAGGCCATCAACCTTTGGCCCACATTAATAACTAGGATCCATAGTGCCTAGGGATTAGCATTCTACACCCTCATCCTTTGACATGCATTAGTAAGAAAGCTCCATAGTGCCTAAGGATTACCAATCTAGGCCCTCATTATTATTCTTACATTAGAAGCCAAACTACATAATGTCCATCAATTACCATTCCAAGCCCTTCCAAATCTCTTAGATCATTATCCCAACAAGGTTATGTAATTATGATTAAATAGATCATAGTTACAATCCTAAACCCATAGCCAATCATTTTTAATCCCCTATTTGATGAAACTATTTAGAAAGAGCTTATTATTGGGAAATAGATCAATCTTCATCCATGACCAACCTTCCCCCACTTTGGAAAATCTAAGCCAATCTTCAAGCCACTATACATCCAATCATTACCTCCCCAAGAGCCATCATTCAAAGACCAAGGTGTGTTAAAAACTAATATTTTGCAACAAATTATAAGCTAAGGCCAAGATAACCAACCAATCCATGATGTTTTTATTTAAACACCTATTTGTGTTGAGTTAAAATATTTTTAATCTTCCTTTAACCCTTTTCTTTTGGTTTAGGAGTCTCACATTGACAAGCCAGTCTTTGTTGAGTCACCCCTAATGATTATAACCACCTTTGAGTAAATAATTATTTTGACCATTTCCCTATTTTTAAGGAGCCTTAGATTGAAGAGCCAGTCTCTGTGGAGTTTCATGTTGACCATTTTCCTTTTATTGAGAATCCTCACTTTGAGAAGATAGTCTTTATGGAGTCTTTCGTAGCTAAGCCTATTTCTCAAAAACTCATTGTTCAACACTAGGCCATTACTCACCCAATACCAATCATTAAACATAACATCTTTGCTACCACACTAGATGAAGAAGTACTATTAAATTCAAGTTCTATTTTTGGACCAATATCTTATTTAGCATCATAAGCATAATCAACATTAGATTCACAGTCCCTTAAGTTAGACTTAGTTTTAGAATCAAAGTACATTTGTGGCTATTATAACATTGGTCACACAATACTTGTAGATAAATTTTACTAAATTTGTGATCCTTCCATTAGTTTTTATGATGATTACTTTATCATTAACACAAGCTATCATAGTATCTCCTATGAGTATTGTGATACCTTTTTACCATTTCATTATCATTCCACATGTCATTAAAAACAATCAACATATCCATTATATTGACATTATACCTCCCACAAATGCCAATTGTGATAGATAGACTCACACCCTATTAAACTTCATCCATAGTGACATATCATTTATATAAGATTAGGGGGACCAAGACCATATTCATGAAGAATAAGAATAATCTCCTAGTGAAACCTTTTTAGAGGCACCAGGGGGAAATCAAATTCCAAACTTATCATATTATAGTGAAATCTTGTTTAAGGTCCTAGAAGATAATCAAATCCAAATTCCATCATTCATTAGTGAAACCTTCTTAGAGGCACTATTGGACAATCAATATAACATTATTGATGAAAACCTCTTCATGGTGCCAATAGCTGAGTAAAAAAATTATTCACTGCTTGATGAAGACATTATCAAAGATAACATTAATATATCTTCCATTCTATAGCATAATCAGATTACAACATGTCTCAGACCAACAAAACAAATTAATATGGTGGCCCTATTGAGAGTATATTCATAATTATTTAGCCTTGCCACAACCAAAATTATGTTGAATCTAGAATCAACAACATTATTTTTTCATAAATTTTTTTATCTCCATTTCTTATAAAACCATTATAAATTCCATTGTGATTAATATTTCCTTTGCTAAATCAATCCTTTCTCTAGGGCACCATTATTTTAGCTTTCCATTGAGCCATCACATATAGGTATTGACCTGGTAAACAACATGATGCTTTTTGTTGGTTTTATTTTTGAGATTTGTGTGTGTTTGCTTAGTTATTTGTTTATTTGTTTTCCTATTTATTTATTTTCATTATTATGCCTTGATTTAGTGTATGCATTCATTGGGTTATTCCTTGTGCATTATTATTGAGTCCATCCATATTCATACATCAACATTGTCATCATGATTTTTATCATTGGTGCATTGCTTTAAAATTTTAATTAGATCAGGAGTCAATCATTATGCACTTTATTTCCAAGTCATCATGGTGTTTTATATCATGAAAATAACATCACATGCTACAGTAAATATTAGTTTAGTGGAGCTTACAAGCAATGGTGTTGTACAAACATCTCCTTCTTTACTTTGTAAAATACTCTCACCCTCCTTGATCAAATCAACCTATTGACCATTATGGTTATATCAATGTTAATAAGGATGAACATATCCAAATTTGTAGGTTCAACAAAATTATTCACATTGATAAATTATTATTCTTATATTATATTCCTAATTCCATTTTGTCTCACTTCTGGGTGAACTACATTGGATTGAGGTCTATTTAGACTATGTATGCAATGCTTAGATACATGATGTGTCAGCTCAACATCCATTATTACTCCAATAATTTCTTTCATTACCGTTTCACATCCTTGTGTGCCTAGTCATTATAACATCACATATACATTTACACTTGCTCATCACTAATATGTGTAACAGGACATCTCCTTGAGTTATGCTTATAAATTTTCCCTATTGAAGCTCAATAAATTTATCATGATCAAATATGCCCTATTAGGGCATAATATTATATAATATAGGTCATCAAAATGACTATAACTACCTTTAGAAAATCAACCCTACTGGGGCACATACCTGTGACATTGATTACAACTACCTTAGGTAAAATTACTGTCTCAGTAGCCATTAATGATTATAACCACTTTTGGGTAAATTTGTTCTTTTAATCAATGCATGAAAGAATTAGTTAAACTAGAATAATTACATTCATGGGTTATTTCATTTTTTTTCTTTCATATTTTTTATGGATCATCCATTAATTATGTGTGTCAGACACTCCCTCAAGGGGGATTATAGGCTTCCCAAATTTTTTTTTAGAGTATCATTCCTTAATCATTATCTTCTTTTTCTTATTAACAATTTCCATATCTTGTAACATTTTTCCAACTAGGGAAAAATAATAGACACTCCATTTTAGCCAAACATTTGTTCGAACTAGACTTTAGATTGATTTTTACCATACAATGCAAATTAAGCCTATGAACCACTAAATGTTTCAATTCCATCTACACATCAGGCATTAGCGTTTAGAATCATGTTGAGCCATCCCTATTTGTGTTATTATCATGTAAACAATAGTAACCTCTCATGGATTCATTTAAAATCAACTCATGACTTAGCAAATTGAGATTTTAGCCTTTGGACTAATTAAGTAGGGGACTTAAACAATTCCTTAGTTTTAAAAATGCTAAGAAAAATGAATTAAATAAAAAAATCAAATTAAATGCTTATGTGGAATTTTCATGTGCAATTAGTGAAAATGGATTTTGTAAAAGGGAAAATCTAATAAAAATGAGGTCATAATGATATCTTAATCCTCAGAGTCAAGGAATTTAAAATATCTCCCCTAAATCCTTAAATTTATAAATGGAGGGTCATTCTTAATAAATAGGATATGTATCCCAAATATTAGTTACTTGTCCCATCCTTAACTCAACATAAACCTAACCATTGTTAAATCTAACCTAACTACACTTTGGATAGAGTTAGTTTGGAAGGATATAAAAATAAGGCTTCACCCATTGTTAAACAAGTTTTTTTTGTGTAATGTTATTATGCAAAAATATCTCTAGACATCTCTCATTTATGTAACGTTATGATGCACAAATATTTATAAATTATTACATCAAATCCAAGTCAAACCTAACATTGCAAAGGAAACAAGGAGAGATGATTCAAGGGCCACCATTTCAAAAGACTCTTTGAGCACATGAATGATGAAGTTCCTCCATGGAAAAACATACAATTCTCGCTCTCAAGGAAGGTACACAATGTTTGTTGTGTCTTCTATTATTAATTACTTGTACTGGTATCTTTCTCTTTGAGTGTCTAATCTTGAGGTGTTAGTTTTATTAGTGTGTTTTTACTTGGTTTTAATGATATTAACATAATACTAACTCCCCTCTTAGATTACTATTGATTATAATATATACATATTTATTATTTACATGTTATTTCTTTATTGATACTTTGATTATTATTCATTTTTAAAATTATATATGCTAATTATATTGTAACATGATTTTTTACAAGATAAGAGATACAAGGTCAAATTGAAACTATCATGAAGCCAAAGTGTATTTACATTCCCATTTATGAATTTATTTTAACTCTATTACTTTTATTTCATGTACTTACTATATTAAAACTGGGGCAAATTTAGATACCCATATTTGGTACAAGCTTTAATTAATAATGTCTTCGATGTATAAATATTTAACAGAGATTTAAATATTTAGTGGCATGATTTTGAATAGACCTCCTTGGCTTTGTGCCCCTTTTTGTTGTAATTTTAGGCTCTATGTGTCTTTATATTCATTTCTTTGTATTTTAGCTATCAAGTTACAGGAATACTTGAGCCCTATGATCTTTACTATTTTTTGAGTCTCTAGACACTACCACCCATGTTAGTGTCCTAAATCCAATGGTAGTATCCTACCTTTTTCTCTTTCCTATTTTTATACTTTTCACTTTATTATTGTTTTTAAGGATATATATATATATATATATATATATATATATATATATGTTTTTAATATGGTCAGCTTTCACATGCCACTAGGTCTTAATTAAAATTAAAAGGGTTCCATATATATACAAATCTAGGCCATATTATTTGATCATCAAGAAAGCCTCTCAATTAGAAAATACATTATTTATTCAAAATATATTGAATTAAATTATACACATAATCACTAGAATTGAAGTTTGAAGTATTATAATATATCAATTCACACTTGAATTACTTATATCAAGGGTAGTAATGGGAGAAATATCATATATTTACACAATTACCATCCCAATCATACAATTAAGGGGGAGAAATACATACAATTTTACTTCCCTATTCAAATTACATGGATATGTATGCAACACTTAGAAAAAATGTGGTTACTAGGGTTAGCTCGACTCATGTGTTAACCCATTTTTATTGAGTCATAGGTGTGTAAGAAGTAATAGTCTAGGGTATTTTTGTCATAGACTAATAACAAATTTAAATAGAAATAGAAAACAATAGGTAAAATAATAGATCTAAGAAGAATTTTATTTGATTATAGTATAGGGATAAAACAATTAAATTAATGACACTATTCTCAATGGTAGTGTCCTAAATTTGATGCTAGCGTCTAGGACAAAAAAAGAAGCAAAATGTACAATGAACAAAACACAAGGCTACATTATAAGACTCATATGAAAATTAGTGACTTTTTTAATCCAAAAAAAATATAATACAAGATAAGATTTCTCTTAACCCTTAGTCACTTAGTCTATTGATTTTATTTATTGCACATTCTAAAATGGATTTATTGCCAATGCTCTATTTTAGTCTATACATTTTATTTATTACATATTCTTGAATGGATTTATTTCCAATGATCTATTTTATTGTCTAAATCTAAATATTACCTTAATAAGTTAAAATTTATATTTCTATATCAATTTGTTTAAAATCCCATTTTAGATAAATCACATACTAGGAAATTTACTATATAAATCAAGATAGAAGGGAGTGGTTCCTCGTTATAGGGTCTAGATTAGTGAGGGCTAACTAAAATCTACAATCTTCCTTTGGTTAGTGATGTAATAAAAATAATTGAAAAATGATAAATTGATGAAATTAGGGTTTCACAATCCTCTATATATTCTCTCCATTGGAAGTGAGGAGTTGGGGCATCACATCTTTATTCATTGTTCATTTGTGAGGTAAATTTAAATGAAGTGGATGAGAAAATGGAAGTTAAATATAGATATATTAGATTAAATGAAAGATTTGATAATGAAATGTGAATTTAAGATCAAAATTCCATGGTTGAAAATAATATGGAGGATA
>JARHVA010000292.1:1080000-1237500 GCA_037957365.1 Torreya grandis | reverse complement strand
CACACACAAGTTCATATAGGCCTACACATTCAATATATGCATTTAAAAACTTATAAATTCATATCAAATGTGATCATTACATTGTATGTGTTTATATTTTAAGTTTACTTTTCAATTAAGCATTTTTATTTTTCATGTTTATTGTTTTACCCACTAGGATATATTTGGAATTACTATTTTACATTTTCAATGGGTATATCTTCCTTGTACAAGCATTTTATATTATTTTTTTTACCAATAAATCAAAATAAAGAAATGGTAAACTTATAACTCTTAAATTTAACCTATGGTTTATACCTTCTTACCCCTTAATTCATATCAAACTCTAATTTTAGAATTCTATTTAGCCATTTCACCCTGAGGGTTTCATTTTGTTTGTGTGTAGCTTTGCATGGAATGAATAATGGTTTATATTAACAAAATGGATTAAAATTCTATATTTTCTACTAATAAATTGAAAAAATTTAAATTTTATAATGGTGAGAGAATTAATTAATGTATTGAAAAGTAGTAGATCATGTTTTACTGTAAAATTCCTAATCTTGTTGATAAAGTGACAAATTTGGCTAAAAACATAAAATATGTAAATGTTTCTCAAATAGAAACCCATGGGGTTTACACTTCCATTCCTAAATATGTTACACTTTGTAAAGATTTTTTGACTCCTAAAACTATAATAAGTATTGTTCTTGAGGCTACTATTGATGATAAGGCTCAACCTTTGAAAGAAAACTTTCAAAGTACCAGTGATGTTACACATAATATAGTGGTTATGATGCATATTATAGGTTACTTCAAAATATAAGTATATGGAATCTTTTCATCAAGAGGTTTACAATGCTAGAATTAGGCCTAATACTTTACATTCCCATCTTATTTCAAAATATATTCTTGACTTATCTCATTTTCTTGATTTATTTGTTTTAAAATTCTAATTATTTTATGGTCATGGGATACTTAAGCACACTTTATGCAAAATTCATATCTCTACAAATCTATGAAGATCATTATTTAATATTAATTAAGTTTCTTCCTATCATAGTTTTTAGTTAGGCATTAGATTGGTTCTTTAATTTTCTTGGTAGGTCCCTACTTCCATTTTTATGCCTACAAGATCCCTGTGTAGATAAATGCATTGCCAACAATGGACCTAGAAAAACACATGAGAACATCTACTATATTAAACAAGGGAAACAGAAGGATATGTGTGATTACATATTTATATTATGTAATCATATGCAATCCTTGATTTATCAGCCATGTCATCTTGAAAGGCTATACATATTCATTAAGGGTCATATAAAACCTACAAAAAAGAACCCAATTGGTACAACTTACAAAGCATTCCCTTATCCTATAAATACAAATATCAAAATTTTAAATGAATGATTATTTTGGCATAAGGAACATACCTCAGCTCTTAGTGATTCAAACATTTCCAATACCCATATACCTACCATGAACACCTATACTACCTGCATTGAGACACGAGTAATGCATACAATGAGACATATCTCAACATAACCAAATCATTTTTCCAAACTCAATATGACATATTAAATACTTCATTGAAAAAAATAAAATAATTGAGATACTTCCTATTTGTGAAATAAATCTATATTATATGTGAAAATATTATAGTGAAAAATTATATTGTTTGTATCATACATTAGAGGACATCTATCATATCAATACATTGACTTAAGGGTTGAAATTCAAGAGTTCATCGATCAAAATAACATATGCTTGACTAAAAAATTTATAGGAAAGGGTATTATTCATAAATAAAATATTTTTAGTGTGTCATATTTAGACATTATGTGAACTCCCCCTTAGGTAGATATGTTATGAACATGTGATTTATTATGTGTACACAATTTTTTTCATTGATAATTGAGGGTTAAAAGGGGACCCTCACCCTCATTATAGTTCAAATAGTATACCTCATAAGCCTCAAATAAACATCCACAAAGGAATGAGAATTCAAAAATTAACACAATTGATATGGTACAAAATATGACCAAAGAAAACTCTTATTTCAAAAGAATCCAAAAAGGATCAACACCATACAAACATATGGCACATAAAAACCAACTAAAACATATGAACTATATGAATTACACAAGTTAATTTAAAAAAAAGAGACAACCAAACCAAGCTAAAATGCCTTGAGAGAGACTTCCTAGATATCCTCATCCTCTAAAGGACCATCTTGCCCACTACCACTAGCATCTACTACCACGTCCTTCTATAGTTCTTCTCCAAGCACTCTAAGGGACACACTAGAACCTATCTTCACTAAAATCTTTATGTCTAATCCAACACCATCCCTATAGATAATATCACTTCCAAACCAAGTTGAGAGTTGTCAATATCCCACATCATGATAGAAAGTGGCAAGACTCTGCCACCCCAATAAACTCTAGGCAAAAGGTGAAATTCATTGCTTACATGAGAATAAGAGTGAAATTTCATTACCATCCCAAGGGATAAAATAGGGGCACGTATTAGAACCACATACACCATATGGATTTATTTACTTGAGTCGGTTAGAGCCCTAATGACTCCCTGAACCTATTCCACAAAAGTTAGGCACGTAACTAGACAAGCTTCTAGTTACCTAAAAATATAGATTGGAATTATTCCCTTCATATCTCTGGTGGATAATGGAAGATCAATTTGACTCTTGATAGGTAACCTATTAATTTCTTCAACTAACCCCACATGATAAAATGGCCTAATGAAACTTTCATCCAATAGCTTTATCAATTCCCTAGTTTTTATGACCAATAAGATATTTCAAATAAAAATCAAGGCAAGATCATAATTTAACTTGATAATATGGTGAATTTAAAAAAAGACATAACCCACCAAATATTTGATAGCTTTCGTGTACCACATAAACATGTATGATTTGAACATCACCGACATAACAATCAAAGGATATATCTATTAGTTCAACAACCACTCTAACCAATAGTTCATTGAGGGCTAACTATATAAAATGCTCCATATTTCCAAGACTTCAAACCTATTAGATAACTAAATCATAACAATGGAAAAATTTCCAAAGTTTAGGTACATGAACATAGATTCTATGTGATTAGCACCTCATTAATCCCTAATTTGACATGAACCATCCATTCACCAATCACTCCTAATGAATGTGACATTGATAATAATGATTAGCACCACTAATAGAAGGTATAAATAATAATTCCTTATATATATTTTAAACAAAGGCCCTATGTTCTTATCAATTTGATAAAAATTATGTTGGGGGGGGGGCATGGGCCAATCCTACCCATTCGTTATCACTAAAAAAATCCTCTAACTAATATATGCCCTGATTTGATAGGAAAACTTCTTCCTTATTTTTTTCATGAAAATAGTGAATCACCTCCCATTGAAAAAGAGAACTCAAAAATTACTAGGGCTAACCCAAAATGGTTTCAATGTGCCAATCACATGTATGCTTATTTCTTAGAGCCTAGATAAAAACCATGGAATTGCCTTCGATAATCACATTTGATATACCACACTAGACCACCAAATTGATCCCTAGTGGAAAATATTGAGCTTCTACCTCACTATTTATCTAATAAATTAATTTGAATGAAGCTACATAATTTAGATAACCCTCACGATCCTATATAGTACATCCTATCACTGAATCTTTGGGGTTACCCCAAGCTTCCCCATCAAAATTGAGTTTTAAAACTCCTAGGTCAGAAGGGATACAAACTAGATTTTACACTCTACAAGATTTGATATTGGATACCCTAGACCCATTACTGGGAGGAACTTTTGGAAGAGACTAATTATTAAGTATCTAGCTATCCAGGGTGAACCAAACTTTAGACATGACAAACTTAGCCTTGCAAAAAATTTAACTAGGTAAACTTTGTTTTCAAATTTTTTTTGATTCCTTTCCTTCCATAAAGTCCAAATTAAAATGACTAGGCATGCAACCCAAATATTGATTAAGGCACTCATTAAAGTCCTCTTAGGATAGGATGATAAATCCTCTACGAGAGATCTAAGGCTAGCCCAACTTAGCCTCAGTCTAGTACACAACCAATTTCAACACTTTACTATGTACATGAATTCAAATATAATACAATTGGCATCTTCTTCAACTGAAAAACACATGAATCTTTGGGAAGGACCTTCAAACCTAATCTTATAAAGTCTATCAAAATTGAGAATATTATTTTGAGTTATCATCCATGCAAAGGCCCTAGCCTTAAGGAAGCTAACTTTATTTTAATACATCACTTAAGGCCATGGAAAAGAGGAATCCTTGATTCAAATATCTTATATCCCAAATTTAATGAATATATTCCTCATTTATCACCTATCTAATGGATGGAATCTGGTTTGGAACTATTTTTTTACCAAGATACATGACATAATTTAATTTTGACAATATGGGATTTACAATCCCTCAAAACTTTTCCACCTTTATTTGATCATGCCTTCCCATGGATGAGGTTTCAAGTATTCCCCCACCTTACTCAAATGTCAAATAAGAGAACTTTCACCTCATCTAGTCCTGGAGTTTCATAGATTGCATTTTATTCATTACACGAGTCTTCCAAAAAAATTAGCTTTATGTCCATTATTTATTGTCTAAGAGACATGGTTTACAATGATAGGGTGATACTTGATATTAAATTATAGATGTGTGAAGCCTTGGGAGGGTTTCTCATAGAAATAATATTTTTAGGGTAAAGCTGACCTAAGTACTTGTGATGCAACAGTTTGTTCCACAAAGCCTATAGTTAAGAAACCATAATAAAAATTAACTTAGCCCCCAAGTTTAAGTTTTACATAGAGAAGTTATTTATTTAATCCCCTCCCCTAGCTTAAGGTAGACACACTCTATCCCATTTCAATAGAGGTACTTTATTTTTTCCTTCACTCCTTGGAACAAAAAAAATCAATGATTCAATTGATTTCTTTCATCACCTTGATTGAAGGAGAAAAAATAACATAATGTAGATTGGGAGGGCACTGAGAGTTAATTGTATCAAAGTGATTCTACCTACCAAAGATAATAATCTACCCTTCCAATCCACCAATTGAGCCCTGGAATCTGATACAAGGTTATGCCATAGTTTCACATTAGCATTCCCACCAAAAACTAGTGACCCATAGATACATGGTTGAGAGACTGCCAATTTTGAAGCTCAAGATATTAGCAATAAAGGATTGAGTTTTCCTATTCATATTCATAAAAAAATACAACTCTATTTCACTCACCAACTAGCCTAAAGCCTCTTCATAACTAAGAAAAATGTGTTAAAACCTAGTTGACTCCTAAACAATGGCCATAACAAAGAAGACTATGTCATCAACAAACTACTAATGATTAAATCTACCCACCCCATTAGCCACTTTAATGCCTTGCAAACTACCTTCAACAAGTATCTCTAAGATACCCTGACTTAGATATTCTTCAATCAAAATGAAAAGGAAAGGAGACAAGGGATATCCTCTCCTCAGTCCTTTTGAGGCTTAAAAAAACCTTGAAAGGTTATCCATGTACTAGAACTAATATCCTAAGGTTCTAAATGTAGTTAAAGACCCAATTACACCATTTTTTTATCAGAGATAATTTTTGAATCTAATAATAGATCTCCAATTCAATCTATCTTAAGTTATGCTAATATATAATTTCACAACCACACCTTTTTATTGAGATCTAAGAAGAGAGTTAACAACTTCATGAGTGATTATTATTCTTTCCTAAATTTACTTGCCTGGCACAAATCCCCCTTGTTCATTTTAAATTATAGATTCAACAATATTTTTAACTCTAATTTCAATATCTTTAGAAATGATTTTGGAAATGGCATTACATAAATAAATAAGCTTGAAATCATTTAATGTAGGCTATATCTCCCTTTTCAAGATTAGATAAATCTATCTATTGTTAATTTCCAAAGCAACCCTTTTATTTAAATTGGATTCATTCACCCTACTCACTGTTTCATGTGCTAAAATGTCCCAAAAAATCTAAAAGAAAGCTATTGGGAAACCATGAGGACCAGGGGACTTGTCTCTGCACATAGAAAAGACCACCTTCCTTATATCCTCTTAATAAAAAGGATTCATAAAATTCATATTATATTAATCAGAAACCAACCTAGGAATATAGATCAAACTACTAGACTAAGCACTAAGAGAAGAAGATTCGGGGTAGCAAAGCAAATATTCAAAGAAGGCAATTACCTCCTTTTTAATACTTGGCATAGATTTCAATAAAACTCCATCCCTAGATGAATATCTGAGATATGGTTTGTATATCTCCTTACCTAGGTATAATTTTGGAAAAACATTATATTATTATCCCCATTTTTAAGTCACAATTCCCTTAACTTTTATTTATAATACACTTCTTCTCGCAAGTTTAGTTTAGAGAATTCATCTATAAGGGATTTATCTGCTTTATACAATTTTGCATACATACCAAGCATGTGAATAATTTGATTGAAGATTTATAGCTCAAATTCCACTCTGTCAATTTATTTGAAAAAAAATGAAACTCACAAGATTCTAGGATTTTAAGCAAGCCTTAATATGAATGAGTTTTTCTGTCACTATAAATATATCATTACCTTCCAAAGGATGCACCTTGTTCCACCAAAATTTAACTAAGTCTTGAAATAAGGGATCTAAAATCCACATGAGCTCAAATATTAGGGGGTATAGGGGAGGGGACTTATCTTCAGTAATGTGGAGTTCATGAGGGCATGGTTCGAGCCAAATATGGGAAGGATAATACTCTCAAGGATACAATCCTTGTTCAAATCAGATGGGGAGATAAAGAAATGATCCAATCATTCCAAAATGTTACAAAATCCTTTTTCTTGATAAGTCCAAGATAAAAAACCATATTCGTAACTAAGTCTACAAGCTTAGATGATTCCATGAATCTAGTAAAATCTTTCAAAGATTGAGTATACCATCCTTGACACCTCTCTTCTCTATGACATTATGAATGGCATTTAAATACACCTTAATAATAATTTTAATTTAGAATAAGAGAATTTTTTTTGTAAAATATCATTCCAATAGATGGATTTTAGGGTAATCAAATTAGGACCATACACATTAAATAGAAATAAAGTGAGGTTAGAGGAAAAATCTATGATTTTGAAAAGCTGTTGATTGGTTCTAGAACCAAAATTTTTAACACAAACATTATGTGGATCCCAACTAATCACCAGACCACTAGAGGCTATAACAGATTTCACAAAAAGGCCCTTCCAATTATTCCAACTTTTTCTCAAAATATCATCTACTTGAACTAAATTTAGTTTTATTTCTTACAATAAAAAATGTATGAGCTTGGTTTAAACATTCTGAGTCTTACCATATGCCTCATGTTAGAGGCATTTAGGCCCCCAACATTTCATGATAAAATATTAATTTCTCAATAGTGAAGCTAGATACCTCCATCTGTTCTTAAAAAAACCATTTCTCAATAGTAGATTACTTACCTTTGGAGACTTCCTCTATAGTGATGACTTTGCCTAACTTTCTCTTTTGCTCTTAGAAAAAATGATTGGCTAAGAAATTAGATAATATTTTAAAGAGATGTTAAGTAATTGTATGGAATTCATCTCCTCTTCATCACTAAATTCTCTCACAATTGGAGAGAGATGAATATCTCTAGCCTAGCTTGAGATTTCAAAACATCCTCCAAAGGATCTTCTTTTGGCCTATCCTCCACCTTAGAAAGATCATTATTTGACTCACCTTCAATTTACTTATCTAAACACTTATGAAGTTTATCAAATTCATAGGAGATAAACTACATTTCCTTGTGGAGTGTATTAGGTGACATATTTTATCTTGATTTCAACATGTCTTTCAAGTTTTAAGTGGCTTTCACATCCATAGTTGGCAATTGAGACTTATTTTTTATATATTTTATAGAAGGTTATCCCTAGTGGTTATTATCATAATGAATTTCCTTATTATTGGTTAAAATCTTAGTAATCCATGAGAGTTTGATTTTATCGAAGTTACTTGTTTCTTCCCCCCAGCCCCCAAGCATTGGCTACAAGTGTGCACCACTTTATGACATTTAAAATAACACAAGGGTACTTTTCTACATCAATGGGATATTCTCAATACCCTATTGAACACTATAAAAGGATGAACTAAGGTATTTTCACCTCCATGTCCAACATTAGATAAATTATATCATAGGAAGATAGGACAACATCGTTGATTATTGGATCAACACCCATAAAAACCCCAATCAACCCGCTAATTTGAGAAATATATTTACCATTCCAATATTTGATTGGTAGCCCATATAGGTAGATGCAAATTGAAAGTTACCTTGATTATCTAATAATGGGTTAAAATTAGGGTACCAAGGTTGGATCTAGATCCCAACATCCTCCATCATCCATGGTCTTCCATCCATAATTTCTTATTTCTTTTCACCAAAAGGGCACATAAATGATAAAAAACATTTTGGGAGGAAATTTAAAGTTATATTTGATCCCTAATGCTTCATAACCCATATTTTAATTACTCCATTAGTAATCTATTTACCCATTATTGTATACATAAATCCCTTCTCCTTCAGTTTCATGATATTGGCTGTAAAATCCATCTCTTTAAAAATGACCATCAAGAGATCCCTATAAGTTTTACCAATTTTGCTCACAAAATTTACATATTTATTTGAAGGGATCTCATGAACCATTTTGGATCCATTGAGGGCTTTCGGTAACTCTCCAGGCCACTAAATCCTCCTTCCTACAGGAATTTTGTTAGCCCCTATGGCCACCCCTGTTACCCAAATGCCCTAGATTAAGTGTCCTTATCTCTCTAATGATCATTATCTAAAAAATAATGATAATCCTCCCTCTAATCATCTATCCTGATGTGTTCCCATAGGTCATGCTTCACCCACCTAATATTTTGACCTTATTTAAATGATGCACCTCTGACTTGATTTTCAGCTTCCCCATCTACATTGACTAAGAGGTCTGAGCACACATTTATTACATGAAAATTTGTTGTAGTATTTATTTTCATATGTGTGATAAGGGTTAAATGTCACTTGGGAAATTATCCCATATTTTACTTCATAAATAATAATATTCCACTCACATCTTATTTTTCCTTTATAATAACCCTTTATGTTCTTGTGGAAAGTACTAGAGCATATATTCAAATTATTATCTAGTGGAGACGTATTATTTTAGAGGGTCATGTTATACTACAACTATTTTTGGTTTCACACATACATTATATGTTACACTTATATAATATAGTGTGTCTTTATTGGTGACTCTCCTTCTTGTCTAGATATTTTATGTTGATGGTGTCTATTGGAAATCCGTGGGATATATTATCATTGTTAATATGGTGTTAGATTAATTTTTAATATGGCATTAGAGTAAGATTTCCTAAGGATATGAGTGATAATTTTCAAATTTGATAAATATCACTCTTAATTATTAGTTTTTATGAATATCATCATGATAAAGGTTATAGGAAGATCCTTAGGCAGTTCAAATCTTCAATCCTTAGCAAGCTTCAAGTGGAAAGGATATTTTTCCCTCTCATTTAATTTTGTGATAAAATTTTCATAATTCCCATCTATTTTGTTAAATTATAGTTCATTCTTTTAGTTGGATTCGTGTACCAGTTGTAAATATAGATATGGAGGTGTTCCACTGAATATATTTTTAACCAATTTTTGTTTCATTATTTTTTGTGTATCAAACATTTCCATTATGTTCAGAGTGAAATTAAAAAATAATTTTTAATTTCATTTCAACTGAGTATGACAGCATGAGTTAATTTGTCAAGGCATATAGATCAGGTTTTATGTAGATATAGAGAATTCAAATGAGTAAGAATGACCAAATGACAATAGAAAGGAAAATAACTTTTCTAGCTCATCTAGCATGTTTTCAAGACCAATTTTTGAGTTCTTTTAGTACATCATGACTAGTTTTTACCTCTCATGTTTGGATATATATTGGATCGAGGTCCATGTATAAGGTTTTTTTGTACCTCTATGTTTTTATTCTTTTGGCATATTGGGCATTCTAACTTGAGAATTTAGTTTTTTTTCTGCCCACTTATCACATTCACACATTTAGATACATTACGTTATTTTGTATTCATTCTCTAATCATCATTAGGGGGTCTTGTGTATTACTTTGATTATTTGGTTGTTTAAGTAGCTTATATACAGTTGATTAGTCTTAACAGATTTAACCATTTGTTATTTATTAAAGGAAATCCATCACACTCCATTTACAATTTGGTTATTTCTTGGAGGATTTCCATATCAATCCATTTGAAATATGGTTATTTCTTAGAGGAGATCCATATCACTCAATTTTCAATAATTTCAATATACATTCTATTCAGATAGAAAATGTACTCACTCTTGTTCACACAATTAAATTCATGGAAGTTACTTTTGATTCATTCCATTTTAGGTTTCATCTGATTCAACAAATATTTGCTTCAATGGGTTCATTTTTCTTTATTCTTTTTCATTTTATATGGGTACCTCATCATGCCTAGTTGGCATGACCCATACTTATGATCATAATATTTATTATTTTTTAACAAATCACCTAATATTATCTTTAGGAGCTGTTAGAGTGTTGTCATAGTCACACTAGATGTGAAGTCCACATTATGTAGATGTGTTACCAAAGTGTGATTTATTATGTGCACATAATTATTGAATGCACAATTAATGTGGTAGCTATCCTCACATGTGTGTGAAATATTAGGTGTAACTTTGTGTATGATCCTACATTTTACTCTACCAATAATAATATCTCTCTTATATGTTATTTTTAATATATAATAACCCTTTATGTTCTTGTGGAAAGTAGTGGATATTATATTCATCTTCTGAGCTAGAGTAGATGTATTTTAGAGAGTCATGTTATACAATAACTATTGTTGGTTGCACATATATATTGTATATTATACATACTTAATACAATGTATATTTATTAAAAAATCTCTTTATTTTCTTAATTATTTATGTTGATGGTGTCTTTGATGGACATCCATGAACTATTTTGTCATTTCTAATATAGTATCAAAGTCATTATTAATAATACCAACCTCCTAAAGATGTTTCATAATCAAAAAAATGTAGGAATAATGAGAAATACCAATGCATTCAAGATTTTGATTGTGACAATGATGATCTAATACATGATGACATACACATTGGGGTCCCTACAACCCACAACATATGAATTAGTACTTCAGATACCATAACATGGGATTTATCCTCATAAACTTTGTGAAGTATAGACCGATTTTCAAATACTGATATGCATTAATAATATTAAGTTAATATGATTTATACATGTTACAATAAAGTTATACTAACATGGTTTGAATAACAAAATCATATTAATACGTTATGAATTTATAAATCAATATACATAACTAATAAACTTTTAGTGCAAAACACACTTTTTCTTCTAATGGGAAAATACATTCTAAACTAAGATTTTATATAAAATAAGTATTTGACATAAGAATATTCTATTACTCAAACATAAAATGTGAATAACAAAAATGTATTAACACACTCTAAATAAAATAGTCATATTAACAAATGATTTTATTAAATAACGTACTTCTTAAATACATTTTAGTGTAAAACATACTCTATTATTTAACAAATGATTTTATTAAATAACATAATTCCTAAATACATTTTAGTGTAAAACATACTCTTTTATTTAATATTTAAATTCTTTGTAAACTAAAGATAAATGTAAGTTAAGAATTTGCCAAGCAATTTTTACTATAATACAAAAATAAACTATAAATAACACAATTGTATCAACATGTTGGGAATAACACATTATTATTAACATGTTGTGAATTAATTAAATAACATACTTTCCTTAAAAAACATTAATACAAAATACACTTCTTCATTTAAAATAAAATATGTTATAAAATAAAGATAAATCTAAGTTAGATATTTGACAATAAAGTGTTATTATAAGCCAAGGATACATTATGAATAATAGAGTTGTAAAAAAATGTATTGAATAATATAATTTTATTAAAATAATCATATTAAAATGTTGTGAATAACATAGTCTTATTAACACACTATGAATAATAGAGTTGTATTACCTTATTATGAATAACATAATTTTATTAACATATTGTGAATAACATGGTTGTATTAACATATTGTGATTTTATTAAATAACATTACTTACTAATAAAAGTTTAGTAAAAAACACACTTTTTCATTTGATGGAAAAAATTGTAAATTAAAGATAAATCTAAAATAAGTATCTAATGAGAATATCTTACTCAAAATAAGGAAAATTTATGAATAACACAGTGTGAATTTATCAAATAACATATCTTTTTAGTAAAAGTTTAATATAAAACACACCTTGTCAAAAATACATTATAAAGATAGAATAAATATAAGATAAGGATTTGACAAGAATCTTCATCTATAAGCTAAATATAAATTACAAATAACACAATTGATTTAACACACTGTGAATGTGAATAACAAAATGTCATTAATAAATTGTGAATTTATTAAAAAACATATCTTCATAATAATAAAAATATTGGAAAAAAACACTTTGTCTTTTAACAAAAACATAGTACAAATTAAAGGATAAATGTAAGGTAAGTGTTTGACAAAAATCTCTACATATAAGTCAATAACAAACTATGACCAATATAATGATATTAACTTGTTTTTAATAATACAATCCTTTTAACACTATTTGACATAAATTTCTTAATGTAAGACAAAACTAAAATATGAATAACATATTTATATTAACATATAATAAATAACATTGTATTATTAATAAGATTTTAATTTATTATATAACATATTTTCACATATGTATTATCTAAATAATACAATTTGTGTGTATGCTTGTTTAAATAAATAAAATTTTAGTATAAATCATAATTTCTAATTTAATAAAAAGAGAACCACTACATATTTTATATTGAAACCCTTTGTCTTATTATTATATATAATTGATATTATAAAGTCAAAAGAGATACTATAATTTTGGATTGAAACATTATTTTTATATGGATTAGGTGTATAGAATACCTCTTCAAATTATTTTCAAGGACAATTCATCCAAACCAAAATCTTGTCCTCATCTTTTTTTGGTATATCATAAAATTTGTACCTTGGTGGATGTTTAGATAATAGTTTTTACACCATCAGCCTTACAATTGAATGACAACCCACTTGATAACACTGCAACTTTTACAATAATATAAATGAGCACCTAGAAAAATATATTTTCCAAACTAATTTTGATAAAAAAAAATTACATATGCAAATTTAGAAAAAAATTGTTGATAAACCCCATAACTACACCATATGTTTATTGGTTGAGAATGTTGATTCATGATGATATGAGAAAATTATTGGGTACCCATTATGAATGGACTTCACAAAAGACGACGTCAATTTCTTAAGGCTTAAGCCCAATATCCAATTTATAAATATAGATTCTAACCAATTTATTATGTTGGTGAAAAAATTTGAATGAATAAATTTTTTCCCTTTCCATGAGATATTATTGCTTTATAGTTTAAATGCTCCCACTATCTACAAGTGCCCACCCAGGGCATCTAATATTCACTTCTATAATCTTGTTACGAAGACCCCATAATCCTAGTTTTAACTAACATTTAATAATTTTATGTTTTAGTGGCATTACCAGGTCTATGGTAAAAAAATAAAGATGGGATGAATAAAAAATGACCATGTATTTCAAAAATACTAAGTCCAAGTGCCCATGTGAAGGTTAGAGGTTCATAAATACAAAAGTTTTTACAGGAATTGCAATGTTAAAATAAAAATTTGTAATTTATAAATTGCATTCAATACTATGATGTCCATGGCAGACATTCTAGGGGAAAAAACAACTTTTCATATTTGTAATTTTCAAATTAAAAATGGAATTCAAAGTTTTACCACCCATAAGGGAGTTCACATAGGGGTTTCAATGTCCAAGTGGAAATGTGTTAAGTCCCATGTCAATGGTTAAATGCCCATATAGAAATGTAAAAGCCAAACATGGTACAGGTTTTCAAAGAAAAAACATGATGAATGTTTTTGAAGTCAATGATTATGCTGTGGCGGTTTTCATGGTCCACATAGAAAGTAACAAAAGGGCAATGTAAATGGATGAAAATCCCACACAAATATTAGAAGGGGATCACATTAAAAGCCAATCACTGTACACATAGAGGTCCACTTATGGGTAGGTGAAATTTTCAAAATGGAGATACATGATAGAGATAAGATTCCATTTTCCAATTTTAAATTTCAATGTGTAAACAAATCTCCCAAGTATGTAGTGGGAAAAATAACATGAAAGTGGAAGTTTGCAAATTTCAAATTGCAATAAGATCTCTGCCACCAACAATAGAGGGAAAGTGTGGAACCCAATGGATATTTCCATTAGAGAAACAAAGCCAAAAAACAAGTTTTTAAAATTTGATTTCTAAATTTTTTTTCGAGTGTTTGAAGCCCAACACAAAGCACCAAGGAAAAGATAGTGGGAGTTGTCAAGTGGATATTTTAAACCAAAATAAAATTTTTAAATTGCATTTAGAATTCCCAAACCTAACGGTAGAAATACCTAGTTGGGAAAACAAAAATGAAATATAAGTTTTATATTTTAAATTGTAAAATACAGTTAAAAATATGAAACATGCAGAATGCCAATGTGAAAATTGCAAAGGGATCAAAAAATATGTTAAAAAGTAAGACTTACCGTGTGTCATGGTTTGGTTAAGCAGTGACTTGAAATCCAATAGAGGAAGATAAATGTTTTTTTTGTCTATTTTCACATAGTGTTTGTTTCATCAATTTATAGTATTGACATTAATATGTTTAATATACTAGCATTGAACATCCAAAAAGGAAGATTGATGCATTGGAATCATTGTTGCTATTGTTAAAGAAAGATTTAATGGAGGAAAATACATGTTATTTGACTAATAATAACATTGTTTTCCACTCTAAATAATCGGTTCATTGAAAGGCTGAGGATTAATACATAAATATAGAGCAACCTGAGGAGAAATTGGTAGAACACCAATAACAACATAGGATTGAGAGCATTTTATTAAAAAAAAATTATGAGAATAAACTAAGTGGATTTGTTTTGCATCTAGGGGACATGATCAAGGTGATGATACTCATCCATGATTGTGAAAGAGGTAGGGTATCCTCTTTAACAAAATAATTGGGGCCCACATGTGGTGATAGGGTTCACAACATAAAGCTTGTGTATGAAAAGGCTTATGAGATGGATAAAACATTTATAAAAATAAAATCTCAAGCTGAAGCCATGACTCATGGTCATATGTTTCATTTACAACAAGATATTGGGTTGAATCTTAGCTCAGATCATGTTTTGGGATCTATGACATTACTTGTTAATAGTATGGGCCTCAATCATCTTTCTCCTATAAAGACTAGAAAATTAAGATGCATAAATAACTTATCATAGAAAAAAACATTATTGCTTTAGAGGCAGCACTAAATTATCAAAGATAAAATGAGTTGAGACTATGGGAAAGATAAAAAGGATTTTAGTTTTAGATTGATATATCAAAAATGAAAGATAACATTATGGGTGTGAAGGAATTAAATCTGTTTTTGTCTGTAATTGTTGAGATTGTAGAAGATCCACACCCCCTCCATTAAAATACATGCTTATAGAAAACCTAATGTCACATATCATAGAAGTACTGTCTGAAAGAAAAGGTCATATAGAACATATTTCATATGATAAACTATAAGAGATTTATAGGATCACAAAGTAACTTGTTTAGAGAGATAAATGAGATGAGACATTTACTTAATAGTGTTGAATTAAATGAAACCCAATTCAAATATTTGTCTAAAAAATTCTCATATCAACCATTAATAAAATCTCACCTAATCAGTAGTATAGAGGATTTGGAGTTTGAAAGGAAATTTTAGGTGGAGATTTGTTTGAATACGAGAGGAATATATTTTTCTGAGTCATATAAAAACATAGGTGAATGTGTTGGTTCTACCAAGGAATTAGCAGAGGAAAATTATAGAGTAATTAAGGTTATCTCTATTGAAAATGGGCATTGTGAATGTCACTCCAAAGTGTATGCAAACCAAAAGGGAAGATGCAACTTTGTAATTTCAAAATTGTAGTCAAATGTCTACCACCCACCAGTCAGTGAAAAGAGGAATTTCAAAGGATCCATGATGGAAGTTTTTAATAGAGATACAACACTCATTTAGAATTGAAAATTAAAATGTGCATTATATGTTTCGAGACCCACCACATACACACCAAACTAAAGGTATCATAAATTTTTGCAGGAAGTACAAAGTCAAATTTCAAACTGTAAATAAAGAAAAATAAGATTCCTTCTAGTGTGTAAAATTTTACCTAGAGCCTCAAATCCTGCATAAAGAAAAATAAGAAGACAATGCACATAAAATTATTAGGTTTGTTATAGAAATCAAAAAAGGAAAAAAAAAATGCATGGGCAAGTCAACAACAAAAACTATGTTAAGTGTTACATTTCCAATATTTGAGCTCCATAGATGAGTTTTTACTTTAGGGGTTTTGAGACCAAACTGGGCCATTAGAAACATATCTTTAAAATGACCATGTATCCCATGTTGCCTCCATCATAACTACAGAATTATAATGAAATCATTAAAAAGCTATGGGAATCATTTGGATTGCACAAAGAGGAGGGAAACCATCATTAATAAAATTCTAATTGGGCAAATGATTAGTTAGAGAGCAAAGAAAAGTAGTTACATGTCAAGACAAGAGTTTTTTTTTATACTAAGGAATATTCTCCCTTGAGTCCAACTACATCAAGATCTCCATCCAAGCATATCAAATTTTGTTTGAAATATTGATCATGACATGGACAACCAAATACCAAAAATATTTCCCTGCAAAGCATGATCAAAGGCATCTTCTAGATGGAGTATCTTGGAGGAATTCAAGGTGAGAAATTTATATAAGTAAAGAAGGATTGTCCATTTTATAAGGCGGTTGTTAGGTGGTTGTTTCTATTTTCGATATCCTTGTAGTGTGTTTTGTCTCTCTTGTTAAGGTGATTGCACCTATACAACCATTACCAAAATATGAGAACAAAATGTATAAGTCTACCCTATTTGAAGAGAAAATCCACCAAGATTTTCACCCATGTTAACATTCTAAAAATTATGTACGTTGATTTAGATTTAAGGACATCCTAGACTTATGGAGTTGATAGGAGAACATGCCTAAGTTTTCAATTATAGTGTATGCTTTGGAGATTTATGGGTCATTTAAATGTTTGCATTAGATTATCACAAATGAATAAAAACTATTCCTAATGGTTTTCTTTATCCTGTTTACTTATTCTTTTACATATTGTAATCAATAACATGATTTTTAGAATGAGTTACCTATGTCGAAAGCACCCACCACATCCCACTTTTATATCTACCTAACTCATCCTACCTACGCTACCCCTGAAAATAATACATATTGTTGAGTACATTGACTTTTATTTTCCCACATATGCATAAATGTTGCATAGGTGAAATGAGTCTGTAACTACTCTTTGAATCCAAACATTTTGATCTTACATTGTCCTCTCAGTTATAAAAATATTCTTTAGAAATGAATATTTTACACAACTTTCCATCTATCTTTAATAGCTTTTGTTTGATTTAAGAGCATTTGCCTAGTCTATGTGACAACTCTTCTTGATTCAACTATGCATGTTTGGTCTTGCTCAGATTAGATTTGTTTGTGTGTGAATTATCCTCATGGAGATTGAAATGTAGTATCCCTCCATGTGAGAAATCTAACTTGTAGGTCCTCTTACCTTGGTTTAGTCAGAGCTATAAGTAGCAAGAAACTAACCATACCCTCTGCCAGTGTCTTCTAGTCATTATCTGCATAAGGTCCATTTAGATGATAAATCCTTCCCCAGCTATATCAACATAAATTTAGGTTTATCATCTATGTTTTCCATCTCCTCAAGTTTTCAGGGATAAATCCTAGAGGTGTACAACTAGGAAACAACATACTCTATTGAAATTTATATCATGTGTTTTTTGGACCTAGATGTTTGAGGAAATAGTGAGGATTAGACAACTGTGTGCAAGAAGAAAAAGGTCAACATAAGACCCTATCTCAGAACTTAATAGCATGACTCTATGATCCCAAAAAGGGGATGGGGGGAGGAAAATACTCATTTTTTATGTTATTATTTCTACAAGGAATTCATTTCCCTTGCTTATCTTTCGTTTAGGATCCTTTGTGTTGTTTGATTGTCTTTGTATGACAACTTTATGTTTGTCTCAGTTATTTTGGCTATCCTTTATCCTTCATCCTATTTGATCCTTTGTTGAATATCATAATTTATTTTTGTAAAATGGAAAGGTTCCTTTCAAAACGTTCATTTTACCTTTATCCCAAAAAAATTGAAGCCCTGGATGAAGGTCAAAAGGGTAAGAATCCAAGATATCAATGATCGTTACAAGGAGACAATTTCGATTCATTTCTAAAAAAAAAGAAAACAAAAGAAAAACAATATGTGATAGATATTTGAAATCTTGTATAAAAAATAAAGGAAAAAGCCTTTAGATTGAGGAACTGAGCAAAGAACAAAGTTTTGCTTGCTTACTTGAGGAAGAGACCCTTGCTAATCTTTAGGAAGCATAAAAATGAATTTATCTAGGTTCTTGTTTATTCCTTATGCTCTTTACCTTCAGACACAAGCAATTGTCAATCTCCAGTAATTATTTATAAATCTTTTTTGAATGAGGGTACCCCTTTCTAACCTCACAAACAATTTGTCAAATTCTCTTTTGTAGACAATGGAGTGAAGCTCAGCCTTTTAAATCCAAATAAAGAGGGATAGAACCGTATAGAACTACCAGAGTCAAACCTTGTTCTAAAAAAAGATCTTAACGTAATGAATCTGCAAAATTGCACTATCATCCAAGATCAAAAGGTTGAAAGAATAAAAATATGTATTAAGATCAATACAAGAAAGAACAAGGCCGAGGCAATTATTGAAGAATAAGGATATGAGTCTTCTAAGGAGGCTCCCCTAGGATCTAAACCTACTAAAAAGACCTTAAAATATTTTAATGATGTCGTGAGGTAAATTCAATATGCTGCATTGCTTCTGTGTTTTTTTAGCTGCTTATAATCCTCATTCTGTATGAATAAAAAACCCTCTTTCTGCCCTTCACCTTTAGGTATTGTATTTTATATCTACCATATTTTTGATTATTTTGTAGTAGCTTCTGGAACATTGTCTCGATTGGCTCCAGGTTTCTGCATTTGCTGCTACTTGTGTCCAGTTTTTTAATATTCAAATAATGCATCTACACGACTATTCGTTCATGTCCTTTTTGGCTAGCAGCTCGGACTTCTCACCAGGGTTTCTTCCTTCAGCAGCTCGGTCCATGGCTGTGAATCTCATATTATTGATCAAACCATGTTTAACATCTTTTATTTTTTATTTTTAAAATCTGGAATCCTTAAATAAGATCAGCATATATTTCGTATTTCAATTTTTTTTAATATCAAAGTACATATATTTTAGTTAATCCAACCAAAGTTATGACAAAACAACTCCTATTGCATATGGATATGATTTTTTATGAAATAAATTTGATTTTTTTAAATATATATAGTTTTTTCGTTTCAATATTTATGATTTTTAGAAAGATACATTTATTTTATATATTAAAAAAATATATCTTTAATATTTTTCCATTTAAATCTTTTTGTTATTTTATCATTTTTTAATTTTATTTTATCATTCTTAGATTTTATATTTTTACAAAGATTTTAAAAAATATTTAATATAATATCTTTAGATAAAATATCTTATGTATTTTTTAAAAATCTTTTAAATAATTTATAAAATTATATAGAAAAAATTAAAAGATCATACAAGGACGTAAGATCTATTAATATGTGTAAATCAAGAAACCACTCCTATCAATTCTAACATCTTCCAATTATATCTTTTAATATTTTTATTTTAAATAATGATAAATTTCATTTCTTATACTTTTATATCTCTTTTTAAAAAAATTATGTCCATATAAATTACATTTAATCCTTATTTATGTTTTTTCTATAATCTATTTATTAAAATTTACTATTTGATTTATATTTTGTTATATATAAACGATAACTTTAGGATTAAAATTGAAAAATGTTGATAATATCTAAAGTTTATTGTGTTGTTTCAGAAATGATCTATATCAAATCATGTAAGATAATATAGCAGTTATTATGTTTTTAAAAATATATAATATAGTCTTCACCCAAACTATCATTTATCAATCATAATTGAATCATATTTTCTTATGTTTTATTTTTTAATGTGATATATAATATTTAAATTTCATTTTATTTTATTTTCTGAAAAAAATATATTATATAAAATAATTTATTAACTGTATGTTGTATTATCAATATGATTATATATATGTTTTTTTAATATAATCATTCTTAATAAATTATATACAATTTCAACAATAAACATTTATTATTATTTAAAAATTAAAAAAAACAAAGTTATATTTATATTAATTGATATAATAAAAACCGATTATTATAAATAACAGATCCTACACTAGATTAACTCCATGATTCGAAGAAACTTATTAAAGTATACTAGATGCATTTTGTTGAGTGCTTTGAAACTATCGATTTAACCTTTCCTGTTTAAGAATAAGTTGTATTTAGTTTGAAACAATGTCCACTATCAATGTGGCACCTAGAAATCTATTCACTTTTTATTTTTTTTATTTTTTTGGCCGTGTAATACGTGAATGTTCATATTTTTTATAATCCATTGATATGTGGATTTCATTGTTAATATTTTCCCTTTTCGCTGCATTTATTGTACTGTTTCATTTCTCTGTGTGAAGAAGTAGGGGGCAATGTTAAGCAAAGCTGTATACCTCTGTTCACTCTTTCTGTAATTTTATGATATTTTTCTGTGTCTTTAATAAACATAGATATCTGGTTAACTATAAGTGAATGCCATATATTTGTTTTGGATAACCCGTTAAATGTGATTGGGCAATTCTACAGATTATTTTTGGCTCGTAGTCCTAGAGGTTTCTACAAGATCTTTACAGATTTTGATGGAGGAATTGCCAACCATATTTACGACACACTCCAACTGTTCTACCCCGGGACATTGTAATCAATTATTGTAATCATTGCAACTTATTTTAACCTGTCTTGTCTTCCATAATTGAGGCATCAACAGAGACAAATTCAAATCTTATGATTTAGTTCAATTCTGAAGAGTCTTATAGAAACAAAAATGATGTTGATCAAAGTGCTACCTTGAAAGCTCTACGTTTTATTGATAAATCCTAGATGTGTACTACTAGGAAACAACATATTATATTGAAATTTATATCAAATTATTTTTTGACTTAGATGTATTAGGAGATAGTGAGGATTAGACCACTGTGTGCAAGAAGAAAAATGTCAACATAAGAACCCATCTCAGAACTGAATAGCTTGACTCTATGATCCAAAAAAGGGGACGGGTGGAAGAAAATACTCATTTTTTTTGGTTATTATTTCTACGAGGAATTCATTTCCCTTGTTTATCTTTCATTTGGGATCCTTTGTGTTGTTTGATTATTTTTGTATGACAACTTTATGTTTGTCTCAGTTATTATGGCTATCCTTTATCCTTCATCCTATTTGATCCTTTTTTTAATATCTTTATATATTTTTGTAAAATGGAAAGGTTCCTTTCAAAACATTCATTTTACCTTTATTGAAAAAAATAGAAGCCCTAGATGAAGGTCAAAAGGTTAAGAATCCAAGATATCAATGATCGTTAGAAGGAGACAATTTGGATTCATTTCTGAAGAAAAAGGAAACAAAAGAAAAAGAATATGTGACAGATATTTTAAACCTTATATAAAAATAAAGAGAAAAGCCTTTAGATTGAGGAACTGAGTGAACAACAAATTTTTCTTTGTTTACTTGAGGAGGAGACCCTAGCTAATCTTGAGGAAGCATAAAAATAAATCTATCTAGGTTCTTTGTTTATTCCTTATGCTCTTTACCTTCAAACACAAGAAATTGTCGATCTCTACTAATTATTTGTAAATATTTTTAAAATGACGGTACCTCTTTCTAACCTCACAAAAAATATGTCGAATTCTCTTTAGTAGACAATGGAGTGAAGCTCAAACTTTTATAGTCAAAGAAAGAGGAAAAGAGCCCTATAGAACTACCAGATTCAACCCTTGTTATAACAAAAGATCTTAACGTAATGAATCCCCGAAATTTACACTATCATCCTAGATCAAGAGGTTGAAAGAATTAAGATAAGTATTAGGATAAATACAAGGAAGAACAAGGCCAAGGAAATTGTTGAAGAATAAGGTTTTGAGTGTTCTAAGGAGGCTCCCCTAGGATCTAAACCTACTAAAAAGACCTTCAAATATTTTAATGATTTGATGAAAAACCACTCTAGGAGGACCATCAATCCTACTATTTCCAACCCCTCAATCACTTTTGAAGGGGAAGAGCTAAAGCATATCCTAAAATGGGAGCAAATGTCTTGGCTTGGAGATATGGCAAAAGATGAAGCTCTTTTGAAATTCTTAACTCCATCTTCTCCTAAATTTAATATTTGACCACTTCCAACACAATCTCTTCCCACACCATCATCTACGTCTCCATCTACCTACCTTACATAATATATAATAAACTTAAGAAAAACAATATAAATTTAAATTACTATTTTAACTAAAAATAATAATAAAAATAAAACATACTTATAAAAATAGAATAATATCACAAAAATTCTTACAATATTTTTCTTCACAATTAACATTAGAATATCTAATATAAATGTCAATAAATATTTTATATAGTTTAATTTCAAGAATACATTAAACCTTAGCCACTGAAAATACTTATAAATATCTATATATTTTAGTTTTATAAATACATTATATCTTACTCACTAAAAAATCTTATAAAAAATGGTTAATGCAAAAATGTTAAAATAAAATATATAATATATCAAACTATATTATGTAATAATTAAATTATAAAATTAATTACATCACGTATTTTTAATTACTTTAATTCAAACAACGAGTGATCTTAATTTTTTTTTTTAAAAATTTTATAAACATAAATAAAATATTAAAACACGATCTCATCTTTCTCTTTTGTTCTTCTCTATGTAACTATTTAAATATGATTGTTTGTAAATAATTTAGAATAAAATTTGGCATCACTCATTTCATATCACTGATTTTAGTTTCTTTCGTATCAGCGATTTTATTTTATAATAATTCTTTTACGTTCGGCTTATAACCAAGAAATTCAATATTCCGCCGGAATCTTTTCCACATATTTCTTCCAACAATTGTCAGATTATAAGATTGCTGCATGTTCTTCATCTGGCACATCTATTATAAACCGGTTTTCCATTTGTTGTCCACAATACACGTGGGATCAGTGTTCTAATGTATAAATTCTTCATTAAATCTTCATCAAATTCATAAAATTTGACAAGATTGGTCACAAGAATTGAGGAACCATCTGAATTTTTGTCTGATGAGCTAATTAAAGACAAGGCAACTACTTCACTTAAAGAAATGGAGAGCGGGCAGTGCTTTAGACATTTAGACCAACGCAGTCCTCACTACAGGTACATTCAATATGCTGCATTGCTTCTGTGTTTTTTTAGCTGCTTATAATCCTCATTCTATATGAATAAAAACCCTCTTTCTGCCCTTCACCTTAAGGTATTGTATTTTATACTTACCGTAATTTTGATTATTTTGTAGTAGCTTCTGGAACATTGTCTCGATTGGCTCCAGGTTTCTGCACTTGCCGCTACTTGTGTTCAGTTTTTTAATCTTCAAATAATGCATCTACAGGACTATTGGTTCATGTCCTTTTTGGCTAGCAGCTCGGACTTCTCACCAGGTTTTCTTCCTTAAGCAGCTCGGTCCATGGCTGTGAATCTCATATTATTGATCAAACCATGTTTAACATCTTTTATTTTTTATTTTTAAAATCTGGAATCCTTAAGTAAGATCAGCATATATTTCGTATTTCAATTTTTTTAAATATCAAAGTACATATATCTTAGTTAATCCAACTAAAGTTATGACAAAACAACTCCTATTGCATATGGATATGATTTTTAATGAAATAAATTTGTTTTTTTTAAATATATATTTTTTTTCGTTTCAATATTTATGATTTTAAGAAAGATAAATTTATTTTATATATTAAAAAAATATATCTTTAATATTTTTCCATTTAAATCTTTTCGTTATTTTATCATTTTTTAATTTTATTTTATCATTCTTAAATTTTATATTTTTACAAAGTTTTTAAAAAATATTTAATATAATATCTTTAAATAAAATATATTATATATTTTTTAAAAATCTTTTAAATAATTTATAAAATTATATAGAAAAAATTAAAAGATTATACAAGGACGTAAGATCTATTAATATGTGTAAATCAAGAAAACACTCGTATCAATTGTAACATCTTCCAATTATATCTTTTAATATTTTTTCTTAAATTTTTCTTTTAAATAATGATAAATTTCATTTCTTATACTTTTATATCTCTTTTTAAAAAAATTATATACATATAAATTACATTTAATCCTTATTTATGTTTTTCTATAATCTATTTAATAAAATTTACTATTTGATTTAGATTTTGTTATATATAAATGATAATTTTATGATTAAAATTGAAAAATGTTCATAATATCTAAAGTTTATTGTGTTGTTTTAGAAATGGTCTATATCAAATCATGTAAGATAATATAGCAGTTATTATGTTTTTAAAAATATATAAGATAGTCTTCACCCAAACTATCATTTATCAATCATAATTGAATCATATTTTTTCATGTTTTATTTTTTAATGTGATATATAATATTTAAATTCCATTTCATTTTATTTTCTTAAAAAAATATATTATATAAAATAATTTATTAACTATATGTTGTATTATCAATATGATTATATATATATATGTTTTTTTGATATAATCATTTTTAATAAATTATATACAATTTCAACAAGAAACATTTATTATTATTTAAAAATTTGAAAAAAAAGGTTTTATTTATATTAATTGATATAATAAAAATGAATTATTATAAATAACAGATCCTACACTAAATTAAATTATATATGTGCTCAACAATAATCATATATATATGGTTTACCTTGTCTAGGACCCGTTATTTATAATTATTATATATATAAAATGAATATAGTATTTTTTTATTACGTTAAATCAATATATATATATATAAAATGAATATAGTATTTTTTTATTATGTTAAATCAAAAATGAATATTATATTCATTTTTGGTTTAACATAATAAAAAATCAAAAATGAATATTATATTCATTTTTGATTTAACATAATAAAAAAATACTATATTCATTTTATATATATATATAGTGATTTAACATAATAAAAAAATACTATATTCATTTTATATATATAATAATTATAAATAACGGGTCCTAGACAAGGTAAACCTCCCAGATTCCAAGAAACTTATTAGAGTATATTATATGCATTTTGTTGAATATTTTGAAACTATCGATTTAACCTTTCCCGTTTAAGAATAAGTTGTATTTAGTTTGAAACAATGTCCACTATCAATGTGGCACCTAGAAATCTATTCACTTTTTTATTTTTTTATTTTTTTTTGGCCGTGTAATACGTGAATGTTCATATTTATTATAATCCATTGATATTTGGATTTCATTGTTAATATTTTCCCTTTTCCTTGCATTTACTGTACTGTTTCATTTCTCTGTGTGAAGAAGTACGGGGCAATGTTAAGCAAAGCTGTATACCTCTGTTCACTCTTTCTGTAATTTTATGATATTTTTCTGTCTTTAATAAACATAGATATCTGGTTGACTATAAGTGAATGCCATATATTTGTTTTGGATAACCCGTTAAATGTGATTGGGCAATTCTACAGATTGTTCTGGCTCGTAGTCCTAGAGGTTTCTACAAGATCTTTACAGATTTTGATGGAGGAATTGCCAACCAAATTTACGACACGCTCCAACTGTTCTATCCCGGGACATTGTAATCAATTATTGTAATCATTGCAACTTATTTTAACCTGTCTTGTCTTCCATAATTGAGACATCAACATAGACAAATTCGAAAGCTTGGCGAAAGATCTCATTCAAATCTTATGATTTAGTTCAATTCTGAAGAGTCCTATAGAAACAAAAATGATGTTGATCAAAGTGCTACCTTGAAAGCTCTGCGTTTTATTGATGCCACTTTTGAAAGTGATCTTGTTAGTGCACAGAAGGGTGATCGTCTTTATATGAGATATTTAAGCAAAGAAAATTTCTTCACTTGAGCTGCAATTCTTTGCCTTATGAATATTTGATAATATATTTGGTACTATAGATTTCATCTCTTACACTATTTTTTATTAAATAAATATTTAGAGTAACGGTTTGAATGGAAAGAATTTTTGATTTGTAATTCGTACAAATGTGTGTTGCTCATTTATCTTTTAATGAATATAAATCCTTTTATGGACATTTTTCTTGAAAAAAGAGATATTAGGTGCTGCGGGTAAATTTCCCATCTATCTTCATATGGTATATGGTCTTTTTAATTTTTATTTTCCTTATTGAGAGAGTTGAGTCTAGTGAACTGTGGTTCATTTATATTGGAGAAGTATCCTTAAAGTTCATTGCACCTCTATCAAAATAAATAATAATAAGATATTTAACATGTTTATAACAATCATAGTTTTTTTAATGAAAAAATACCTAATATTTTTTATGGGTAAAAAAGAACATTCTGTGAAGAATAATTTTTGGAGTATTATTTGTGACACATTTCATGATTATTTATTATTCATAAATTCCATATCATAAAATATATTAAAAATTTATACATGGAAGAAATAAAATCGTTATGTAATGATATGCATGGGAAGAAATAAAATCGTTATGTAATGATATGCATGAACTAATTGAAAATTGAAAAGTAAATATTTGAATACATATATCATTAAATTAACATATTCCCTTAATGTAGTTTGGAATTTATGGTTGTCTTATGTCAGATGTCAGTATGTTTGTGCTTGTTGTATATAGTTAGGGTTTATTTGTATAATACCCACATAATATTTATAAAATCTCTTGATTTTTTTTTTCATGGTTTAAAAAAACATTATGGTATAGACAATTTTTTTCTGCCTTGATAAATTCATATTAAACAACTCACTATATGTTAATGCAATATTATTATTCAATTATTTTTTATACAATTATAATTAGTAATTAAAATTAGGAGAGACCAAACATAGATCTGATCAAGAAATAATATGAGACTTAAAATGATAATCAGAAGGAGTAATATAAATTAAAACCAATAAACATTTATCAAGTCATTAAGAATATATAAATTGAAAAATGAGACAAAGCCATAATAGGAAAAATAAAGGTTATAATATTACATAGAATGGTGTTGCAAAACCCATATCTATTTGAGATACATTGCTTTTTTAAATGGTATGTAATCAAATGTTTGCTAAGAAATAAGACTTCACAGAGTTGAGAGAAAATGTCTCAATGGAATAAAATCCTCTATGACTATGGTGTCAACACTTTATACACCTGTTTAATCACCCAAATATGGATGTACATGCTACGCATAAAATAGTCTTGATTTTGATGGGTACAACATATTTATAGATGAAATGATATGTTGGTATCATTCATTCAACCCACCCAAATAAATCATAGAGGATGGAAAAATAATGCAAGAATAAAAATAATATTAAACTAGGTAAGATAGTCTAACTACTATCAGCTACAAATAATCATAAACTCACATTTATCACAAATAAACAAGTTTCATAGATCATTTAAATTACCCTCTCATAACACAAAAAGGGAAAAGGAACAAAATGCAAATGTCCAAAACAAGGGTAACTTCAAAAAATAAAATAAAATATCTAATCAATTACAAATGGGAAGAGAGTTTTAAAAAACAATTAATATTAACTTAGGAAGGTTGTAACAATGTTATTCATTACTAAATTATTCCCCAAATTTTACTTCCTTCTTCTCAATATTCCTAGTTACCAAATATAATTGGCTATGTGATATTTTCAAGACCATTATTCCTTTTAAATTTCATTTTTATTCCTTTTAAATGTAGTTAATGTATCACTAATTTTATTTATGTTGATAAAAAAAATGTTCACTTTAATACAAGTGTCAAGTGTGCATAGTGATCCCAATTAATCATGTAATGTTAGATGTTTCTAAATTCAATGAATCTAATCTACTCTTCTTGGTCGAATAAATTCACACACCAATGGAAAATATGAATATCCTTTACTAACTCATTTCATCACTAGTATGATGTTGATACCTTCATTGTGATATGCAGATAAATATGATAAATCACAATACATATAACATATGACAAGGGTGAATTCATGATGAGTTAGAAAAGAAATGAGACTTATGTGGGTGAAGGGAACAATGAGAAGGTAGTCTATTCCATGAAGAAAACATTCATATGGTTCAAGGGGAAGGGTGTATACATTGTTTTGTATCAAGGGTGTATACATTCCCCTTAGGGAGTGTAAACGTGTATGGAAAGGACTCATCTTAGCCCAAGAAAGAGAAAATTTAAGATTGACAAAAATTAACTTATTATGGAATATAAGGAATCAAATTTCAAGCAAGGTTCCCCTTCAATTGGTTTTGGACCTTCTAGAAGGCCATTATTTTTTAGGATGTGCCATGATTTTGCCTTTGAATATGTCACAATAGGTGAATATTACCAGCAAATAAGGTATAAAATAACGAATTTGAAGGAGAATATCACTCAATCACCTCAACCATGTGAGTGAGTACTCGAGAAGAAAGATAATGACACTATTGATTCTGTGCCTTGAGGAGTGATTTATATTCTTTATTATTCACTCCATTATTTCTTTCTTTATTCCTTGAAGTGTTGAAAATGGTAACCAAATCATCAGTTATGAGGTCATCCTCAACCCAAGTGGGTAATTGATTATTTAAAAAATAGGTAAAATGGTTGCACATAAAGACAGAATTAGTTTTCACTCAAGAAGAATATTCTCCTTTGAGAATAAATTTCATCATGACATGGAAAATTGACTACCAAAATGATTACCTCACAGAGCATGAGAGTCTCTAGGTGTATTAAAATATATCTTCTATATGAAGCATCTTTCATCAATATTTAAGATGAGAAAATATCCTCTTTATGGAGGTTTTGTTGATATTTGAGATTTCTTATTGTGTTTCTACTTATGTTCATAAGGTAATTGTTGTGTATAGTCATTATCAAAGTCTAAGAGATTTAATGTATATGCCTCCAATACTGTATAGCAAATCCATTATGCATTTCACCATGTTAGCATTATGAACATTGATTTATATTGATTTACTTTCAAACTAATGCAATCCAAATGTGATTTTTACTCTTTCTTTTCATTGAATTGTAATAACACATTATTCATAAATTATTGATTGGGTATATGTGTCTATGTCTCCTAATGGTAATCATCTTGGGCATGAAACTAGATTCTAAAATCCTTTCTATGTTGCGATTTGTGAATGTTTTGTTGATAATCTTTTTAGGATATAATGTATTTATAGAGTTGATAGGAGATGGTTCTTAAGACTTTACTTGTTAGTAGGTTCTTTAGAGGTGGCAAGGATCATTTAAATGATTGCATTGGATTGGTATCAATGAATGCAAATCATTTTTGATATTTTTCTTTATCTTGTTCCTCAGTCCTCTACAACCTATATTGAGTGATAGCATGGTTGTTGAAGTAATTCCTAATGTTGAAAGCCACCACAACCCTTTAAAATGTACATAAATCATCCAGCCTATCGTACCCCTTCAACTAATAAATGTTATTCAATATCTCAAGTTTTATTATCTTATAGATGCATATGTATTGTAGATCTAAAAATGTGTATATTGTTCATATTTCAAGACTAGCATTGCAGTTTTCTATTTGGCCCATAGTTTTCAATAGTTTATGTATAAATGAAAAATACAATCACATTTTATCTATATTTAGTAGCTTATGTTTGATTTTAAAATAATTTTCTAAGTCTATGTGACAACTTTTCCCAAGGGGGATGTACAAGTATGGTTATGTTTTGATCAGATATGTATGTGTGCCAGTAATTCCCTAGAGATTTAATTTTAGTATCCCTCCTTGTTTCCAAGCTACCCCATAGGTCCTCTCACCTTGGATCAGGTAGAGACATAAGTAGCATGAAACTAAGCATACCCTTTTTCAGTGTCTTATAATCATTATCTATTTTTAGTCCATCTTGATGTTAAACCCTTCCATAAATATAGTGACATAATTCAGGGTTATCATCTTTATTTGCCATCATTTAAAGTATGCAAGTCTAAATTTTAGAGGTTATAATTGGGAAACTAACACAACTAGAATAATTTATATGTATTTTAATTTAATGCTTACTCATATTATCTCATGCATTTTAAATTTGAGGTTATATGAGTGTGATTTACTATTTTAGCTGTCAATGGCACAATTGGCACTATTGTCAGGGAATGAAAGACTTTATGAATTAACCTCTAATGATTTTTTTCATGTAGCTTTTACTCCTATCATCTCATGCATTACAAATTTAAGGTTATTTGAGTTTTATTTCCTATTATGTCCATCAACTATATAGTTGGTGCCATTATCAGGGACAAGATCCTTGGAACCTATGTTGCAAGAGACTCTTATAGAGAACTATTATTTATTCATGTTTTAAAATTATTTTCTCTTTCAAACATGAATCTAAACTTTTTAGTGTCTTTTTTTTCCTTTCTCATCACTGATAACAATAAAGTATAATTTTAGAATGTATCATTGTATTCTTGTGATATGATTTATCCTAGAATAATTCTTCTAGTGGCGACTCCAACATTTTATTTGGTTTTGAAAGATTAGTTCCCACTTCAATTTATTAAATTTTGAGTATTCTCTTGTTTGTAAATATGGAAGGATTGCTATCCACCTTTATAGGTAATTCATCAAATAAGCTTGTCTCTAAGTTAAGTGATCATCATAAAATAAGGAGACAAGTTTAGAACACAATTTAAGGATAAATTTTTTAGGGAAAGGAGTGTCTAGACCACCATAATTTTATACACGTGAACTTATTTTTATTGAAATTCCTTCCTTAAAACAATCATCAAAGTTCTCTTAATAACCTAGAGTCTTACAATCATGTTTATTACCTAACACCTTCTCAACAAATTGAACCTCATCCTAGGTTTGATAACCCAAGTCCACCTCACTCACCCCCTCACAACCCTTGGTCATCTACTCTTGATCCCACCATATAAATAAATAGTCATGAGGCATAGAGATCAGAATGGATATAAATATCTTGCATTTAGGATTCCTTGATTCAGACCAATTAACTTTGATTAAAGGGAGGGTTACCCCAATTAAATTATGAATGATGTAAGGAATTCAATCTCGAAGTTTCAAGGGAACAATGTATTGACTATAAAGTAGCATTTGAGGTATTTTCACATTACAATTGAATACTATGAGGTAGAGCATGAGGATGCCTATACTAAACTTTTTGTGCACACACTAGAAGAAGATGCACATGAATGGTTCAATTCTCTTCCCCATGGATGCATAGATTCATAGGAAGAAATAACAAATTATTTTAAAATATAGTATAGTGATAGGATTGATCATCAGTTTCTTCTTGTAGAATTAAAAAAAAATAAATAAGAACTAAAATAAATGTGTGAAAGATTTTAATACAAGGTTTAATAAGACTATGGTGAGGTTGTAAAATAATGTCAGGCCAAGTGATATTGATTGTTTGATCAAATCCTATGATGAATATGATAAGAATGAAACATATTAATTGAGAGATAAGGCTCCCAAAAATTTGAGGTTCACTTTTAACACTGCCATCTAAATTCAAAATAACATAAAAGATGTGGGAAAGCATATAAACAAACGAGCTGATGTAAAGTTGACCAATCCTAAGAAGTCTCGATCCAATAAGACTTCAAACCTTGAGGAAACATTGAAAACCTTAGCCTCTATTATCAAAAAGATGTCATAAAAATTATCTAGAGTTGAGAATGAGATTCTTCATGGATCTTATATTAAAGATATAGATTAAAACTATAATCAATCACAAGGGAAGAGACATTCCCAAGTTGAATGAAATGATACAAATCAGAATAGAGAAGTTGGGAAGGTAGTTTCTAATCCATTGAATTCCAATGTTAATGTTGTATAATTATTTTTAAATTGATTAGTGTGATAAATGCTTCATACCCTATCCTCCTTTTGATGCTATAGAAAAAATTGATTAAGATGCATAAGAACCTAAGTCTTTTTCTAAAAATGATGAGATTATGATGTTTGATTGTCAAATATTTTAATGTAAAATGTTTGCCTCCATAGAATTTTTGATTAATACTACCATTGATCAATTTTTAGGTACATTGAAAGTGGTATGTGTCATAAATCTCAAATTTATTTGTGATATAAATATGACATAAGAATATGAGTTGCCCAATCATTATTTTGAATTTTTGAGATCTATGATGATTATAAAATATGATTGGGTAACTCCTTCAGTTAAGGACAAATAAGTATTAATTAGTAAAATAATTTCTGAAGAGAAATAATACAATCTAAGAAGAAAGAAACAAGGTGCTTATCCATAAGAGATTACCCCTACAGATCCAAGGACACGGGATAAAAATAAAGAATTGAAGAAAAATAAAGGGGTCTATAGTTCTTCCAAACTAACACCTTCTTCCTAAACTATCAAACAAAAAGGTGCTATATCCAAGAATAGAAAACCTATGTTATCAATTATTCCTAAGGGTACGAATGATGTAAGAAGAAATCCACAATTTAAAAATATTATTATAAATTCTAGTTCATCCCATCGTTTTCCCCCTCTGAATTTAAATGATCGTATTCTTGCTAAAAGTGTTGTACCCTTACTCCAAATATGCCCCTTCCTTAGTATAGTGTGTATAATATTTCCTAAGTATTGATTCAATAAAAAGTAATTGCCCCACTTGTTGAGATACTAAAAATACTAGAACATAAAAGGAGGGAATTTATATATTTGGAATTTAATGAGAGTACAACTAACAATGAGATTAATTAACCCACAACTCTCCTAGATGACAATGAAGAGTCACATGAGGTTATTGAACCAACCCTATATGTTTATTTGGGTACTTCATTGATGGAAAGATAGCTAGATGCTGACTCCTTCTTTACTACCTTGTTGATTAATGGTTTAATTATTTACAACTTTCTGCTTGACTCATGGGCCTCTTTCAATGTGATGCCCATGGGTGTCCTTAATAAGCTTGGAGTAAAAATAACATTTTCTTTTCATAATCCATATATGATGGACTCAAGAAAGATACCACTTCTTAGACTATTTAAAGGATTGCTAGTGAAATTGGTGATTCATCTAGGTAAGTTTCCAAACATGAATATGGTATTTTTGGATTGTCCTCCAAAATGGGGGATTTTAATATCAAGAATATGGCCTTCTAGCATGGGTGGTAGCATTTGGAAGGAACTTTGTTATCCAACTATTCCTTTGGAGGATAAGATAGTGAAAATTAATAGAGAACCTATAATGCTACATGTTCTTCAAGATATAGGGTGTGCTCTAAATGAGGTTCTGTATAGTGATGTAGAGCTGGGTAACTTTATTGGGAATGTAGACTGTGTTGAATAGTCTATTCATCTTGATGTTAGATTTGAGAAAGAAAGTGATGATGCTTGGAGAATATGTTTTTATGGGGATTTATCTAATATTGGGAATGGATATTTGGTTGTTTTTTATGCCCCTAATAAAAAAATCTTTGATGTTTTATTTCAAGCTATCTTTTGAGTGCATTAACAACATTGCAAAATATGATGCACTCTTTTTTGGTTCGAAGATTGCCTAAGAACATTCAATTAAAAGTCTGATTTTAAAGGGTTTTTTAGAGTTAATGGTTAATTTGGTCTAAAATTCTTATGCAATCAAAAATAAAAGGTTAAAATAATATATAAATGCTTTATGGATTTTTTTAGAATTTTTGGATGCTTTTAATATTTATCATCATGATAGAAGTTTCAACAAGGAACCTAATAGACTTGACAAGTTGGGTGTTCAGTTTGAAAGTGATAATATGAACCCTCACTATTAGTATCAACTGGAATTACTTATCAGACCCATAGTCCCATACAACATTAATCATTAGCAAGTCTTTGATGATTATGATAAGATTAAAAGGTTTCTCAATTGTGAGGTAGAACTTTAGGATTGGATCATAGACATAGAATCCATGGTCCAAATCTATGATGGGAAAGAAATGTTTTTTGGAAAAGATATCATTAAGTGAAAAAAACACCCTCCCAAGAGGATTGGCAAGTTTAAAGTCATATTTTGATGGAGTAGATATAATTAAAACTAGAAATTTCTTTATCTCAAAATATGTGATTGAATGCAATTTGGTCCCTGAAGAAAATCCAAGAAATGTATAGATTAGTTCTCACTTAAGTGTAAAAGATAAGTAATCTTACATTAAATTATTGAATAATTATAAGGATTGTATGGCTTTGTATTATTATGAATTGAAAGCATATAGAGATGATTTGTTTCAACATATAATCCCATTATAGCCTAGAAGCAAACCTTTTAGACAAAAGTAGAGACCTATTAACCACATCTTGGCCACTAATATGTGGGAAAAGTTAAACAAGTTAAGGGATGGTGGTATTATTCAATCTATTAGGTTTTCATCATGGGTGGAAAACTTAATCCGTATAAGAAAGAAGAATGATGATATCAGATTGTTTATGGATTCAGAAATTTTAATAAAGAATTTTTTAAGGATAATTACCCACTACCTAATATGGATAATGTGGTTGCATAGTTTTATAGGATTAGGGATGTTTTCCACATTAGATGGTTTCTCAAGGTATAACCAAGTTATGGTAAAAGAATCTAATAGACCCAAGACTATGTTTACAATGCCTTGTGACACTTATCTCTACATGGTGATACCTTTTGTGTTAATGAATATCAATGAATTGTTTTAGATAGATTTGGATGTCACTTTTAAAGGGGTAATTAACAAGTTTATTATTATATATTTGGATGACATTATAGTGTACTCAAAAAATAGAAAATTGTATTTGGAGTATCTAGAAAAACATTCCTTAGATATAGGGAATTTGACATTTCCATTCATCCAAAGAAATGTCACATTAGACTATAATAGGATACATTATAGGGACACATGGTGTCTATGGATGGTGTCATGATTGACCCAGAGAGAGTGGAAGCCATTAAAAAAGTGTTTATCCCATAATCCAAGAAGGGAATTCAGTCCTTCTTTTGACAAATCAAGTTTTGTGTCTAACTTTATAGAAATTATTCTGCCTAGTGCTTACATTCTACAAAATGACCAGACCATCAATTAGGAGGAAAAGGACATATAAGATTTTAATGACATCAAGTGAACCGTGAAGTCTGTACCTATCTTGGACAGTCCTATTTATACTAGGTAATTTCAAATAGTCTTTTTTTCATCACATAATATTGTGCTTATTATTCCATTGCAAAAGTATCATGATGGTGATGAATAATCAATAGCTTTCTTAAGTAGAGCTATATATTGATCTATACTGAACTATACTCTCATGGAAAAACAAGACTTTGCCCTCTTGAATTTTTTAAAAATGTTTAAACCTTATATTTTGAGTTCAAATATTATTGCATATGTCCCACATATAATGGTCAAGGAAATATTGACTCAAATTGAAGTATCAATCATGAGCTAAAAGAGGGAAAACAAGTTTTAAGAGAATTCCATGGAGATCTAAACCAAAACATTAGTGAGAGTGATGGGATTAGATAAACTCATGGCTAAGACCAATTTATAAGTTGTGGATGTAAATACTGATGTTCTTAATATTGATGAATATTTAAGTGAAATTTTCATGTCTTCATGGTACAAGGACATTTTTTATTACTTTTAATGTTTTATTTTTCCTCCTAAATTGTATAAGAATCAAAGGAGAACTCTTAATTGTGTATCCCAAAAGTATTTCTTGACTAAAAATAGATTACCATGGAAGAATCTAGATGGGGTTTTCTTAAGGCTTGGAGAGATGGATAATGGTGGCCATCACTATTCAAAGATGTTTCACAAAAAGTAAGAAAATGTGAGAAAAGTTAGGAATTCAATGAAGTTTGAAGGATTATAGATCAATCCCCTTGTAACCTGTATCGATTGAAGGCTTATTTAGATAATCGGGAATGGATTTTGTTTGGGATATCACCGATGCAATAAGTGATAGACATATATGGATATTGGTTTCAACCAACTACTTTAAAACATGGGTTGAGGTTGTGCTTACAAATAAGGCCAAACATCACATGATCATGAAATTTCTATTGATTCACATTATTTATATTTTTGGTGTGTCTGTCAAGTTAATTAATGACATTACCATGAGTTTTATAGATAAACCTTTGGTAGAAATGTGTAAAGAATATGGGATCACATTAATTTATGCTTCCAATTACAAACCTCAGGGGAATAGGAAAGTATAGTATAGTAATATTAACTTTCTCAAAATAATTATAAGCAATTTAAAAGATAAGAAGAAGTAGATGGGCGAACATCAAAAATGTGCTTTATTGGCTGATATGGTCACATGTAAGAGAACTACAGGCATGAGCCCTTTTGATCTTGTTTATGGATCCCAAGTTACTTTACCTTTTAATCTATATTTTCCAACATTTTGCTTCATGAAATGGCTATAAGGAGGTGATTAAGTTAACCACTATAAAAGCAGAATGAACCAGATTATTGAGCTTGATGAAAATACAAACAAGCTCATGAAAGACACTTGAATTTCAAGGAAAGACTCAAAAGAATATTTTTAAAAAAGGCCACTCAAAAAACATTTCAAATATGAGATTTGGTTTTACTTTGGGATAAAATACATGAAGAGAAAGGAAAACATGGAAAATTAAATGCCTTGTGGATGGACCCTTATTCTATTTACTACAAAATTAGGGAAAATATTTTTCTCTTAAGAGATTTGCATGGTGAGATAATACAACTGCCATTTAATGACTATTGGAGTATATAATCCCTAAGTGGTGATGCATATAATTAATGTATGTTTTTTTTACCTCTTAGAGGTTTTTGCACGTATATATGTGTTTTATGGTGTGTATCTTTGTCTCTTTTTTCTCATCTAGATCTAGTGTGCATATTTTTCATTTTACAAGTTCAATCATCATATCAGAGCCAGTTGATGATTGATCAAGAGGCAAGATTATAGATCAGGTTTTTGGCTTGTGTTGTAGCCTAGATCCATCCATTTCTTCAGCCATGGTATGTTCATGATTTTTTTTTAAGTTTTTCATTGAATAGAAGTAATTTTTTCTTCATTTATTTCTTCTCTTAGAGCATAGAGATTTTATATTTATGTATTTTCTCAGATTTTAAGCTTATTTTCATGATAAAAACCTATTTGAGAGTCTCAAAATGGGTTAAAATTCATTATATTTGTAAAATTTCTCTATGTAGTTTAATGATATTTGTGAAAGTGTTTTCGAACCTAACTGTAGATTTAACACTTAGAGGTAGGTGCAAACTTGAAGAAAACCAACAAGTTTGAAAATTATTTTATTTTCAACATTTTTATATGGATCTATATGTTTTTATTTTAAAAATTAGATTTTGTGTAATAAATATCTATTATGGTCACTCTATTGGCTTAGTTTGGCCATTTCTAACCATTTAGGATGTTTAATTCACCAGATTTGGACTCCTGTAAGTGTTTTCCTAATTTTCTCTCTCCTTCTAGCTCACTATTGTATGGATTTGTATGGCTTACTTGGAGAAAAAATTAGAAAAAAATTATTTGTGGATCCTCTACTCTCTTTTTTGGCTCTTGAAGAGTGTTTCATGTATTTTAACCATTCAAATATCTTTTCAGACCTTGCAAACATCTCCATGACTTCAATTTTTTTCTTCCCATCCTCCATTGGCATCCATATTTAGCTTATATTGTCTTGTGTGAAAAAAAATAGTTTTTCATTTCTTGACCTTTTTCAGGTCTATAAAATGCTAGATATTATTTTCTGAGCTTGTAGATGTCATTGGTGAAGCCAGTTGAGGAAAAGATGAAGTTCTTTTTCTATACACTCTCACCTAAGGGATCATAAGGAGGCCTAGAAATTTTTTAAAAGAGCTCAAAATCTTTTTTTGATGGTTTCAAAGGTTTTGGAGGAGGATTCCTAAGCAAAATAAATCTTCAAATCATCCAAAATGGTGTCTTGGAGTGCCTTCTATGCTCCCCTACTCTCCACCTATGACATTCTTCTTCTTTTGCATTTCCAATAGCTATATTAAATTATTAGTATAGTTTTTAACAAAGTATTTAATAAATATGGTATTTATTTAATTCACTCTTTCCCGCCTATGCTAAGAGGACCCCACTTTATATTAAATACATTGGATTTAATTTGAATTTAATGCATGAAATTATTTTCGATAAAAATATTTAATTTTGTTTCATTTTTTAAAAAATAAAATAAAAGTAGATTACAAAAAAAATGGGGTTAAACTCATATTAGTGCATGCATAATTTTAATAAGCTTAGTGGGTGGGTTGGAAATTGTATTTTTGATAAGATTTTCAACTAAGAGAGGTCAAGATTTGGAATCCCCTCAAACCTCCTCTTTTGAGCAAAACATAATCTATTATTAAAAAATACTTTTTATTCTACATGATTTTTCACGTAGGAATGTGTGTCATGTATGATATTGTTCATCTTGTGATCTATCAACTCCATATAAATAATAGTCATCCAACTAGTCAATTTTTAGGTTTTGATATGTTATGGACACATCAAAAGGTTAAATTTTTTATTTGAAACATTCTATTTCTATTTTCATAACATTTTGGTCAAATAGTGCTCTTGTAACACTATATATGGCATTTGCAACAAATCCTTGTGACACTTAAAACTCTAAATTTTATTAAGAATTTTGATTAAATTAGTGTTTTTATACATTATGAAGTTGTTTTATAATCAAATAAAGTATGAAAACACATTAATTTAAGTGTCAAAACTTATACCTCCTTAGTGTCAAAATATGGAAACTGAGCGTGTTAACCTTATAGGGAAGCAATGGCTTCACCTAGTTTTATATTAGACATATCCCATTTGTTAAATAGATCAAACTATAACATTTAGAAAATCCAAATTAAGTTTGAGTTCATGGCTAGAAAATTGTGGAATATTGTTGTCAAGATTGAAAAACCACCAATAGGAAGGAATGTGACACTTGAACTTATAAATGCATTTGAATAAAAATCACAAGAAGAAATGCCAATCATTTTGAGGAGTGTTAAGAATGAGTTCTTAATCCATATTGGTATTCATGAATCCCCTACTGATGACTAGAAACTCCTTGAGTTAGTACATGAGGGCACTTATCTCTCTATAATCATTAAATTGATTCTTGAACTGTTAACCACTCCTATGAAAGGAGATGGAAAAGTTGTTAACTTTCTTTAAAAAATTAAGGACCTTAAATATCAATTAGATGGATGTAACTATAATCTAATCCAAGATCAATTAATTTATTTTATCATCTAATTGAACATTCAAAAAAAAAATTGTAACTTCATTTTCACTCTAAAATCCAAATACCTTATAAAACAAGATATCCCTGATCTCTCTATTCTTTCCACTCTCTTGATTCAGGAAGAGAAAGTTATGACTAAATTTGACTCCAAAGAAAATTCCACTAAGATAATTCTATCTTTCAAACCTATTGTCAAAAATAATAGAAACCAGTAGTTTAAATCTTGATATATTAATGGCCCTAATAGGAACTTTCAATCTTGTAATAGTCATAAAGTTAAGCAAACTGGAAAGTATAAAATATGTGGTAAAGTTGGACACAAACAAGAATATTGTTATAGAAACAAGAATAGACAAAACCACAAATAGTATAAATTTAACAAAGGGAAGAAAAATGGTAATTCTAACCATCAAAAAAATAAAAACCCTAATCCATGACAACAAACTAACATCATTGCTTTATATGCTACCTTAATTGCTTCTAATGAGACAGAATGGATTTTAGATAGTGGTGCCTCGCATCATATGAATTTTATATCAATTTTTTTGGTGGACACCAAAGATATATTTGAAATTATCTATCTCAATGATAATTCATTCTTAGAAACAACTAAATAAGGAACAACTAAATTTGTAAATGTTGTTATAAAAGATGTTTTATATGTTCCCAAACTTATGAAAAATCTTCTATCCTCCTCTCAACTTATGAATGATAACTTCATTGTAACCTTGATCAAGGATAAATGGTCTATTAAAAATCAAAATAGTTCCTTGATTGTTGGAATAATTCAATACAATAGGTTATATATTTTCTCTGATCAATCCTCATAAAATCTTTCATCACAAGGCAAAAATGAGTTTTAACTTTGGCATGAAATATTAAGTCATGTTAACTTTAGAAAATATGTCTACTCATCATCTTGTGAATTATCTACTTGTTATATTTCAACATCAAAGAACTTGTGAGGAGTGCTTACCTAGTAAGCAACACACAAATATTTCTCATGAAAATCATGATGCAAACTTCACTAAATGTTAGAGCTTGTTCATAGTGATGTTGTAGGACCATTTGAAGTTCCCTTTCTTAATGGTTCTTTATATACCATCACTCTTATTGATGATCACTCTATGTTGGTTTGGTCATATTTTAAAAGCATTCAATCCTTCTACACTTTTTATAAATGTAGATTAATTGGGAAACTTGTGTCATATTTTATAGTCATGTTTTATATGACTTGACAAGGATTTTATGCACAAGGCCTAACATAGAATATTGTACGGAATTTGGACTACAATATGATCACTACGTGTATATTTATGTCATATTGTGTGTTATTATAATAGTTTTGTAAAATTATCTTATTGTTAGTAAATGCTTCTAGGTTCCTTCAAAATACTAACTAAATTTCTATTGTTATATATTTTGGTCTAAAAAGAAACCAAGTGTTGCTCAAATTAGGATATTTGGCACAGTTGCTTCCATTTTTTTCTTCCTAAAAGAAAAAATATAGAAACTTAATCCTATCTCTTGCAAAAAAAACTAAAAGGATTAAGAGTGTATGATTAATCTTCAAGACAAATCATTAAATTTTCATTTTCTTAAAAATATTTATGTGAGACTCCTTTGAAACCTCATTTAATTTAGTCATTTGATGAATCAATCTCTCCTATTTCTCCTATAAATAAATAAAGGCCTTAGAGGAAGTTGATCTAATTTTAGATAACTTAGAGAGTGAGGTGGATCCCAAGTCACTTCTTTTCAATCTAAAAATACCCAAGTGAAAAATCTTTAATTAAATCATCTAATCTTGATAGTCTTAACAATTGACTAGAGGTCAATATACATATCATACTTTGATGACTATGTATGAATATGAATCTCATTTTTTATTCAAGATATTAGATAAGACACTAACATTGTTTTCAAATTATTATTATTATTATTATTATTATTATTATTATTATTATTATTATTATTATTATTATTATTATTATTATTATTATTATTATTATTATTATTATTATTATTATTATCAATTTAAAATGGGTTAGCATGTAATGCATATCATCATGTTTCATTTTGATCATGTTTGCTAATTCTTAAAGCATCTTTTATGATAACACGTTTAGATTATTTCATTTCATTTATGAATCATTTGATTGTTTATGCTAGCATGATTATATGTTTCATTTTGAAATTCTAGGGTAAATTGAGTTTTCATTATTGGCTCTCCATCATTTAACTTACCAATCATTCTATTCATACATCTCTAAAAATAATTTTAGTAATATATCTATTTTATTGGATTATTGCATATCATGTTAATCTCTATTTGACGAATGAGAGGCCACATAGCTTAATCTTTTGTTTTCAAATATATATCATTCAAAAATTGAAGCTGATTAATCTAGAAAAGTTTTAATACAACATAAATAAGCTATTACTAATAATATATCTAAATTATTTTGTATCATATTATTAGTAAAATTATTATATGTGCATCATATGATAGATCATGATGCTCATATTGTCAATATTCGAGACGTTCAATAATGAATTTCATATAATAATTTATGTTTATCACTAGAATTGAAATCAAACTCATCAACTTATTTATGACTTTATGGTTTCAAATGTGCGTTATCATATAAAAACATATGTCATATTTTATATTTATGGATGTGGTTATTGTAATGCTAACCATAATATGATATCATGAATCCATTATCTTTTGGATGTGTTGGAATTTTATGCAAGTGCTAAAGTTGTATATCTAGAGAAAATTCTTGTGTAGCACCAATAAACTATTGAAGTACATGTATAGGTTATCCAGGATAAAAATAATCAATGGGGATCTGTATAATGTCCTATGCGAACATTGGCAATATATGTCTTCACAAACTGCTTGGTTCCACCAAGTCTTGTCAATTTTATACAATGTTAGGTCTCTAAGAGCTACCATTAAGGGGGATTGTGTATGTCAATGTCACTTCTCGGCCTTATATATTTATTCTTCACTATAATTTTTCTCATTGTATAACATTGTTAAATCTCTTATGTCATTTTAGTAAACTTCATATTGAAGTTTTACTTTTCTACCCAATACTTATAAGATTATATAGGTCCTTATTTTATAAAAGGATATAATATTTTTTTCATTACTCATGAGAAACTATGAGTGGTATTCTCATGATCATGCTATCCTAAGCTAACTTTAATTATTTTATGGATTATAATTCCCTTTGTTTCAAAAGGTAACCTTGGCATGATGAAGGTTTTTCCTTGACCTCCTAAACTCATCATAGATGGTTTATGGGGGACACTTACTTTATTTCTAAAGGTGACTATTGTTGGAATTATTAATGGTTAATTTATGCTATTCATGTACCCTTAATACATTAAAATATACCATTTTTTTAAATGTCACCTCCATAAATGATTGAATATTTTTATGGTCTATGGAAAGGTTACACATTAGTGAAATTTTTCCATGAATATCATCACTACCTTTATCCACACCAAGAGTGATGTATTTTTCCTTTATTATAAAGGAATGCCTAGATGGATGGATATTTTCCTTAAAAAAACCCCACTTAACATTAAGGGGTAGTGTTGGATCATATAATGGTTAAGTGGTGCATTTATGTATCCTTAATAAATTAATTACAATATTAAATAAATAATGTGATTTATAATTTATGAGGTCATTCTAATGAAATAATAAAGCATATTATTATTAATGTTGGAATGATTAGTGTAGGTTGGAATCATTACTTATGGTCAAATATACCAACCCATGTGACCAAGGGGACAAGTCTGACCCATGTAATCTGACTATTGGAAAGGTCCCACGTCTTCTACAGTTGTATTACAACTGTCATATTGACTTTCCTATATTATTGAGATTTTACATTGCAAAACACATAACGCTAATGCTTATGCAAATGCTCATACTCATGTATTCAATCAATTCCATCTAGTTTTTGTGAAGATTCATAGAGAAGAAGTGAGAAGAGAAAGTTATATTGGGTGCATATTAAGTTTCTCAAATAATGAATAATATTTGTGGGTTTTTACCTCTTAGAGTCTTTCCATGTATATTTGTATTCTATGGTGTGTACCTTAACTTCTGGTTTCTCATCTACAAACAATGTCCATATGCCTCATTTTACAAGTTCTACCAATGACATACATCTAAATGACTTCCTTGACTAGATCCATGTTAGTGTAAAGTAATGTACAATGTAGAGTCTTTTTATTTTATTTACCCTATGCACTAAAAGTTTTTTGTATAGTTATTTTATTCTTTTCCATTGTGTGTTAGTTTTTAGATCCTCCTAATCTATTTTTTGTGGTCTACCCTGATTATGTTGAGTTTTCAAAGGTGTTCGATATGAAATTATAAAAATTATGACTCTATAGCCCAAGGAATAGGCATTTTGTTTTATTCTCTTGGAACATTTTCACACCCTTAAGGGGTGTACATCCTCAAGTGAGATATAGTGTTAGTGCCCAAATCTATACCAATTAATTTGTGTTGTTTCCAAAGAAATGAACATTTGAAGGTCTAATTATTTTCCCTAAAGGAAATTCACAATAATGCTCATCCAAAACAAAAATCCACTTTTGCAATCATGTTGTGCAAACCCCATAAAATTTGGTTTCACCTATACTTAATGTTTCATGTTTTTTAGTGTGATTTTATTGTAGGAAACATAATGGAATCGAGTTACGAAGAGTAGAAATGAATATATAAAAAACTAAAAAGTCTAATAATATGTTTGTAAAAGCACAAGGTCTTAGGACTTAAAGAGGGGATTATAATGTTGTATTACAACTTTAACATTTAATATTCAAAGTGAACATGAGACCCCAAAACACACATCTTGCCTACTACAAATTTTGAAAATGAAATGGAAAATATGATGCTCGAGACATGTGATATCAAAATGAGAATGCTAATGTTTTAAATTCAAAGCAAATATGATGGTCAAGGGTGAAATTACAAATAAAATTTCAGAAGGTGTTGACATGCCTATGAAATTTCATAAAAATCAAGTGTAGAGATGTTATGTACTTGTGAAAATGTGCAAATGTACACTTGAGTCCCAAAATATCACCAAGTTTTAATATGTACCTCAATTCCACAAATGTATGAAGTGTAAATGCATAAGTAAGGTTTAAAATCTTGTAGGAGGGAAAAATTGGTTCATATGGTATTTGGTGGCAACTGTAAAAGCAAAAAATAAATGCAAATTATGTGATCAAAGGGAACAATGAGAAGGCAATCCACTTCATGAAGAGAAAATTCATATGTCTGAAGCAGCAGTGTGTGGACCTCAATTTTTTTGAATCAATGCCCCTCAGGGATTACAAAGGATCATCTTAGCATAGTTAAGAGAAAATTTTATATGGACAAACATGAACATGTTATGGAATATAAGGTATCAAATTTTGAGAATGCTTTTCTTTCAAATAGTTTTGGACCTTATGGAAAGCCACTATTTTCTAGGTTGGGATAGGATTTTTATTATGAGGATGTTACAATAGTTGAATATTTACAATAGAAGAAGGGAGAAAATAGAGATTCTGAAGGAGAGTACCACTTAGATACTTGAACCATGTGAGAGAGTACTAGAGAAGAAATAGAATTCCAAAATTGATTCTATGCCTTGAGGAGTGATTTATATTCTATATTCTTAACTCCATTATATAATATTCTTTTTGAAGAGTTGGAAATGGTGACCGGGTCGTTAGTTGGAAATTCATTTTTAGCTCAAGTGGGAAACTGGTTAGTTAAAAAATTGGGCAAATTTGTTGCATATAAAGACAAAATAAGTTTGCACTATGAAAAAATATTCTCCTCTAAGCTCAAATCTAACCATGATATGGAAAAATAAATACCATAATGCTTTCCTTGTAGAGCATGAGAGTCTTCAAACATATGCATATATATATTCCAGATGGAACATCTTTTAGCAATATTCTATGTGAGAAAATATTATATAAGTAAAGAGGGATTGTCCTCTTTACATGGGATTTTTAACTTTCAAAAATCTCCTCTATATATAGGGTTTTTTTTTTTTTTTTTTAAGGATTTCTTGCTATGTTTTTTTCTTCTATTACTATGGTGATTGTTGTGTAGAGTCATTAGAAAAAATTTAGATCATTTATGTATATGACTCCCCTATTGTAGAGAAAATCTAATATGCTTTTCACCATGTTAGCATTCTAAACATTGATGTATATTGATTTAATTTCAAGTTGATAGAAACCACATGTCATTTTTGCTCTTTCTTCTCAATTAAATGCAATATCATATTCTTCATGCGCTATTGATTGGGTATCTAGTTTTATGTCTCCTAATGGTAATTATCCTGGGCATGGAATTAGATTGTAAAATCCTTTCTGCATTGTGATTTTGGAATGTTTTGGTGACAATATTTTATGGGTATCTTAGATTTTTGGATTTGAAAGAATAAGGTGCTTAAGACTTTACTTTGTAGTAGGTGATTTGGAGGTGTTAAGGAACATTTGAATGCTTTCATTGGAATGGTATCAACAAATGAAAATCATTCATGATAGTTGTTTTTATCTTGTTTCTCAATCCTCTACATCCTAGAATAAGTGATAATATGGTTGTTGAAGGAATCCCCAATGCTTAAAGCCATCACAACCCTTTAAATTATAATTAACTCAAACCCCCTATCCTACCCCTAAAATAAATACATCTTGTTGAAGATCTTAAGTTTTATTTACTTATTGTTGCATAAGTATTCTAGATCTAAAAATGTCTCTATAGTTCATCTTTAAATACTAGCACTGTAATTTTCCATTTTTACTATAGTTGTCAACAATTTCAATATAAATGAAGAATAAAATCACATTTTATCTTGATTTAGTAGCTTGTGTCTAATTTTAAAAGCATTTACTCATTATGTGTGACAACACTTCCTATGTGGGCTATGCAAGTTTTATTATACAATAATCATATATGTATTTATGCCAATAATCCCTAGAGATTGAAATGTAGTATCCCTCCTTATGACCAAGATACCCCATAGGTCCTCTCACCTTGGTTTAGGGATAGCTAGAAGTTATGGGGAACTAACCATACCCTTTGTTGGTATCTTTCAGCCATTAGCTATGTTTAGTCCATCTTGATGTTAAACCCGTGACTGAATATAATGAAATAATTTAGGTTTATCATCTTTGTTTACCATATTTTTAAGAATGCAAGGATTAATTTTAGAGGTGTACAACTAAGAACTAACACCTTTCCCTTGTATATGTTTTTTATTTGTTGTTATATGACAATTTTTTCTTTGTCTCTTTTTTTTTTCTATCCTTTATCCTTCATCTTATTTGATCTTGTGTTGAATATATTTCATTGTTTTCGTAAAAGGGAAAAGTTCCTTTCAAGACCTTTATTTTACCTTTATAAAAAAAAATAGAATCCTTGGATCAAGGTCAAAAGGATTAGAATCCAAAATAGCAAAGATGGTTAGAAGGAGATGATTTGGATTGATTAATGAATAAAAAGGAAGAAAAATCAAAATATGTGATAGATATTTGAAAACCTATTATAAACAATAAAGATAAAAGACTGCAGATTGAAGAATGCAGTGAAGAATAAATTATTCTTTGCTTACTTGAAGAGGAGACCATAGGTAAGCTCGAGCAAGGATAACTAAGCATAAAAGTGAATTTATCATTGTTATATGTTTATTATTTATGCTCTTTCCCTTAAAAAAAAAGTAATCATTAAACTCCAAAAATGATTTATAAATATATTTTGAATAAGGATGCCTATTTTTAACGACACAGACAAGGTGTAAAATTATATTCAATGGACAACATAGTGGAGCTTAACATTTTACAGTCAAAGAAAGAATAAATGATCCCCATAAAACTAATAGAGTCAACCCCTATTCCAAAAAAAACATCTTAAGTTAATTAATCCCAATAATTACACTATCATTCAAGATCAAGAGGTTGAATAAAACATGATAAAAGTAGTAGGATCAATGGATGGAAGAACAAGTCCAAGGCAATTATTGAAGAACATGGAGCTGAGTCATCCAAGGAAGCTTCACCAACAACTAAATCTATTAAGAAGACCTAAAAATATTTTATTTATTTCATGAGAAAACATTTTAAGAGGACCATAAATCTTGTTGGTTCCAACCCATCAATCACTTTTGAAGGGGAAGAGTTAAAGACGATCCTAAAATGGGAGTAGGTGGTGTTAAACAAGGGGATGATCTATAGATTTTCTAGTGTTTGGATTTCATTAGTTGAGCTTTGGGGATGGAATGAAAATTAATGGAAGACTATTATAGAAGGTAGCATGTAACTCTCTCCATATGCCAAAGGTTTTTTTTTTCATAAAAATATTGTTAAGGATGAGAGGGATATATTCCAAGACAAGGTCTAAAATTGGGTCCAAAAATTTCTTGAATCTAAGCCTTGGTATCCATAGTTTGAACCAATCATTGAATATTTTATTATCAAACCAACCCAACTAAGGATACCTCATATCTAATTCTAGTTTTGGATTGATTTTTGTTTTATATATATAGGGAATACTTTGGGTGTTTTTAAATCCACAGAACAATAATCAAAACAATTTAACATTCTATGTTTTACCATATTTTAGTCAATATTAATATTTTATAAAATCTTCCAACTCATATTGATGGAAGGATTCATGAGAGGAAGTGGAAACAAACTCTTAATTAGAAGGGATTGCTCTTTTTCTACCATAAATGCTTTGAAATAGGTCATCTTGTAAATGTTTGTGTTATAATTAAGTATATATTTAGGGTTTTATGTTGGAACAAACCCCCCAAATATATATACAAATAGTTTTCATTATATTTATGAGTATAAAAACTAAGATAATGAAAGTGAATTTCTAAAAGTGGTAGTGGATGTCACAAATCTAGTGCAAAAAGTTAGTATGCCTTGTGTTGTATATCTTACAAAAGAAAAGGTATTTTATCCATGATAAGACTTGTTGAACATTGAGTTTGTATCAGAAATGAATATTTATTCATTAGGAGATATTAAGGATGTGATGGCTTAGGTGCCTTTAAAAAATATTCAATCAAATAATGTTGTAGAAATGACTATTCTGATCATCCCTAGAGCATGTGGAAGTGGTGATTGGATGGTTGTTAGTAATAATAAGAAATAGAAGGGATAGAATTGATCAAAAACTTTGAATATGACCCTCAGATATAAAAAGGAAAATTATATAAGAAGGTCTTAGGACTCCTGGCATCTTGTTTTGGTATTTTTTTTTATTTCACCTTTTGGTTGTGTTGGGTATAATTATTATTGTATCTAACATGTATGGCCATGTCTATTAGTTTATTCTAAAGATTAAAGTCCCTATCTAAAACTGCACTTTACCAATAATAATTAAAAAAATAGATGGAAGAAACTACAATATTTAGAGAGAGAAACAACTAGAGTTAGAACTCAATCCAATTTCTTCTCATGAACGAATGTAAGAGAATATCTTGAGGAAGTCATTTGAAAATCCTGAGATATTACATATACCTTTGACATTATTAACCATAATTAGGGTGTTTTTAAAAAATAGAATTTGACTTATGTATATTTTTTCTAATCCTTAGTAGGTAAAGGGTGGAATCTCAATCAACTATGTGATATAATAAAAAGAAATGCTAAATAATCTAGAAAGAAAATAAGGAAATAAGGGATGTTAGATCTAAGGATCTTTGAATCCAGGAAAATAGAAAGTAAGAGGCAATTGAGAGTTTAAACTCCTAATTTTATCTTTTTTCTTTAGATAATTTGTAGTTTCTTTGATACTATAGTTATTTATATTGCTAGTTTGTAGTTCTCTTTCTGTTTGAGATCTAGGTAGCTCTCATGGATGTCATCTTTGGTTGACTATCCATTTATTTGTGTAGTTTTTAATGGTGGATAACAACCTCCTTTTTTGGGTTTTTAGGAAAGTTGATCTTCTTTATTTACCCTACTCATTCATTGTTGGTTTATTGTTATTTAATTATTTGTCCTATTTTTGATGGTAGTTATTGAGACATGTATGAGAGATTTTTGATATATCAGTGAATTTTTTTAAAAGGTTTCAATTCCTTTTAAAACCCACTTCCTTGTAAAATTTGAATCATAACCTATACCAAGTACTTGTGCACATTTTAGTAGAAATGAACATGTGGCAATTGCCACTTCATATATTGGGAAAGATAGTAAATGTGTATTTGTTGATCCTACACCTATTGATAAGGAAAATTCATAAAATAATTTTCATTTTGAATCCATTAATGAATAAAAATTACATGTGTCAATTGCTCCTAAAACAAATCATACACTTATTAGTGACAATCAACATGTAGCGATTATAATAATTATTATTTTATTAGTAATAGGATTGTTTTAAAATGGACCCATCCCTTTTATATGGGAGAAGAAAAAATGTAGTAATAAATAATCGCATGAAACACCTCTACTAGTGGTAAATGTAAAACTTGCTACAAAAAAGCTACAGGGCATCAATAATGCAAGCATAAATTAGAAATTATTTACTTTGTAGATTAAAAATAAAATTTTATAGATTAAAATTATTTGCTACATAGATATAAATTAGAAATTTTAATTTTCTTCCTTCATTGTATATAAAAACTTAAGAAGCTGATATATAATTTTTACTCTCCAGGATATATAATTAATTATGAAAATCTATAAGAAAAAATTCCCCAAAAGGACTAACCCTATACAAGTGAAGAAATGGTTGAAAGGTGTAATTTTGAGGGAGTTTTATTTATAGCTGTAATCAATGATATAGACAAAACACCTTTGATTTTTATGTATCAAGAGGTATAATCTCTCCTATCTAAGATTAATGAGATAGAAGAAAGATAAAATTTGAATGCTCCAACTCGAGGAATAGAGCATAATTTAGGTCATATTGGAAAAGAAATGTGTGATCCTATTCCAACAATATAACTACATGTGTACCTCTCCTTAGTTTTCTCCTATTGTCAAAGATGAAATCACTCTAAGTTTATATTCCCATCAAACACTCATAAGACCTGGAGGTACTTAGAGAAACACATTCTAATTGAATCTCATCATAAGAGTGAAAATCATGGATTATAATAGATTAAGAAGGTTGGAAGTAAATCGGAGAAGGATGTTAATAAATTTTTAAACTATGACTTTTTTTGCTCTATGTCTCTTCTCCAATATTTTCAAAGGTTCTAGAAAAAATTAGTTAAGAGATTAAAATTTGTAATATTAATATAGAGGTGCCTAAAAAATACCTTAGTGATGATTCTTAAAGCAGGAGTTATTGGTGAACTAAAGGCCCTTTTGAATAGATGTACTCATTATTTCTAAAGAGAAATTTAAGCTAATTTATTTTGTTGGTGACAAAAATTGCACTACGTAATTTGTGCCCTTTCCCTGAGATATTAGTTCCTAAGAGTTTAAATATACCCCTATCTACAAATGCCAAACCAGGTCATTTGAATCTTGCTTTTATAACCAAGTTATGAAGAGCTCGTAATCCTTGTTTCAACTAATATTTAATAGTTCTATGTTTTAGTGGCATTGTAGGGTCCATGGTTAAAAATAAAGTTGGGATTAATTAAAATTAATATGTACTTAAAAAATACTAAATCAAAGTTCCCATGTAGAGGTCTAAGGTTCACAATAGTGGATGTTTTGGTAGGAATTGCAATGTCAAAATGCAAATTTTCAATTTTGAAATTGCATTCACTACTCTAATGTCCATGGTGGAGATTCTAAGGGATAAAACAACTTTGCATATTTGTAATTTGCAAATTGAAAATGGAATTCAAAATTTTTCCACCCATAAGGGAGTTTATGTATTAGTTTCAATGTCCAAGAAAAAATATGTTAAGCCCACATAAAGGGTCAAATGCCCAAGTGGAAATCTAAAATCCAAATGTGGTGGAGGTTTTCAAATAAAATTAAAAGTGAATGCTTTTGAATCCAATGGTTATGGCTTGGGGGTTTTCATGGTCCATGTAGAAAGAAACAAAAGGACCACGTAAATGTATGAAATCCCACATAAATATTTTAAGAGGATCAAACTCAAATCCAATAGTTGTACACATGGATGTCCCCATATAGGTAGGTAAAAGTTTCACTATGTGTGTGTGTTAGCGAATATCCACGATGGAGATACAAGTCTATTTTGCAATTAAAAATTAAAATGTATAATCAAATCTCCCAAGTCTAAGGGGAAAATAACATGAAAGTGGATGTTTTCAAATTACAAACTGCAAATAGATCTCCACCACCAATAACAGAAGAAAAGTGTCAAACTCGATGGAAATGTCTAGTGGAGAAACAAATCCAAAAATAAAGTTTTGAAAATGATATTTATAAATTGTGTTTGAGTGTTCAATGCCTGACACAAAGCACCAGTGAAAAGACAACGAGAGTTGTCAAGCAGAGATTTTAAAGTAAAATACAACATTTAAATTGAATTTAGAATTAGAAAACCCAATGATGGAAATACTTGGTAGGGAAAACAAAAATGAAATATAAGTTTTAGAGAGACAATTTTAATATACAATTTAAAATCCAAAACCTATAGAATACAAATGTAAAAAGGGCATAGGGTTCAATTTGTTTTTTAAAAAGTAGGAATTTTTGTGTGTCATGGTTTGATTATGAAGTGACATGAAATCCAAGGGAAGAAGACAAATGTTGTTTTGGTCTATTTCCACATAACATTTATTTCATTACTCTAGAGTATTAGCATTGATATGTTTAATATATTAGTGTTGAACATCTAAAAAGGAACATTGACCCACTAGAATTATTGGTGCTACTATTTATGATAGAGTTATTATTTTAGAAATATATAAATGAAGAAATAATAGGATTTTTAATTAACAATAATAGGGATTTATACTCTAAATAATGGGTTCATTTAAAGGCTAAGAGATCAACACATAAATTTAGAGGAGGCTGAGAACAAATTGGAAGAACACCAATGGTAACATAAGATTCAGAGTATTTTCATAAATGAATTTTATGAAAATAAACTAATCAGAGATGTGTTTTATCTAGTGACACTCTAAAGGTCATGATATTCATCCATGATTGTTAAAGAGGCACAACATCCATCTCAATCAATAAATTGGGACCCACACATGTTGATATGGTCAACAACTTAAAGCTTGTGTATGAAAAGACTGATGAAATATCTCAAATATTTAGACAAAAAATAGATCAAGCTAAAGCCATGGATTATGGTGATATGTTGCATTTACAACAAGAGATTGGGTTCAATGTTAGCTCAGATGGGATTTTGGGATCAACAACATTGCATATTAACAATATGGGCCTCGAGGGTCTTTCTCCAATAAAAGAGTGATACAAAAGAAAGACACAAAAGTAGATTATCATAGAGAAAATGTTGTTGACTTGGAGGTAGCACTAATTTCTGAAAGGTCAAATGATTTGAGACTACAGGAAAGATTAAAAGGATTTTGATTTCATATTGATATATCAAAAATAAAAGATAAAATTATGGGTGTGAAGGAATTAATTTTGTCTATGCATATTTCTATTGAGATTTTAGAATATCCACAAGCCCTTCATTACAAATCATGGTGAGGGAAAAACTTATGTCATATCTTACATCGGTTGTTTTTGAAATAAAAGTTCATACAAAGCATATTGTCTAGGTTAAGCTATAGGATATTTACAAGATTAGAAAGCAACTTGTTTAGAGAGATAGATGTGAAGAGATAATTAATTAATATTATTAAAGAAAAGGAAACCCAATTAAAATATTTGTTTCAAAAATAATCATATCATTATTTAATAAAATATTACTTAATCAATAGTATGGAAAGTTTTGAGTTTGAAAGGAAAGCTGGAGTGGAGATTGGTTTGAATTTAAGAGGAATCTAATTTTCTGAGTCATAAAAACATAGGTGAATGTGTTTGTTCTACCAAGGAGATAATAGAGGATAATTGAAGGGTAATTGAGGTTATCTCTTTTGAAAATGTATATTGTAAGTGTCACTCCAAAGTTTGTGGAGAACCGTAGGGAATATTCAACTTTGCAATTTTTAAATTGAAATCAAATGTCTGCCACCCACTGGTCAATGCAAGGAGGAAAGTCAAAGAATCCATGGAAAAAAATTTAGCAGAGATACAACATTTATTCATAATTGCAAATTGCAATGTGGATTCCATCTTTCTAAACTCACCATATACGCAACAAGCTAAAGGCAGCATAACTTTTGTGTGAAAGTACAAAGTTAGATTGAAAATTGTAAATTTATAATTTGCAAACGAGCTATAGACTTCAAAATTCCCGCTAGCGTGTTAAGAAAAAAAATGCACATAGCATTATTAGGTTTGGAAAAAATATTGAGAAAGGAAAAAGAAGAAGGCACATGCAAGTCAATGGAAAAAACTAATCTATGTATTTCATTTATAATATTTGAGCTCCTTATATGAGTTTTTATTATAAAGGTTTTAAGACCAAAGTGGGCAATTGGAATAATATCTTCAAAATGGCCATCGATCTCATGTTTTATCCACCATCATTAGATCATTATAATATAATCATTACAGAAAAATGGGCATCAATGGGACTAAAACAGGTGGAAGATAGCCATCATTCAAAATATTCTAGTTGGCAAATGATTATTTGGAGAGAAAGAAAAAATAATTACATGTGAAAACAAGAGTTTGTTTTAATCCTAATGGAATATTCTCCCTTAGTCCAAACTGCATCAAGATTTTAAGCCATGCATAACAAATTTCATTTGAAATATTCATCATTACTGGACAACTGAATACCAAAATTATTTCCTTGCAAAGCATGACCTTCTAAGCATGATCAAAGGAATATTATAGATGGAGCATCTTGGAGTAATATTCTAGATAATAAATTTGTATAATTAAAGAGGTCTTGTCCTCTTTACAAGGTGGTTATTAGGTTTTTGTTATAATTTTATGGATACTTGCAGTGTGTTTTATCTCTCTTATTAATGTGATTGCACCTATACAGTCATTACCAAAATATGAGAGCGTAATGTATATCTATGCACTACTTAAAGAGTAAATCCACCAACCTTTTCAGCAATGTCAACATTTTGAACATTATGTATGTTGATTTACATTTCAATATAATGAGAAACATTTATGATTTATTTTATATCTTGTCAATGAAATGAAATAATAAATTCTTCATGATGTCTTGATTGGATATATGGTTTTATGCTTGTTAATGGTAGTCATTATGGGTATGGATCTAGGTTGTGAATTTATTTCTACATTTTGATTTAGGAGTATTTTTTTTATAGTCTTTTAATGACATCATAGACCAATAGAGTTGATACGAGAATGTGCTTGAGTTTTAACTTGCAGTGTGTGCTTTGGATATTTAGGGTTCATTTGAACATTTTCATTGGATTGGCATAAAATAATGAAATCTATTGTTGATGATTTTATTTAGCTTGTTTACTAATTTTTGCATATTGTAATGAATAACAACATGGTTGTTATAAGGAGTTCCTTATGTTGAAATCAACCACTACAACCCATTTTTATATCTACCTAACTCATCCTACCTTCAATACCCATATAAATAATAAATGTTATTGAATATTTTGTGTGTTATTTGCCCATAGATGCATGAATGTCTCATATCTTAAATGTGACTATAATTATTCTTTGAATATCGCCATTGTGATCTTCTTTTGGCCTATTAGTTGTCAAAAGTTTTTTATAAATGAAGATTACAGTAAGCTTTTCATATGTCTTTAGTAACATGTGTCTGATTTTAATGTGTTTGTGTAGTCTATGGGATAACTCTTCCTTATTGGACTATGCAATTTTAGTTCTACTCAAATCATATTTGTTTGTGTGATAATAATCCTCATCAATATTGAAATTTAGTATCCATCCATGTGAGTAAGATACCTCATAGGTCCTCTCACCTTAGTTCAGGCAGAGCCAGAAGTAGTATGAAACTAACCATAGCCTCTCTCGATGTCTTCTAATTATTGTCTACATTTAGTCCATCTGGATGCTAAAACCTTACCTGGATATAAAAAAATAAGTTCAAGTTTATCACCTACATTTTAAATATTATCTAAAATATTATATTTAAATTTATATTGCATTATTTTTGTAATCAGATGTTTTAGGATATAGGGAGGATTAGACCATTATGTGCAAGAAGAAAAAAGTTAACATAAGAACCTATCTCAAAACTAACTACCATGACTCTATGATCCCAAAAAGGGCATGGGATACTAAATTATTTAGTTTTTACTTTATTATTTATGTCATAAATTAATTTGCCTTGATTATATTTCATTAGGTCTCCTTTATGTTGTTTGATTGCTGTTATATGATAGCTTTCTATTTGTCTCATTTGCTTTGGCTATCCTTTATCTTTCATCCTACTTGATCCTTTGTCGAATATCTTTCATTAATTTTTTAAATGGGAAGGTTCCTTTTAAACTTTTAATTTTACCTTTATCCCAAAAAAATAGAATCCCTAGATAAAGATTAAAAATGTAAGAATCCAAGATATCAAAGATTGTTAGAAGGAGATGATTTGGATTCATTGATAAAAAAAATTAAATAAAATAAAAATAATATGTGATAGATATTAGAAAAAAAATTATAATCAATAAATATAAAAGGCTTCATATCTATGAACTGAGTCAAGAATAAATTATTCCTTGCTTACTTGAGGAGAGATCCTAGCTAAGTTAGAATAATCATAACTTAGCATAAAAGTGAATTTATCTTGGTTTTTTGTTTATTCCTTATGCTCTTTCCCTTTAGACGCAAAAAATCATCAAGCTCAACAAATGATTTATAAATCTCTTTTGAATGATGATACTAATTTTTAACCACAATAATAAGATTTCAAATTTCTCTAGTAGATAATAGAGTGAAGTTCAACATTTTATAGTCAAATAAAGAGGAAAATAGCCCTATAAAACTGCTAGAGTCAACCCTTGTTCCCATAAAATTGATTAAGGTAATGAATCCCCATTATTACACTATCAAAGAAGATCAAGATGTTGAAAAAATCAAGATAAATATAGTAGGATTAATGAATGGAAGAACAAGGCTGAGGCAATTTTTGAAGAATAAGGACCTGAGTCTTCTCATGAGGCTCCCCCGGGATCTAAATATACTAAAAATGCCTTAAAATATTTTATTGGTGTGGTGAAAAAACACTATGGGAGGATTATCAATCTTGTTATTTCCAACCCCTTAATCACTTTTAAACGGGAAGAGCTAAAGAAGAACCTAAAATTAGAGTAGGTGTTGTTAAACATAGGGATGATGTATAAATTTTCTAGTTTTCATCCTTCATTAGATGAACTTCAGGGATGGATTGAATAGAAATGGAAGCCTATTATAGAACTTAATACGCAAATCTTCCCGTGTGCAAAAGGTTATTTTGTTGTTCTCATTCTTGTTAAATATGGGAAGAATATATTCCAAGACAAGGTCTAGAGTTGGGTCAAAATGTTTCATCAATCTAAACCTTGGTATCCATAATTTTTACCAATCATTGGTTCTTTGTTTATTCCTTATGATCTTTCCCTTTAGACATAAACAATCATCAATCTCAACAAATGATTTATAAATCTCTTTTGAGTCATGATTCTAATTCTAGCCACACAAATAAGAATTCAAATTTTATTTAGTAGACAACAGAGTGAAGCTCATCCTTTTACAGCCAAATAAAGAGGAAAAGATCCCTATAGAAATGCTAGAGCCAACCCCTATTCCTAGAAAAGAGATTAAGGTAATGAATCCCCATTAGTACACTATCATCCAAGATCAAGAGGTTGAAAGAATCAAGATAAATATAGTAGGATTAATGAAAGGAAGAATAAGGCTGAGGCAATTTTTTAAGAATAAGATCCTCAGTCTTCTAATGAGGCTCCCCTAGGATCTAAATCTACTAAATTTACCTACAAATATTTTATTGGTGTGGTGAAAAAACACTCTAGGAGGATGATCAATCTTGTTATTTCCCACCCCTCAATTAATTTTAAATGGGAAGAGCTAAAGAATATCTCAAAATTAGAGCAGGTATTGTTCAACATAGGGATGATGTATAAATTTTCTAGTTTTCATCGTTCATTAGATGAGCTTCAGGGATGGATTGAACAGAAATGGAAGCCTATTATATAAGGTAACAATTAATTCTTCTCATGTGCGAAAGGTTATTTTGTTGTTCTCATTATTGTTAAATATGGGAAGGATATATTCCAAGACAAGGTCTAGAGTTGGGTCAAAAAATTTCATCAATCTAAACATTGCTATCCATAGTTTGTACCAATAACTGAATCTTTTTATATCAAACCAACCTAGGTAACGATAACTCATATTTGCTTCCATTTTTTGATTGATTGTTGTCTTATATATTTAAGGAATACTTTGGGTGATATGTATCAATAGACCCATCTTCAGAACAAATTCAAAATTCTAAATTTGACCCTATTCTAGACAATCTTAATATTTTATAAAATATTTCAACTCATATTGATAGAAGGATTCATGAGCAGAAAAGGGAAAAACCTCTTGATGAACATCTATTGTAGCATGGATTCATTTTTAAACCCTCAGATTAAAATTTTTATATCAACAAGATAGGCACAAATATTGTCATTCTTGTTTTGTATGTGGATAACATTTTAATAATAGCAAGTTCAAATAATCTTGTTGAAGATGTAAATAATAACTTAAAGAAATCCATCAACATGATAGACTTGGGCTACATCATTAATGTTTTGGCTTGGAGATATGTCAAAAGAAGAATCATATTCTCCTAAATGAAGCTCTTTCAAAATTATTAACTCGAACTACTTCATTATTGTCTTCCCTTCGCTTGGAGATATGGTAAAAGAATAAACTCTTTCAAAATTATTAACTCCATTTTATCCTAAATCAAATATTTGACCACTTCCAACACAATCTCTTCCCATACCATATTGCAGAAAAAATAGGCCAAACGTCTAGAGGCCATAACTTTTGATTCATAGCTCCATTTGATCTCTTCCACATCCCATAAGCACCATCTTGAAAAATTCATTGCTACCTTGAGGGACACTTTCAATTTCAAGGTTTCTTTTTGATACTTTTTAGAAACCAAATGAGTCCATCTGAAGGTCCAAAATTATAGTTTAATGATTTTTCTAATTTTAGAATTTGCATATTTTTATAACCCAACATGAACTTCAGTTGAAATTGCTCCTATAGACTAATTTTAATATTTAGAATATATCTATATTTTTTTAAAGCTACACATGCTATAAATAGTAGCTGCTAAAAATAGAAGTCTTTTTAGAATTTAGTTTTTTTTCATATTTTTATATTTTTTTCCCAGATTTTTACATATCAACTCTAAAGCTAAATCAAAGCTTTTTTATACATGATTTTTAATTATTTCAAATCCTTCAATTTAAAATAATTCTTAGTTATTGTTTCAAATCTCAACCTATCATAATTTTTGGTCTTAATAATTTACATTCACTAAACCATCATTTATGCATCCCTCTACCCACCTTACGTAATATATCATAAACTTAAAAGAAACAATATAAATATAAATTATTATTTTAACTAAAAATAAAGATAAAAATAAAAATAAAAAATATTTATAAAAATAAGATAATGTCATAAAAAATCATACCATATTTTTCTTCACAACTAACATTACAATATATAATATGAATAAATATCTTACATCTTTTAATTTAAAAAATATATTATATCTTACCCACTAAAAGATCTTATAAATATTTATATATTTTGGTTTCAAAAATACATTATATATTATTCACTAAAATATCTTATTAAAAAAAGTCAGTAAGAAATATTAAAATAAAATATATGATATACAAAATTATATTATGTAGTAATTAAATTATAAAATTAATTATGTTGTTTATTTTAATTACTTCAATTCAAACAACGTTTAATCTTTAATATTTATTTTTTATTTTTTGCAAAAATAAATAAAATATTAAAACACGATCTCATCTTCCTCTTTTGTTCTTCTCTATGTTACTATTTTAATATGACTGCAACTTTTCAATTGATTATTTCTAGATAATTTAGAATGAAAATTGGCATCACTCATTTCATTTCACGGATTTTATTTTATTTCAATATTCCACGTGAATCTTTTCCACATACTTCTTCCAACAGTTGTTAGATTCTGGAGATTGCTTGCATGCTCTTCACCTGGCACATCTATTATACACTGGTTTTCCATTTGTTGTCCACAATAGACGTGGTATCAGTGTTCTCATGTATAAATTCTTCATGAAATTCATAAAATTTGACAATATTTGTCATAATATTTGGGGAACTATCTGAATTTTTGTCTGATGAGCGAATTAGAGACAAGGAAACCACTTCACTCAATGAAATGGAGAGCGGTCAGTGCTTAAGTCTCTTGCTGGTGATGGTTCACAATTCACTTGGGTCGAATATTGCATGTCTTCGGCTACAGCGCCATAGAAGGGCAGAAATGGAGAGTGGGCAGTGCTTTAGACATTTAGACCAACGCAGTCCTCACTGCAGGTATATTCAATTTGCTGCAGTGCTTCTGTATTTTTTTACTGCTTATACTCCTCATTTTGTATGAATAAAAAACCATTTTTCTGCCCTTCACCTTCTGGAATTGTATTTTTCAATTACCGTATTTTTTACTATTTGGTATTAGCTTCTGGAACATTGTCTCGGTTGGCTTCCGGTTGTTCATCAGAGCTTATCAGTATTGGTTTTTGCACCTGCCGCTATTTGTGTTCAGTTTTTAAATCTTCAAATAATGCGTCTGCACGACTATTCCTTCATCTCCTTTTCGGCTAGCAGCTCGGTCCATGGCTGTGAATCTCATATTATTGATCAAACCATGTTTAACATCTTTTATTTTTTATTTTTAAAATCTGGAATCGTAAAATAAGATAAACATATATTTCGTATTTCAATTGTTTTTAATATCAAAGTACATATATCTTAGTAAATCCCACTAAAGTTATGATAATACAACTCCTCTCGCATATAGATATGATTTTTTATTAATGAAATTTGATTTCTTTTAAACAGTTTTTTTCTTCATTTTAACATTTATCAATTTTAGATTGACCTCAAATGTATCGAGATTGAAATCTATAACGCTAAAGCAATCCAAATTTGTGCCAAACATAGGAATGGTGACAAGAAAAGGAAATGAAAGGAGAAAGAATCCAGCGTAAAAAAAGATCTGAGTAGCTGGAAGAAGATTGCCAAAGGTAGCAGTGAAGAAGAAAAGGAGTGTGGACAGATTGCTCCGAAAAAAAATTGCTTAGATGCTTCCAAGAAGAATGCCAAAGCATCCCATTTTATATTTCTGTTCTTATTTTTCTGTTTTATATGCTCTATTTTTTTCTAACAAATCTCTTCAAATTATAGCATTGACAGTCATAGTGCCGTGTTTGAAAAGATGGGCTCTGCAAAGCTTGTGTTGAACAATGAGTGAAGCTATGAAAGTGTGTGTGTTGAACAACGAGTGAAGCTGTCAAAGTGTCTGAAGATTAGGCTGATCGTTGGCAAATCTAGACTAACATGGTAAGAATCCAGTAGAGTCCTGGGAGGAAACCTGAGCAGTTAAGTGTCAGGTGAAATAAATGTAAGCAAGCAGGAAGCTTGTAGTTTTAGACATAAGCATGTCTATTGATAGCCTTTCGACAGGCTACTCCTTAGTCTTAAATGTTGAGTGAATGCTCATTGAGCAATTTTATTTGTTCGTATCCTCAATTTAGGCTATATCAAGGTAGTGTATTCCACATATAAGGCGATGTATTTCACAAGGTGGTGTATTCCACATATAAGGTGATGTATTTTGCAAGGCGGTGTATTCCACATGAGAGGTAGTGTATTCTACAAAAGAAAAGCATCCTACCTAAAGCTGGTAAACAAAATGAGTGAAGTGATGTATGCCATCAATGGCAGCCACTAGCAAAGTATCTGTGGCAAGAATGGTAAATCATTTAGGCATTGTAAATACTAAAGTAGTTTGTGGTAGAAATTAAGGGGGAGTGTTAGAAACTAAAGTTAACAGGTGATAATTTCTCCACTCCTCATGCATGCACAATAGTTATCAAATAGTTAGTTAAATTGTTAGAGAAGCAGTTCAGCTTAAGTTTGCATGTAAAGACTAAAATTAGTCTTCAGTTTGCTTTTCTAATTATTGTTAGTTTTCAAATCTATTTAAAGAATTCATGGGTGCAATATTGTAATTGAGCAAGACAAGCAAGATCAAGAAGATCTAGAAGATTCAAGAAGATTAATAGAAATCTTGTTCCATGATTGCTGTAGTAATCTTTGTGTTCTATTTTCTATTTTTATTTTTTTTTAAACTTTTTGTCAGTAACATCTTCAACTCTATCTTTTAATATTTTTTCTTAATTTTTTATTTTAAATAATAATAAATTTCATTTCTTTTACTTTTAAATCTCTTTTCACAAAATTATTATTGAATCTTTTAATGGGTGCACACAATATTTGTATTGAAGTTATTTCTTCTTAAGTTGCCAAAAATAATAGTGTGGGGAGTATTATGTCATGGATAGGAATTATACTTAGTCACATTATCTTTTTGATGAATGCATGAGCATTGCAAGCTTCAATTGTTTTATGGGTGGCATTATATGATGTATTTTGAAAATTGTGACCTAAATGAATAATTTATACATAAATAATATTTAAGTGTGTTAAAAATAAATAAAATAAAATTATATTAAATCATATTATAATTGATAAACCCAAACATGGATTTTACACTTGGTGTTTAATTGGGACAAATAAGTAAATGATTCTAGAGTTGTTGGGTGTTTTAAAAATGAAAGTAAAGTCAAAAAGCATTTTAGACCAATAGATATAAATTTGTATTTTATGATATAATGATCTCTAGGTTTTAGGATTATATGCTAAAACTATTCTTATAAGAAAATCAAAGGTTATTTAGGTATTTTATCCATATTACTTTAAGATGGTTAATTATTGACATGATTATAATACATTTATTGTGTATTATGAAATGCATTCTTATATATTTGTCTATTTTTGGACCCTAGTTTTAATGCTTTGAATGAGTTATTTAATTTTAAATAAAGATATTTTTTAAATAGATATTAGAGTAATATTGAGGGTGTGATATACTTAACTATGTGAACATTTCATCTTCCCTCTTTGAAATAATAATTGCAATATTTTTAGTACTTACTTTGTTAAATATTGATTGGATAGAGGGATATTATTTATTTCTAAAAAATAAAACCGTGAAATAATTTTTTAATGACCTTGGAAGGATTCTCCTTAACCCATAAAAATCACTCTTAATCATTTTAGCAACAATTTGTGAGATTCACAATGACATTTGGAAGAATTTTGAATAAATAATAGTTAAAAAATTATTTTTTTAACAATTTTTAAGATAGTATTTGTAAATACATGTTTAATTTGATAAGGCCATACGGTTCTATCAAGAAATACATGTGATCAGACCCTACATAAAAGTGCTAGTTTTACGTAAAATTATTATAGCAATCAGATTGGACCAATTAATAGCATGAAAATAAATAGTTGAATGAGTTTAATACTTGTATTTATTTTCCATGGTGGTTTATAGATAGGTTATATCCCTTAGTCATGTTAAAATTTTCATACATGTTGATTAGTCGATAACAGGCCTAATGGTACAAATAATGAGAAAATTAGGCAGTAGTTGGAAAGTGATTAGAGATGTGATATCATTGGTTAGTGTTGAATCTAAGTTAATGGAGATATTTTTAGTTACCTATAATACATTTTAATGATGAATATAAGTTTCATACGTCAGTGAATATGATTGAAAAGTTGTTCACAAGTTGACTTGTCCAGCTTAATGAGGACTGTACATTGTGAGGTTATGAGATTGGTCTGGAAGACTAATAATTTAGTTTTACAATGGTATAATTATATTCAATATTGTTATAATTATATCATGAGATCATAAAAATTCATAAAATGTATATGAAAGTGTCTACAAAGGTGTCAAAGGTTATTATCACCATGACTATGTTTGAAGCTAAATTGATAGATTTGTTTAAGCAAGTTAGAGTGATGAGTTGGAGTCTCTTTGACCTAACTTGAAGTGTGTAATAAACATGATGTATTTTTTTTAGTAATTTAATGAAATATAAATGATTTTTATAGTCTTGAAAGTCACTGTAAGAGGTTGGAACATTGAAGCTAAAATAGCTCATCTAGCCGAGTAAGGACTATGAGAGAGAAGGTCAATAAATTTGTCTACAAGACCAATAGTTGCCATTATATATTATGATTTTTTTGGTTTGTATTACTAAAATTATGTTTTAATATCATATTAATGAACTGAGATACTTTTAATATGCTCTCTCAGATGGTAAAATTCCAAGTTTCCATGACTGTCTTTGAGGCTAGTTGGCAGTTCAGATTAAGAACCTTGAATACAAGAGTTTGAGCTTGTATACCTTGAGTTAAATAATATAATTAATTTTTTGATGATCCTAATATAGTTATGTTTCTTAATTTATGATGTTTTTCCATGTTTTTTTAATCAAAATAGTGTTTATGATTTAGTATTTCAAGACAAATTTGTTGTGTATGCATAGGCCTATTGTGAATAGTGTTTTGAGAAGGGGTTCAAGTGGTGGTTAGACCTAAAAAGTGTTGTTGAACTGAAGTGAAGTTTAGTTATGTATATTTGAGACATATATTAAATTATCCTACTATGTGTGGAGTTTTTAAACATTTCAAGAAAGACAAAGTGTAACATGCTCTAATGAAGGTCTACTTTAATTATGTCTCTTTAAGGAATAAAAGAGGTTTTAGTAATATATGATATGATTGACCTAATGTATTGGTTGATTCTTATTTGAAACATGTTATAAGACATACTTTGAGGATAATATAAGTTTTTAAGTGTGAATTTATAACCAATGTGTGTGAGAGCAAGTGACTTGTATAAGAATAAGGCTAATTAGGCCTATTTGTGTGAGATGAAGAAGACGTGTGCAAGTGAATGAAAGAGCACATTGAGGAGAAAAAGGAGGTAATTTAGACTATAATAGAGGTGTAAATATATAGTAACGAATGAATAAAATAAGTTATGGGTATGAAGGTCAAGTTCATATGACCTAATCGAGTCAAGAAGAGGACTAGTTGAACGTAGAAGTGTAGAAGGTAGTTTCAGATGAATAGAGGGAATAGATGAAGAAGGAGCTCATCATTTATTGCATGAGAAAAGATACATATTATAGGTAATCAAGTTTTTTATGTGGTTAAATTAGTGATGAGTCACTAAGGGAATTGGTATTTATTTGTAAGTGGGTGTTTGATAAATACTCTATCATGTTGGTTTTTGATAGACTAGGGATGCTACTTGATGTAGGAAAAATAGGCCAATCTTCTAGAAGCTATAAATTTTGACCCGTAGCTCCATTTGGGATCTTCCATACACCAAAACAATCCTCTTAAAATTTTCAATTCTTCACTAAGCCAGAATATCCACTTAGATTTGATTTAAATATTTTTTTAGAGGCTAAATGTGATCATCTGAGGGTCTAAAATTAACATTTAATGATTTTTCTAAGAATTTTATATTTTCAAAAATTGTATATTTTTAGATCTAGATGTCAAATTCAATTGAATTTTATTCCATGTGATAATCTTAGCATTTAGGATATTTAGTGAAATTTTTAGATCTACATGTGCTTGCATGCGAAACTTACTATAAACAGTGGCTAGTAAAAATAGGCATTTTATTTCATATTTTAGTTTTTTTAATTTTTACATGTCAACTCTAAATTCCAAGTTTCAAATTATTTAAGCATGGTTTTGGTTTGTAAATATTTGAATTTATTTAATAAAAATCAATTCTATGTTATTTTTTTAGATTTTATCCTATTAGTAATTTTATTGTCTTTATAGTTATTAATTTCATTATCTAGTATTAGAGCAAGTTCAAATGTTATAGGGGAATGACATGGCAAGAGGAAGAGGAGGTATTGTGAAAATTAACTAAACTATACAATAAATATTTAGGTAAATTCAATAAATAACCAAATTTAACACCAATTAGTAGAGAATACAAGGTGGTGATGAGGAAGACACAGATTGTGATGAAGAAGTTTGGCAAGAAGAAGAACAACAAGAAGAGCCACCATCGATGGAAGAGAGGATGATTCAAAATTTTTAAGAAAGGAATGAAGGAATCAAGTTTGATTTTTCATATTATGGAGGAAGTTTAAAATAAGAATAGTTGATAGATTGGATGAATAACATGGATATATTCTTTGAGTGGAAGATTGTGAGAGAAGACAAGAAGGTAAAGTTTGCATGCATGAAATTGAAAGGTCATTCAATGATTTTTTGGAATCACCTGTAGAAAGAGAGATAGAGAAAAGGTAAAGAGATATTTAATTCATGGAAAATGATGGAGAAGAAGTGGAGGGAGAAATTTATTCTTTTGGATTATGTACAATCTCTATACAGAAGATTTTAGAATTTGAGCCAAAAAGATCACAGTATACAGATAAATTTTCTAACCTTTTCATATGAGAGGAACATGATGAAACTAAATAGGAGATGGTAGAAAGGTTTGTAAATGGTTTTAAATTTTCTATTCAAGATGAGTAAGTTATGCATATAATACTTTGCATAGAAGAGGCTTATCAATTAATTTTGAAGGCAGAAGAGAAATAAAAATAGAGAAAATTTGAGAAGAACATATCTTGTTCCAAAAAAAGGTGGATTCCCTCCAAATAGGGGATAATGTAGGTTTAATACCAACATACATTCTTCTAATACCAATAGGGGTGAATCATCATGTGATGCATAAAGGTAAGATGATAATAGGCAAGGATTTGAATACCAAGAAATAGGATGAGGTTATCATGGTGCCATAGGATGGATTATGAATCAAAATAGATATTATGTCTATTATAGTTGTGGATAATAAGGGAACATGGAATTTTAGTTTCCACACTATCAATATCAACAAAAGAGGAAAGAAGATTGCCCAAGAATAAATCAAGTTGAGGCTGAAATAGAAGAGTAGAATACTAAAGTTGTACTAGCAGATGTTGGAGAGAATCTCTGGAGGAGAAGAACCATGATTTTTATAATGAGGAAATAAGTGAAGAATAAATAAGGTGGTGATTCATGGTTGCGATAAAATATTTTTTGAGTAAAATGTACTTTGGGTGGAAAGGTATGCAAAGTAATTATATATGGTGGTAATTGTGAAAATATAAGTTCTAAAGAAACTATAACAAAACTAAATTTACAATGTGAAAATCATCCTAATCCTTATCAAATTTCATGGTTTAAGAAATGAAATGAGTTTGAACTAGATAAATATGATTAACCAAGTTTTTTATAAGAAAAATTTATAATTATTAAATATGGTGTGATGTTATTGTGGAGACTCTGGCAATTTGATAGGAAAGTAGTTCATGATGGAGAAAAGAATGCATACACTTTTTGGAAAGGTCGTAGAAATATTTTTTTTAACCTCTTAAAGAGGAAGAGAAGATGAAAAACATGCTCTATACTAAATAATGTATTCAAGATATGAATGTGGTAGGTTTTTATTATGTATTAGTAGAAAACAATGAAGAAACACAAATGTTGACAATACCAACATAAGTAACAAGAGTGTTGAATGAATATGTAGATGTTATTCCCGATGATTTATTAGATCATTTATCAATGAAGAGAGATATTCAACATCATATTAATTTTATTCCTAGATCAACACTACCCAATCAAGTATCCTATAAGATGAGTCCAACAGACATGCATAATTAAATAAACAAGTTTATGAATTGTTAAGAAATAATGTGATAAGGGAGAGTATGAGTCCATGTGCAACACCAATGTTTCTAACTCCAAAAAAAGATGGAGGATAAATAATGTGTGTATAGAAAAGTAAATAACAAAATTATAATAAAATATAAATTTCGTATACCTCATTTAGATGATATGATGGATGTTCTTGCATGAGCAAAATGCTCTACAAAGATTGATCTAAGAAGTGCTTATTATCATCTTTGAATTCATGAAGGAGATTAGAGGAAAACTTAATTCAAGACAAAGGATGGATTATATGAGTGGATGGTGATGCCAATTTAATTATATAATGAACCTATCACATTTATCATTGTGATGAATACATTTCTATGAGAATATATTGGTAAGTTTATGGTTGTTTATTTTGATGATATTTTGATATTCAGTAAGACTAAAGAAGAACACTTACAAAATTTGAGAATGGTACTAGAATTGTTAATAAAGGAGAAGTTGTATGTAAATTTGAAGAAGTGTAGGTTTATGCAGAACAATTTGGTATTTTATGGATTTATAGTTTTAGGGGATGGTGTGAAAATGGATGAAGAAATGATAAATGCAATTGTTGTGTGGAATATTCCAAACATCATTATAGATGTAAGAATTTTCCATGGTTTAGAAATGTTTTATAGAAAATGTATGAAAAATTTTAGTAGTATTTTGACACCAATAACAAGTTGCATGAGAGGGAAAGAATTTGTGTGGACTAGAGGAACCATAGAAAGCCTTAAATTTTTCAAGAAGGAGATTACAAAAGGACAAATTTTAAAATTATTTTATTTTATCAAAGTGTTTTAGGTTGATTGTGATGATTTATTTATGGGAATTGGTGTTGTGTTGAGTCAAGAAGGAAAGCAAATAGCATATTTTAGTGAAAAATTGAATGATGTAAGGACAATGTATTCTAATTATGATGTTAAACTTTATGCAATTGTACAAGCATTAAGACATTGGAGGTATTATCTATTACTTAAAGATTTTAAACTACATATAGATCATGCAGCTTTGAAGTATGTGAATACACAAAAGAAGTTGAATAGAAGGCATAAAAAGTGGGTTTCTTTCTTATAGGGGTATACTTTTATTTTGAAACATAAATTAGAAAAACATAACTAGGTATCTTATGAATTGAGAAAGAGAGTAGTGTTATTAACTATTATGGTGAATGAAGTAGTTGGGTTTGTAGTTATCAAAGAATTAAATGATATTGATCCCTATTTTGGAAAGATAATTGAATAGTGCAGGAATCCATTAACAAGTGGGATAGATATTATTCATGATGAGTATATTATTAAGGTTATCTATTCAATGAGAAATAGTTATGCATTCAAATTGGGTCTCTATGAGACAATATAATAAGAGAATTACATAGTGGTGGTTTGGTTGGAAACTTTAGTAAAAGGAAGACAATAGCTTTGGTAGAGGAAAAGTATTTTTGGCCAAAGATGAAGAGAAATGTGACTAGGTATGTTTGAAATCATACAATATGTTAGATGTCTAAAAGACATGCATAAAATACTAGACTATATATGCCATTACTAGTTCCAAGAGGACCATAGTCAGATTTGAGTATGGACTTTGCTTTCAAACTACCCAACACATAGAAAGGTAATGATTTAATTTTTTTTATTGTAGATAAATTTTATAAAATGGTTCATTTCATTGCATGTAAGAAGATTAATAATGCCACTAGAGTTTCAAAATTTATTTTTAAAGGATATTTTGAGATTGCATGGTGTTTAAAAAACAATTACTTCAGAGAGGGACTCAAAATTTCTATGCCATTTTTGAAGGATTTTGTAGATGATGGGTACTAATCTACAATTCAATAGTTTATACCCCCTAAAAATATATAGATGGATAAAAGTTATGAATAAGAGATTGGGAAATTTGTTGAGATGCATAGTGGGAGAGAAGCCCAAATAATGTGACTTGGCTTTACCACAAGATAGATTTGCATATAACAACTCAGTGAATAGATCAATATGAAATTCATAATTTCAAAAAAGTTTATGGGAGAAATCCTATGGGTATTTTAAATTTAGTATAGTTACCAATTATAGATTTAATTATTGATGATACGAAAGCATTTGAATATCATATGAAGTAGTTGAAAGGAGTAAGAAGAAAGTTACATGAGAGTAACAAGAAATTTAATGTAGTAGTGGATGTTAGAATAAGATCAAAGTTATTTGAAGGAGAGTTGGTAATGTTTTAATTGATTAAATAAATATTTCCAAAAGGCACATATAGTAAGTTGAAGTACAATAAAATTAGACCATGAAAAATTATGAAGAAAATCAATGATGATGCTTATGAAGTGAGTTTACCACATAATTTTGATTTATCTCCAATATATAATATTTTAGATTTATATGATTTTCATGGACAAGATGGTTAAGGTGATGAAAATGAAGAAGTAAATTGGGAACAATAGGTTCCAACGAAGGAGAAAGAATAAATAGTGCAAGTTTTGGATATGAAGACAGTGAGCACAAGACAAGGGAAGTATAACAGGTACTTGGTGTAGTGGAAATGATTACATCAAGAAGAAAACACTTAAATTATAGAATGAGAGCTGAAGAACCTTGACAAGGAAATGTGGCAGTAGTATAATCAGGTCAACTCATAGGAGCTGTGTTATTTTGAACCAGAGGAAAATGATGCAAGAAAAATATGCCAATCTTTTAGAGGCCATAAATTTTGACCCATAGTTCCATTTGAGTTATTCCACATGCTAAAATGACCATCTCATAAATTTATATGCTATTTTATTCTAATCTATCCACTTAGATTTGATTTTGATATTTTTCATAAGTTAAACATGATCATTTGAGGTTTTGAAATTAATGTTTAATGATTTTTTATGGAATTTTCTATTTTTATAAATTGTATATTTTTAGAGTTGAACATCAAATTCATTTGAATTTCATCCCATAGGCTAATTTTCTCAATTAGGATATATAGAGAAATTTTTAGATCTGTGTGTACTTGCATGTGAAACTTACTATAAACAGCGGTTGCTAAAAATAGGTTTTTTAATTTATTTTAGTTTCTTCCAATTTTTGCATATCAACTCTAAATTTTGAGTTGAGGGTTATTTAAGCATGGTGTGTGATTTTAAACATTTCAATTTTCTCAATATCAATCAATTCTATATTATTGTTTCATATCTTAGCCTATTTGTAATTTTATTGTCTTGATAGTTTTTAGTTTTATTAGTGTTCCAAGTTGAGTGTGTGCTCAACAGAATTTTAGTCATTGATTTATAGGACTAGTTTTCCAGTCTATGGTAAATAGGTTTTATTCCTCTAAGGGTTTCCCACTTATATGATGTGCTCATACTCTTTATGTGTGTATTCTGATTACTATGTTGTTAGACTAGTTGATATTGATCATATGATGATGTTGCTTAATGAATGATTGGAAGATCTCTTAAAGTGAGATTAAAATTTTATAAAGACACTAGATCATCCCCCCTATTAGTCATTATGTTTCCAACAATATTTTCACCTTACAATCAAATACTATGAGGTTCAGCATGAGGATGTCTATATTAAACTTTTTGTGCACATACTAGAAGAAGATGCACGTGAATGGTTCAATTCTCTTCCCCATAGATGCATATATTCATGGGAAGAAATGAATAATGCTTTTAAAATACTATATGGTAATAAGATTGATCCTCATTTTCTTATTTTAGATTTTAAATATAAAAATAAGAACCTAAATGAATGTGTGCAGGATTTTAATACAAGGTTTAATAAAACTATGAAGAGGTTGCCTGATAATATTTGGCCAAGTGATATTACTCGTTTGATCAAATATTATGATGCATTTGATAAGAAGGTATCATAGTACTTGAGAGTTAAGGATCCCACAAATATGAATTTGGCATTCAACATGACCATCCAAATTCAAAATAATATAAAAGTTGTGGGAAAGCCTTAAAACAAAAGGGATAATGTAAAGTTGACCAATCTTGAGAAGTCTCAGTCCAATAAGACTACCAGCCTTTAAAAAACTATGAAAACCTTAGTATTTTCAATCAAGGATATGTCATACAAACTATCTAGAGATGAGAAGGGGATTCCTCATGGATCCTCTTGTTAGGAGAAAGCTCAAAAATATAATCAATGAGGGAAGATACCTACTTGAGATGAATGAAATGATATAAATTAAAACAAAGGAGCTAGGAAGGACATTCCTGATCTATTTAACACTAAGGTTAATGTTCGTAGACTATTATTTTAATTTGATTGGTGTGATAAATACTTAATCTCCCATCCTCCTTTTGATACTACTGAAAGAATTGATAAAGATTAATAGTAACCTATGTCTTTGTCTAAAAATAATGAGATTATGATGTTTGATTTCTAAATATTTTAAAGTAAAATATATGCCTCCATAGAATTTCTCAGTGCTACTATTTACGACTACATTGAAACAGTTATGTCTCCTACATATCAGATTTGTTTGTGATATAAACATTACACAATCATATGAGTTTTCCAATCACGATTTTAAGTTTTCAAAATCTATGATGATTAAGAAATATGAAGAGGTAGCTCCTTTAGTTGAGTACAAATAGGTATTAACTAATGTTATAGTTTCACAAGATAAAGAATACAATATGAGAAGCAAGCTTCAAAGTGATTTTACATAAGAGAATAGCCCTACATATCCAAGGGATGGTATAAAAATAATGAAATTAAGAAAAATAAAAGGGCCCCTAGTTCTTCCAAACCAACAGCTACATTAAAAGTTGTCAAAGAAAAATGTGTTCTAGCCAAAAGTATAAAACCTTTGTTATCTAGTATTCTTAAGGGTACAAATGATGTAAGAATAAACCCACGCTTCAAAAATATTGTTATAAATTCTAGTTTATCTGATCCTATTCCCCCTCTAACTTTAAATGATCTTATTCCTACTTAAAGTGTTGTTACCCTTCCTTAGTAAAATGTATTTTATATGACCCATGTATTGAGTCTATTAACAATCATTATTCTACTTGTTCAGATTCTAAGAATATGAGAACATATATGGAGGGCATTTGAATATTTGAAGTTTAATGAGATTATGACTATCAATGAGATTAATTCACCCTAAACACTCTTGGATGATAATAAAGAGTCACATGAGATTATTTAACCATCCCTAGAGGTTAATTTGGGAACCACGTTAATGTAAAGTCAACCAGATGTTAACCCCTTTTATACTACTCTATTGATTAATGGTTTAATTATTCACACTTGTATGTTTGACTTAGAATCCTCATTAAATGTGATGCCTCTAAGTGTCCTTAATTATCTTGAAGTAAAAATAACATTTGATTTTGGCAATTGATATTTCCATGGACTCACGAGAGGTACCAATTGTTAGACTTGTTAAAGGATTGGTAGTGTAATTAGAAATTCATCTAGATATTATTTTTAACATGGATATGGTAGCTATGGATTTTGTTTCTAAATAGGAGATGCTATTGTCAAGAATATGTGCTGCCAACATGTGTGGTAGTGTTCAGATTGACCTTTGTTAAGCCACCATTCCTTCGAAGGGTAATATGGTGAAACTTCATAGAGAGACTATAATAATAAATGTGCTTGAAGATCCATGATGTGCTCTAAATGAGGTTTTATACACTAATCTAAAGCTAGGTAATTTTTTTTGGAACTTAGATTTTGTTGAATAGACTATTTTTATTGATGTTAGATCTAAAAAATAAAGTGATGATGCTTGGAGAATGTGTTTTGATAGGGCTTGCTCCAATCTTAGAAATAAATTTTTGTTATCTTTTATTCCCTTAATTAAAAATCATTTGAGTTTTATTTCAATCTATCTCTTGAGTTCACTAAAAAAATTATAGAATATTAGGCACCCTTGATTGGTATAAGGACTACACCAGAACATGGAATTACAAGTCTGATTGTAAAGGGTGATTAAACATTAATGGTTAATCATGTCCAAAATGCTTATGCCACAAAAAACAAAAGGCTAAAATAATATAGAAATGTTGTATGGGATTTTTGATATATTTTTTATGTTTTCAATATTTTTCACCGTGATGGAATATTTAATGAGGAAGATGTAAAAATTGTTTGGTATAAGGATTAACCAATAACATGGAATTACACGTCTAATTGTAAAGGGTGATTCAAAGTTAATGGTTAAACAGGTCCAAAATGCTTATGTCACCAAAAATAAAAGGATAAAACAATATAGAAATGTTGTATGAGATTTTTTATATTTTTTTTCTGTTTTCAATATTTGTCACCATGATATAATATTCAATGAGGAAGATGAAAGACTTGTAAGGTTAGGTGATCAGTTTGAAAGTGAGAATATAAACCCTCACCTTCAGTATTATTTAGACGTACTTGTCAGAACCTTAGTCCTGAATAACATTCATTATTAGAATGTATTTGATGATGATGATTAGATTAAAGGGTTTATCAATGGTCATGGGGAATTTTAGGGGAATACATGCTCCAAATTTATGATGGCAAAGAAAACTTGTTTGCAAAAGATATAAAATTTGTCCTTGAAATCTTGTATGGCCTTCTCCTCATTAATGGTGGCATTTGATTGTCTATGGATTTTATAAATTTGAATAAATATTTATTTTAAGATAACAACTACTTAATATGGATAACACGTTACATATTATTACAAGATCAAATATGTTGTCCACATTAGATGGTTTCTAAAGGTATAACCAAGTTATGGTAAAGGAATCAGAGAGACTAAAGACTATGTTTATAATGCCTTAGGGAACTTATGTCTCCATTAGGATGCCTCCTAGGTTAATGAATGTTAGTGAAATGTTTCAAAGAGTTATGGATGTAACTTTTATAGGGGTAATTAAATTTTTTATTGATGTCTATCAAGATGACATTATAGTGTATTCCAAAATTAGAAAAGAACATTAGGAGCATATAGGAAAAGGGTTCCTTAGATGTATGGAATTTGGCATTTCCCTTAATCCAATTAAATGTCACTATGAAGTACAATGGGACAAGTTACTAGGACATATATTGTCTAATAATGGTGTCATGATTGACCCAAAGAGTATAGAATCCATCGACAAAGTGCCTATCCAAAAATTCAAGAACGTAATTCAGTCCTTGCTTGGACAAATAAACTTTTTAAGAAGGTTTGTGTCTAACTTTGTATAAATCACTCTACCTATTACTTCCATGATATAAAAGGACCAAACCATCAAGTGGGAGGAGTACATACAAAATATGAAGGACACCAATGAAGCCTTGAATTCTACCCCTATCTTGACCAGTCTTGATTACACTAGGGAATTTCAAATATTCTCTTTTGCATCACATAATATTATAGTTGATGTTATATTGAAAAATAATGATGATGGTCATGAAAAAACCATAGATTTATTTAGTAAATCTATACAAGGATCTAAACTAAAATATACTATCATTGATATGTAAGCCTTCATCCTCTTTAAAGTTGTTAAAATGTTTTGACCTTAAATTCTAAGTTTAAAGATTATTTCATATGTCTCGCATACAATGGTCAAGGACATATTGACTCAAATTGAAGAATCAATCAAGAGGTGTAGGTGGGTAAACATGGTGAAAAAGTATGACATGGAGGTCCAAACCACCAATTTAGTGATAGGGATGGGTTTAGACAAGGTCATGACTGAGACCAATTTCCAATCTATGGAGATAAATAATGTTTTTTTCAATATTAGTCATTATTTGAGTCATGTTAACATGTATATGTGGTATAGGAACATTATTTATTACTTGGAAAAGTTTGAGATGTCCCCCTAACTTGGATAATAATCAAAGGATAAATTTTAATAATGTATCCCAAAACTATCTCTTGACAAAAAATTAACTGGTATGGAAGAATAAATATGTGGTTCTCTTAAGGTAATTGATAGAAGAATAAACTACCACTTTAATTAAAGACTTTAATAGTGGAGTATGTGGTCATCACTTTGCACCTAAAGTCCTAGTGCATAAGATTCTGAGAGCTACATATTTTTGGCCATCACTATTTAAAGATGTTGCATAATAAATAAGAAAATGTGAGAAATTTTAGCACTTTGAAATATGGTTAAAATCTTTTGTCTCTCTCCCCTAGTAACATGTATCGATTGAATGCCCATTTAGATAGTGGGAAATATATTTTATATCTACTATCACTAATGCATCTAGAGATGAAAATACATAGATATTGATTTAAACTAATTAATTCACAAAATTGGTTGAGGTGGTCCCTACCAAGAAGGCAACACATCAGGTGATCATAGACATTCAATTGAATGACATTATTTATGTATTTTGTATGTCTATAAAGTTATTTGGTAACAATTGCATGAGTTTTAGAGCTAATTCTTTAGTAGATATGTGTAAAGAATATGGGATCACATTACCTTATGCTTCCAATTACAACCCTCAAAGGAATGGGTAAGCTAAATCGAGTAATAATATCTTAATAAAAAGTAATTAGGAATTTTAAAGTTAAAAATAAGAAGTGGGGTGTATGGATGAAGTTTGATTTATGGGCTAATGTGGTAACACCTAAGTGAGCTATGGGCAAGATCCCTTTTGATCTTGTTTATGGATCCCAGTCTATTTTTCATATCAATCTATAATTTACAACATATTAGTTCATGCAACAATCAAAAGGAATATATAATGTTAACCACTATGAAATAATAATGAATTAGATTATTGAGATTGATGAAACTAGAATACAAGCTCATGAAAGACAATTAATGTTTAAGGAAAGACTCTAAAGAATATTTGACAAAAACATCACTCCAAGGACTTTTCAAATAAGAGATATTATTTTACCTTGGGACAATAGACATGAAGAAAAAGCCAAACATGAAAAATTTGATGTTTTCATAGGGATTGCAATGTTAAAATGCAAACTTGTAATTTACAAATTGCATTCAATACTCTGAACAACACGATGGAGATTCTATGAAAAAAAACAACTTTACATATTTTCAATTTGGAAATTACAAATTAAATTCAATATTTCATGCCTTAGAGGGAGTTCATGTTGGTTTTCAATGTCCAAGTAGAAATATCTTAAGGCCGACATGAAGGGTCAAATGCCTATATGGAAATTTGAGATCCAAACGTGGCAGGTGTTTTTAAAGCAAAATCATGGTGAATGTTTTTGAATGCAATGGTTATGCCATGGGAGTTTTCATGGTCCACATGGAATGTAAAAAATGGAACACATAAAAGTATGAAATACCACATAAATAATTTAAGGGGATCAAACTAAAAAACAATAATTTCCCACTTGGAAGTCCATGTATAAGTAGGTAAATGATCTGAACTTCAGTTCAAAATAAGGTCTCAAGTCATGATGAAACCTCTTGCACATGGAAGAGCTCATTGAGAAATTTTTGGTACTTCTTTTGGATCATAAAATAGAGTCTGCATGCCCTAAGATATAGGCTACTGAAGCTATTTTGTGAGAGGCAATATAAGAATATGTCACAATGCGTAGTGAAATTTGTATGCAATAAGTGGACCAATTACCCATCAACATGTGGAAGTCCATTTTTGTATGTTTGTGCAAATTTTTTTTTTGGTGTTTTAGTTTGGTTTCAGACTCCGGTCTTTGACAAGTGGTCATATGGAGAGCCATGGGCCCTGCTATTGGCTCACTGGGGGCCCTCAGGGAGGGTTAACACAGATGGATAAAGATGGGTGCTTTTGCCTCCATTTCACATTATAATAGATTTGAATATACTTTTAAATCATTCTATTGTGCCCACCAAATGTATGTGGGATAATTGAATTATATGTTTTTAAACACTTTGTAATAATTCCTTTGTAATACATTATATTTATCAATTACCAAGCCCCATTAAGCCACATGGGAGAACCAATAATTGCTAGGTGGCCAAGCTTAGGATCAATGAATCAAATGTTCCAAGTAACCACCAAGATACTACCTTGGAGATAGAGCCAACTCATTACCTTACTGAGTCATTATCTACATGCCTCATTATTGGAGATAGCTGAGTCAAGCTCAAAGATCGAGCCATATCCATAAAATTTGGCATTTATGCTAAGTTCAAGGATTGGATAGGCTTAAGGATGCCTAAGATGGGTAAAACCCAAGTAAAGTGGTGAGTCATGATTGATGCCATGAATAAAGCCTTGGATATAAGGCTATTAAAAGATTAAAAGTCATTTAAGTTTGCCCAATGTGGGACTAAACAACTAAGCATAATCTTCAAATATATCACCGATGGGTTTGGAACTCATGACCTACCATGTAAAAGAGATATGCCTTGACCACTTGAGCTAGGGGTTTGCAAGTGGTATAAAAGGAATGAACTTTTATTTGAATATAAGTTTCGCTAGACTGTGTATTTTTGTAAGAGGTCGGGAGCTAGAGGGAAGCTTGGAGAAAGCTAGCAAATGAATTTTGATCCATTATCCAACCTTATACATAGAGGGTAAGACATTTTAATTATGTTTTTTAATTTAAAAGAGAAGTTATAATTATTTTTTATGGTAAATTGGATAGACCAATAGTTAAGTGAAAGTACTTAAGCACCTTCAGAAGGGGTTGAAGACTGAGGAAGGATTCTGTGTTGATGAGCTTGAGTATATCAGTGAAGGTGGAGTTCTTATACAGAGATCAGACCTAAGGGAAGTTGTGTAGTGCTTCAAAGAATTTTTAAGCCATTTTTTTCATAAATTTAATGGAAATGGTCCTCACTATTTGTTGGACCCAAAGACGTAGGCAAGAGATACTGAACTCCGTTATAAATGTTGGATGGAAATGTGTCATTTGATTGAAGGTTTTTACTTCAGTTTCTAATTTTTAATTAATCATGAATAAATGCAATTTTTTTAAAAAAATTCACATTTTATGACATTTTAAAAAATCAAAATAGTTTAATTGGTGAATGGAAGTGACAAGTTGTTTGACAGTTCCAATCCAATTTGATAACCAAGAACACTTATTTGCCAAACAATTTGCAAGTTCTATTGAGTATTTCGAGAATTTGTTAAGTTTGAGAAAATCAATATTCATAGTTTAAAATTCACTTTGAGTTTATCAGTGTATTTTATGGATCAAACTGGTATCAGAGTAGTTAGAAAGTAGGGTTAGCTTTTGATTGTGTGATTCGACAGTTACTTTCAATCTATTGGTTTTCGGTATTTTACAGACTTGATTATATTACAGTGTGCAGTTGTGGAATCAATGTGTTTATAGGAAACCATGGGCAAGTTATCACATAAAGCTAAGATTGAAAAACCTGAAAGCATCAACACCCAGATTCAGGATGAGAATGCATTACTGAGATGCAATCTCTTAGCTCTTGAAGAGCAAGTTACAAGTTTGAAATCAGAGCTTGAATCTAAGGATGGGATATTGATCAAATTATAGTGTGGTGAACCAAATAAGGAAATACCTTCTACTTCAGATGTAGAGACTATGATTGAGTTCACTATATGTTATTCACCAAGTAATTCATCTTCTTCTTTCCATTCAAATTCGGATTCAAGTAATGATGCTTTTGGTAGTTTTAAACAACACAGTAAAGGTATATGATCCAATTTGTTGAATAAAATAGGATTTAATGGAATATTTCTTTGTCAAAATGTCTAAAGATTTACTAAACCATTATAGGTAGAGCATAGATCTCTTCATGTAGTTTTGGGTTACACTAGTGAGTAGGTAGATATTGGAGAAATTTCCTCCATGACTAAAGGAAGACAAGCTTCTAATAGTGAAGGCCTGAGGCCACTAGAAGAGCATGTGAAATGTAAGAGAACATGTAAATGAGGTATTGATATTCTACCTGCTAGTTTGTACACTAGAGTTAGAACTAAATCTTTTGATCCACTTTTTATGTTTAATAAATTTGGATTTAACATTCAAAAGATGATGCAATCATTTCCTTGCACTTTTTGTGGGATGCATAACCACAGTGTTGTATTTTTTTTGGAAGATACATGCTTTGATTAAGTAGATTACAGGTGTTAAAGACCATTCTCATCATGGAAAAATGAGAAGAGGTAAACGAGAGACCTCATCTAAGAAGGTTTTATGCACTCATCACCATATGAGTGGAAATCAGATTGATCATTGTTTTAAACTTCAATCATCTTCTCATTATAGACATGATAAAATTAAGATGATTTATCAACCTATGAATAAGGTCAATGAAGTTAAATCAATACATAATGATGTTAATGAATCCAGTGAGGGAATCAAGTTAACTAGGTATAAAATTTGATTAAGTGGATTTATAATGCATTTATTTTTCAAAGCATTGTTAAGAATTATATTAAGGGAAAGAACAAGATTTTATGATGCATTAGTAGAGCTTGTGAGAACACTTCAAGACAAGTTTATCATTTGAAGTATTTCAATTCTCACCTTATGTTAAATAGCTCTATGTTTTAGAATCTCCTATTTATGATGAGTAAGTTGTCTATGGAATTGATAGGACTTTAACTCATTTGATCAGTTGGAGATAATAGCAGAATGCATGTTGTGGGTTTAGTTAATTTCCTTACAACATTTGTCTCATATTTGACTACTATTTTGAGAATATATCTATTTTTGGCAGATGGATATATAGATGCAAAGTAAGACCATATGGGCATGTTTGGATGTTAAACAATATACACTTTGTGTTGTTTTCATTTGCTTATCATTGTAAGTCCCATACTAGGGCATTGTATTGCAACATGTCTAAAAAATTTATTGTATGTCGTCGGCATTAACAAACTTGTTTTGCAGTTATATTTGGAATTGTTTCAATTATTGATAGTTCACCACTTTTGATGATGTGACATGGGCACATAATTTTGGTATGTTATGATCAGTTTATTAGCAGTTACAAATTGCTTTACTCATGCCATGTTGTAGGCATTTTCATTTGAGTTGTGAATCATTTATTTTTCCAATTGTTATCTTTTGTTATGATTAGGTTGAATTTGATGTGATGCAGTAGACCAGTTATCAATTTTTAGGAGATAGTAGACTTTTGGAGACCAAAAGATTATTTTTTAGGGAGGTGTGATCTAGAGTTCAAATTAGAAAAAGGTGTCAAGTCATGATGAAACCCATTGCACAAAGAAGAGCTCATTGAGAGCTTTCTAGTGTTTCTTTGGGATGGCAAAATGGAGTCTGGATGCCAAAGTTATAGGCTACTAAAGTTATTTTGTGACAGGAAAAATAAGGAGGTGTCACAATGCATGGCACAATTTATATGCGACAAGTAGACCAATCACTTATTGACACATGGTAGTCCATTTTTTTACATTCATGCATAAATTTGGTTTGGTGTTTTGGTTTAGTTTCAGCCTCCGGTCTTTGATAGGCGGTCATATGGATAATTGTGGGCCCCACTATAGGCTCATTGGGGGCCCTCAGTGAGGGTCGGCACACTTGGTTAAGGAGGGGTTCCTTGGCCTCCATTTCACACTACAATGCATTTGATATTAATTTTAAAGAATTATATTATGCCCACCGAATGCATGTGGGACAATTGAATTATATGTTTCTAAATGCTTTGTAATAATTCCTTGGTAATACATTGTATTTATAAATTACAAAGCCCCATTAAGCCACATGGGAGAACCAAAAATTGCTCTATGGCTAAGATCAGGATCAATGGATTAAATGTTCCAAGTAACCACCAAGCTACCACATTAGAGACAAAACCAATTCATTACCTTGCTGAGTCATTATTGACATGCCTCAAGATTGAAGATAGTCAAGTCAAGCTCGAAGACCAAGCCATATCCATGTAATTTGGCATTTACGATAAGGTTGAGGGATAGATAGGCTCAAGGATGCCTAAGATGGGTAAGACCCAATCAAAATTATGAAGCTTCACCGATGCGATGACTAAAGTCTTGGAGATAAGGCTATTAAAATATTAAAAGTCATTTAAGTTTGCCCAATGTTGGACTAAACAATAAAGCATAATATTTAAATTCATTGCCAATGGTTTTGGAACTTGTTACCCACCATGCAAAAGAGATATACCTTGATCACTTTAGCCATGGGTTTGCAAGTGGTATAAAAGGAATGAACTTTTATTTGAATGTAAGCATTGCTGGACTGTGTAATTTTTTAAGAGGCTGAGAGCTAGAGGGAAGCTTGGAGAAAGCTAGCAAATGGATATTAACCCGTTATCTAACCCTATACACAGAGGGTAAGCCTTTTTTTTTTTGAAAAGAGAAGTTAGAATTATTTTTTATTGTAAATTAAGTAGAACAATAGTTAAGTGAAAGGACTTAAGCACCTTTAGAAGGGGTTGAAGACTGAGGAAAGATTCTATGTTGTGAAATTGAGTATATCAGCAAAGGTGGAGTTCTTGTATAGAGATTAAACCTAAGGGAATTTTTTCAACATTTCAAAGAATTTGTAATCAATTTGTTACACAAATTTAATGGAAATGGTCCTCACTATTGGGCAGGCCTAGAGACATAGCCAAGAGATTTTGAACTCTATTATGACTATTGGATGGAAATTTGTCATTTTATTGCATGTTTTTATTTCAAATTTTAATTTTTAATTAATCATGAATATATGCAATATTTTTTAAAATTTGACATTCTACCACATTTTAAAAAATCAAACCAGTTTAATTGGTGAATGGAAGTGACAAGTCAATCAACAGTTCTAATCCAATTCGGTAATCGATAAAACTTATTTACCAAACAATTTACAACTTCTTTTGAGTATTTAAAGAATTTGTTAAGTATTATAAATTTAGTATTCATAGTTTAACTTCACTTTGAGTTTATCACTCTAGTTTACGAATCAATAAATGTTTCAAAATGCATGGGGGTTGGAAAAGATGCACGGTGGAGATACAAATATATTTTGTAATTATAAATTACAATGTGTAAATAAATTTCCCAAGTCTTTGGTAGAAAAAATAACATGAAACTAAAATTCTAAAATTTTCAAATTTCAATTAGATCTCTACCACCCATAGCAGAAGGAAAGTGTGGGACACAACAAATAAACAAATCCAAAAAGTGGGTTTTGAAAATGCAACTTGTAAATTGTGGTTGAGTGTCTAAAGCTTGACATTAAATGCCAAAGAAAAGATACTGGGAGTTTTCAAGTAGATATTTTAAATTAAAATACTACTTTTTATATTTATAAACTTCCAAGTTACATTTAGAGTTCTCAAATCTGATGGTGAAAATACTTTATAGGGTAAATCATAATGAAATACAAGTTTTAAATTAAAAACTGTATTATATAGCTCAAAACCCAAAGCCCATGGAATGCCAATGTGAAAAGTGCATAGAGTTCAAAAAAATCATTAAAAATTAGGACTTGCTATGTGTCATGGTTTTATTCAGAGGCAACTTGGAAGCCAAGGGAAAAAACTATATGTTATTTTGTTCTATTTTCCAATCAGTGTTTGTTTCTTTACTATAGGGTATTGATGTCATTATGTTTTATATATTAGAATTAAACATCTGAAATAGAGGATTAACCCATTAGACTTGTTGGTGCTATTATTTCTTATAGAGTTGGTATTGAATAAAGATCTAAAGGAAGAAATATCAATTTATTTGATTAACAATAACATGAATTCAGACTCTAAATAATGGGTTCATTGATACGATGAGAGATTAATAAATAAATATAGATAAGGTTGAGGATAAATTAGTAGAACACCAATGGAAACATAGGATTGAAAGTAGTTTTTTTAAATAATTTTATGAGAATAAACTAAGTGGACATGTGTCATATCTAGGTAACACTCTCAAGGTTATGATAGTCACCCATGATCATGAAAGAGGCTGGGTATCCTTATCAATCAAGAAATTGGATTCCATACCTAGTGTTTTTGTTCACAACCCAAATATTATATATGAAAAGGATAATGAGATGGCTCAAACATGTAGACAAACAATAGCTCAAGATGAATCCATGGTTCATATTAATATGTTGTGTTTTCAATAAGAGAATGGGTTGAATCTTAGCTTAAATGGGTGTTTCGGATTGACAATATTGCCTTTTAACAATATAGGCCTAAAGGATATTTCTCCTATAAAATAATCCTAGAAAATAAAGATGTGGAAGTATCTAGTCATAGAAAAAAACATGGTTTCCTTGGAGGTAGTACTAAATTATGAAAAGTCAAATGAATTGAGACTGGAAGAAAGATTAAAGGCTTTCAATTTTAGATTGATATATCAAAAATGAAATTTAACATTGTGGGTGTGAAGGAATTAGTTATGTTTGTGTCTATTGATATTGAGATTGTAGCAGATCCACACACACCTTCATTATAAATCATGCTTATTGAAAAACTAATATCATATCTAGAATAGTTAGTGTCTAAAATAAAAAGTCATACATAACATATTGTGTAGGGTGAACTAGAATATTTATAAGATCAGAAAGCAACTTTTTCAAAGAGATAGATGAGAGGAGACATTTAATTAATAGTATAGAAAAAGAAACCCAATTGAAATATTATTTTAACAAAATCTCATATAATTCTTTAAGAAAATCCAATTGAATCAATATTATAGAGGATTTGGATTCTGAAAGGAAAGCTGAAGTGGATATTGGTGTCACTTTGAGAGGAATAAATTTTTTTGAGTCATATAAAAACATAGGCAAATGTGTTGGTTTGACCAAGGAATTATTAGATGAAACTTGTAGGGAAATTGATGTTATATCTATTAAAAATGGATATTGAAAATTTCACTCCAAATTCAATCTATTCTTGATGTTTTTATATCTTGTTTACTTAATCATTTGTGTATTGTAATGAATAATAGCATGTTTATTAGAAGGAGTTCCATGTGTTGAAATTATCCACCATAACCCACTTTTATATCTACCTAGCTCGTCCTACCTACACTACCCCTTCAAATAATACATGCTATTAAATATTCTAAGTGTTATTTTCCTATATATGAATGAATGTTCCATATCTAAAATGTGTCCATAATTATTATTTGAATCCCAACATTATGATCTACCATTGTCCTCTCAATGATTAAAAGTTTCTTTAGAAATGAATATTACAATCACCTTTCATTTGCCTTTAGTATCTTGTGTCTAATTTATGGGAATTTGCATTTTCAATGTCACAACTCTTCCTAATTAGACTATGCATGTTTGTTTATGCTCAAATCAGATTTTTTGTGTGCCAATAATACTCATGTAAATTAATATGTAGTATCCCTCCATATGAACAAGCTACCTCATAGGTCCTCTCACCTTGGTTTAGGTAAAGATAAAAGTACCAATAAACTAACCATAACCTCTAATGGTGTCCTCTAGTCATTTTAATAATTACTTCCATCTAGATGCTAAACCCTTCCCCAACTATATAGACATATATTTAGGTTTATCATTTATGTTTTCAAATTTCACAATTTTTCAAGGATGAATCCTAGAGGTGTAAAATTGAGAACCAACATATGCCATTGAAATTTATATTTGATTCTTTTTGGAATCAGATATTTTAGGAGATAGGGAGGATTAAAACATTGTGCGCAAGAAGAAAAAATTCAACATAAATACCTAGCTTAGAACAAACTAGCATAACTCTATGATCCCAAAAAGGGGATGCAGGGAAGAAAATACTCATTTTTTATGTTATTATTTATTTGAGGAATTTGTTTCCCTTATTTATCTTTCATTGGGGCTCCCTTGTGTTGCTTGATTGTTGTTGTATGCCAACTTTCTATTTGTCTAAGTTATTTTGGCTATACTTTATCCTTCATCCTATTTGATCCTCTGTTGAATATCTTTCAATATTTCTGTAAAATGAAAAGGTTCATTTCAAAACATTCATTTCACATTTATCCAATAAAAAAGAATCCCTAAATGAAGGACAAAAGGGTAAGAATATAAGATATCAATGATCATTATAAGGAGATGATTTCAATTCATTGTTACAAAAAGGAAGTAAAAGAAAAATAATATGTGATAGATATTTGAAACCTATTATAAAAAATAAAGATAAAAGGCTTCAGATTGAGGAACTGAGTGAAGAACAAATTATTTCTTGATTTCATAAGGAGGACACCCTAGCTGAGCTCTAGGAAGGATAACTAAGAATAAAACTAAATTTATCTTGGTTTTTTGTTTATTTTTTACACTCTTTCCCTTCAACACAAGAAATCATCAAGCTCCATAGATTATTTATAAATATATATTGAATGAGGATCCCCATTTTCAGCAACACATACAAGATGTCAAATTCTCTTCAATAGAAAATAGAGTGAAGGTCAACCTTTTGTAGTTAAAGAAAGAGGAAAAGAGGCATATAAAACTGCTAGAGTCAACTCCTATTCTAAGAAAATAGATTAAGGTAATGAATCCCCATAATTACACTATTATCCAAGATCAATAGGTTATAAGAAACAAGATAAAATTAGTAAGATTAATGTATGAAATAACAAGGGTGAGGAAATTAGTGAATAATAATGATCTGAGTCTTCTAAGGAGGCTCCTAAAGATCCTAATCTACTAAGAAGACATACAAATATTTTATTAATTTGGTGAAAAAACACTTTAGGAGAACCATCAATCCTATTATTTCCAACCATTTAATCAATTTAGAAGGGGAAGAGTTAAAGAATAACCTAAAATGGGAACAAGTGTTGTTAAACATACCCTGAAAATCTATAAATTATCTAGTTTTTGGCCTTTATTATTTGAGCTTCGAGGATGGATTGAAAAACAATGGAAGCTTATTATAGAAGGTAACATGTTACTCTTACCTTATACCAAAGGTAATTTTATTGTTTTTATTATTGTTAAGGATGACAAGGATATATTCCAAGACGAGGTCTTGAATTGGCTAAAAATATTTATTTAATTTAACCCTTGGTATCCGTCATTTGTACCAATCACTAAATGTTTTAATATCAAACCAACGTAGGTAAGGATACCTTATTTCCCCTTCCATTTTTGGATTTATCTTTGTCTTATATAAATAAGGAATACTTTGGGTGAGTTTTTATCCAAAGACCAATCTTCAAAACAAATTCAACATTATATGTTTGACCCTATTTTATGAAATCTTTATATTTTATAAAATTTCCCAACTCATATTGATCTAAGGATTCGTGATCGGAAGAGGAGACAACCTCTCGATGATCATCTAATGTAGCATATATTCATTTGTAGCCTCTTATATTAAATTTTTTATATCAATAAGATAAGCACAAAGATTGTCATTATTGTTTTGTATGTGGATAATCTTGTGATCATAGGGAGTTCAGATAATATAGTTGAAGATGTAAATAATGACTCAAAGAAATCCCTTGACATGACAACATTGGGGATACTTCATTATTGTCTTGGCTTGGAGATGTGGTAAAAGAAGAATCATATTAACACTGTCTCGATTGGCTCTAGGTTATTCTTCAGAGCTTATCAATATTGGTTTCTGCACTTGTTTGTATTTGTGTTTAGTTTTTAATCTTCAAATAATGCATTTACAAAACTATTCATTCGTCTTCTTTTTGGGTAGCACCTTGAACCTTCTCACCAGGTTTTGTTACTTCAACAGCTCAGTCCATGCCTGTGAATCTCATATTATTGATAAAACCATGTTTAATATCTTTTGTTTTTTAATTTTTGAATCTGGGATCCTACAATAAGATAAACATGTATTTCAGTATTTCAATTGTTTTTTAATATCAAAGTACATATATTTTAGTAAATGCAACTAGAAGTTATGACAATACAACTCTTCTTGCATATAGATATGATTAATTAAATTTGATTTTTTTTCTTCATTTCAATATTTATCATTTTTTGAAAGATAAATTAATTTTATATATTGAAAAATATATCATTTCATTATTTTATATTATTTCATCATTATTAAATTTTATATTTTTACAAAGTCTCTAAAATATATTTAATGTATTAATTCTAAACAATAATAGATATTATATATTTTTTAAAGATCTTATAAATAATTTGTAAAATGATATGAAAAAATTAAAAAAATTATAAGAGGCTCCCTATCTATTAGGAGGTAGGTGTGCTATCTTGATGCCTATTTAATAGACAAATGTATTTTATTGAATTAATATGGAAAAATAATATTATAATTGTGTGCTTAATCTATTTTTCTAGTATTCAACTCTCTAATTTACCAATAGTGGTATCAGCACAGAGATCTTCCGATGGAAGTTTAACCATGAGAATCTTTATGTTGCATATGGATTCCTGCATGGATAGTGATTATCATTCATATTATTGCATTGTGCAGTCCTGATTCAACATGCATTGAATTCACTCCACTTAGTGCTTGACCAGTTGAATTACGATAAAATAGATCAGTTTTGTGTTGCTCCAAACCAGGGAAAATAGGCAATACGCATATGTACATGCTGTTTCATTTATGTCGACATGCTAAGACATTGAGCCATTGCAAAGATTTCTTTTTCTTCTTTGTCATGTAGTGATCGTGCGATCTCATTTGGAGCTGAGATTGATTTCTATTCTTGTTTCCCTCATCTCTGACCTTATCACGTTGAAACAGTTCTTTCCATCTCGCCTTCCAACGTACCACTCCGCCAAGTCTACGATGTGCTGAGTTTTGTGCCATCTCATGTCAAATCTTTCACATTTCTTAGGTAGATGTGAATGGATTTTTAGAGCGTGTCGTGCACATGGTATAATCAGTTCTTTGTTAGATACATTTATGGCTCCACTGGGTTGTGTATTTGACTACATCCCCTGATACGGCTATGCATTTTCCTCTTATTCTAAGTTCTCCTATTTGATTCTGCCACATATTTCCCACGTTACGCACGCCAGCACATAATCGCACCGTCTTCCACCGTCTTCCGGGATCTTTAGATTTCGTCGCCTTTATATGCACAAAAGTAGGTGATTAGTTGATTAAAAGTTTATTTATTTATTTATTTTTCAGGGGGTATTTGTCATTATATATATTCTATCTTGTCTTTGTCTTGTCAAGGTTGAGTCGATTAATATTTTATTATTCTTTTTAGGCATAGAATCAGTTAGTTTAAGATAAAGTTGTATGTTGTAGTTGTAGTAGTAGTAGTGGTGGTGGTGTTTATATGTATGTCATTCATTGGTATTTTTGTAATACTAAGAGAGTCATCAATATAGAGTTCAAAATGTTTTTATATCATATGGTTATTCGAAATTATAAAATAAATTTTTATGTCGGTTTAAAGTCAAAAATTTGTTTGGGTCTATTATTAAAATTGTAAAAATAAGAAATATTTACCTCACAGATATATTTTCACTTGTATGTGATGTCTGAATTATGGGGATTCTTGTCATCAACAACATGAAGTTTGGAGGACCATTGGTGTCCTCTCGTGAGTCATCTATGATGAGCTCACATCATTGCTATGGTGACAATTTTTTATTGTATTTGTTTTATGCTGTGTGTGGTGTGGTTTTACTATGCAATGTGTTTTTCAATAAAAATATTGAGCATTATTTTCTAGTTTGGTGCCTCATGATGAAGAACATTATGGGGAGAAAAATCACTTAAGTATTTCTTCGTTCTTGGAAAATGGTTTGTGAAAATCAAAGAAACCACTGAAGTGTATAAAATAGTTGAGACATGTAGTCACATCCAAGTTCATCTTCAACCTATAGACTAAAAACCATAGGAGTTTGTGGTAACCTGGGAAATGACAGAAGGTATTAGGAGAGAGATGAATTATTGTCACTTCCAAGTTTCTGGTAATATAAGAAGGAAAAACCAAGGTGTCACCAAGACAATGAAGCCACAAAGATGGCATGCCACCTCAAAACTGAGCAGGTTGTTCGAAGAGTATAGGTACATTTTACCATGTTTGAATTAAGGGGGTGCTAGGAATTAATAATGTTAAAGGATGAATGTTAGGATTTAATATTTAGAACATTATTACTTTTTATATAGTTTTAAGTATTTTAAATCTTTTGACCAAATTTGACCCTACAGGACAAATTTGGACCCTATAAGTAAAGATATTATCTTTAAAGGCTTATAAGAGGTCTGATAAATTGTCATCGGGTATATTATAAATTATTTTATGTCATTTAATAACTTACTAGCCTTGGTCTTGGTCAAATTAGTCAATAGGTCATTTTCAGTCATTTAATAGCCATTTATGGGTCATAAATGCATGTGACATAGTTTTCAAGGTGTCCAAGTGTCATCATTTCCTTTAGAATATTAAAGAAGTAATATTCCCTATCAAGAATGTGAGTCTCATGTGAAACTTGCATGTTATATAACTAAAGATCATGTAATCAACTAAAAAAGAGGAGTTTGGCACTTTTATGGTCTATGAGAGAGAATGATAGGTGGGATAAATTCATGGAATGTCTTTTCACATTCCTAAAACTAAAGTCCATATTTCAAATGCTTTGTAAGTTACAAAATTGAGCTAAAACCATTGTGATCCTTTTGTCCCTTTCTAGACATATAGAAGTGGTTAGCAGGTTTGTTCTTGGTATGGATAATTGAAGAGGTTCCAGGTCTAATTATTTTGGAAGGCATTAGTACACTCATAGATATTAATTTCTATAAAAAAGTACAAGGATTGGTCAATCATGATTTATGAACAATTTATAATAAGTTCACTGTATTTTTTTGCTCACTGTTTCTTGCACCATATAGGTTTTAATCTATTTTAGATAGGATTATACAATCTAGTTAGTGATGTTGACTCTAGAGGATGTTGGATCTCTTTGAATATTAATTTCATGCTTGTTTTCATTTTTCATGGTGTTTTGATGAGCAAATTATGTCATGTTACAGAAAAATATCACCATACGAAGATCTAGTAAAGTTTTCCCTATTGTAGAATGTGTGTTTCTATAGAGATGTCTCATGGAAATGGTATGTGATGTTTCACATATCTCAATTCCATAGATACCACCTCTATTATATATTTGGTCATATAACATCATACCTTGATCAAACAATTAGTTTTGACATACACACAGTCAACTCTTCACTCAATTTCACTTGCAATCACATGTATGGGGCTTCTATAACATGTTCACATAAGTGTGATGAAGGCTTGAAATCCTTGGTATTTATTTTATCAACATAAAGTAGTAAATTGAGGATTCAAATAGTTGAGAGGATATTGTGGCAGTCATATTGAACACTTTCACATAGTCTACCATAAATATATTCATCTACAAAAACCATGGAGGGAAAATGTCATGTTAAAATGAAATTTTGACTTGTTCTAAATATTCACAAGTTTTAGGATATCCATTTTGAAATTTGAATAAGATATAATGGTTGTTAGAGGCTCATATGCCATCAGTGTAGTTCATAACCCTACTCACTGCTTGCAAGTAACTCATACACACCTGCAAGAGCCTCCTTGATGATGTCATGCTGAGATGGAGAATTTGAGAGATGTTACAATATTTGAAGATTACTAATAATGAATTTGAAAAATTGGTGAAATCATAATAATTGATCATAAACATACATCTCACATACTATCCAATTTTCTTATTTCTTATGTATGTGTAAATAATCACCTACAGGTGACATTACAGATCCTTGAGGGTACGTATACAAAATGTTGGAGAATGGTAGGGTTCTATTTAAAATCCTAGCACATGGAAAAGCTCAAGGTAGACCTGTTTTAATCATCAAATGGGTAGGAGGAAGTGTAATCTACCTTTATGCATAAGATGACTGAGTTTAGCGATATTATCTCTACAAAGTTAAAGCAGAGGTCCAACCCATTTTGGAGATATCTTATAACAAGATCAACGAGATATTTGAAGCATGTAGATAGGTAAACCTTGTATCTTATATCATCAAGAAGATTTATGTCAAAGAAAGAGGTCATAAATTTAGTGGTAGATAGAAGTTGGAGGTCCTAAAGATGCATTTTAAAGAACTAAAACCCTACATTCACATCTATAAGATTTGAGTTTTGAGTGACTTCGAACATCCTAAAGAGCAAACAAAACATACTCTCATGGTTTTAATATCCTTATTTATGTAATGGTGTATCATGATGAATAACATTATTATAAGATTCACATTTAGTGTTTCAAGCCTCATTGACACCTATAGGTGTCCCTTCATAGGAAAGTGCTCACCAACAGCCAACCTAAGGTGAAAGTTTGAAAAGATGTTCCTTTCTTGTGGAGCTAGATCATAGTAATCTAGAGCATGATGTGAACTTTTTGGAATATTAATACAAAACATGATATGTTATTATTCTAATTTATGATCAAATAAATGCCTACAGATGCCCCCTTATTTGAAAATATGCACTACAATCAATTATAGTTGATTGTTGTAGATAGTGAATAGGGAAGTAGTGCTCTTATGATTAAAATGACATGAACATGGTGAAAATTTATCTAAATAATTTCCAAATGTACTTGGTAATTATCAATAAGGTTTTAAAACATCATAATCAGGTTCCAAATATGTTAAACCACCTACAGGGGTCCTTCCCAAATACAAATTTAGTCTGTAGTTTGAGAGATTAAAACATAGAAATATGCAATGAAGTGTTGGAAAGGTGTGATATGATAAATTAGTTGAATTGAATCCAAAATTATGGCATGAAATTATATAATATCTTACCATGTGATATTAAATAGAGAGAGGATCCCATGATACAACACAGTCTAGATAAAAGAACCTTGCACAGGTTACCTTTTCTAGGGGTTTGTCTTGGAGATTTAAGGAGTTAGGAGGTCAAACATATTTATCAAAGCATAAAATTTGATCTATATGGTATTAATAACTTTTATAAACATATTAAAACATTTAAAATATTTGATTAAACAAGGTAACTATCCTCTATTTTATCTCAGACAGAGGGTACTTCAGATGAGAGTAAACCCTACAGTTAGAGGAAAGTATATAAGGAGATGAGACCATAGGCTAAAGAGACCATTAAAAAATTTGTGATAGGTTAAATTAAACATAATAATATATGGAATACATCTCAAAAAATTATTATTCACAAAATTTTGTCCATATCGACAAGAGTTGCAATCAAGCCTAATAGGCAGGGATTAGGCCTACAAGCCAAATGGAGGGTTACTTCCAATTGTAACATGAGATGAAAATTAAAAATTATTATGCCATGTTTTTAAGGTAATTTTATACGTGTATAATATATTTGAATATATGGGAACCCATGATAGAATAAAAATTTTGGGATTTAGGACAATTCAGGCCTGTTACAATGGAGAAAATAGCTCGATAGGGAAAATTTTAATGCTCATATCTCCATTGGTATTTTGAATTGAGATATAAGGATTTTATTAAGGTTGATGGAGGTTATTAATTTTAATTTAGTGCAATTTTTTTTCAATTCTAATTTCCTATCTTTATGAATAAAGCTTAAGAAGGTAAAACATGCCTAAGTGCATAAAAACCCTTCCTAGTGACTAGTTTCAGAAGATTGAACAAATAGTGCATTAAAATGGCATAGTTAGACCATAATTGTGAATATATATTCTATAAAACTCTTCAAATATTTTCCAACCTTTTTGGATTGTATGGAAATATACAAATGGAGTATAAAACATGGTTTTCTTAACCTTTTTATGTGTTTTATAAGTTGTAGAAGGAGTCTAAGATGCCAATCATATGGAGGGGAATATTTAGAATTAATATAAATATCTATATGAATTTAAATCCTTAAAAAAACTCTTAAATACCTCAAAAATATCTCTCGTCTCATCCAGTCAAAACTGACATAGTGAACATGATAGTGATAAGGGTGAAAAGCTGCAAGTAAGCTGATTTTAAGGTGTGCATGATGGTTATAAGGACATGAAGGGCATTTATAATTTATATTCACTCCATTATAATTATTTTCTTGTAAAATTGAATTATTTTTTGAGGTCAAGTATGCAAGGTATGTGAAAGAGGAGTTTTCTTGACTACAGGTAATGATGACTCACTTCCAGGAGATTCTAGATAATCAAGACTACAACCAATGCATGGAGAGACATGTAAGAAATGCTTCCATCTCATTCCAATCATTATACACATGCATAAACAGTTTTAGGATGTTCAAACATGGCTAAACCCTGAAGGTAGTTTTTTGATATAGCAAAGGGAATTTTATGCCACATTTCAAGAGTTTCATGCTCTGGATTAACACTTGTGCTTCTTGAATTTTTATGATCGGTTTCACATTCCCTTTTCATGTATAATTAACTCATTTTATCAGCTTGAAATTTGTCTTTTGACCTTTTAAATTCTTTCTTCTCCTCTCTCTCTCAAGTTCTATAAGAACTAGCCATTTTGGCCATTGTAAATAATGCTCCACATGAGTATAGTGGATCCCTAATAATTTGCATAACATGGATCAATAAAGACTACTAATTTTTATCTCTTCCATGGTTTTTCATAGTTTGCTCACTTAGGTGATTGATTTTGTTTAGTGATGACGTGTTGTTTCCTTAGCATTATTGTTTCATTCTCTAACCTTTTTGCAGTTAAAAATATTCTTCTTGTAGGTAATGTGAAGTGTTCTATTGATGTGTCAAGGTTGAGTGAGTTAGTCTATTCAAATAGTGCCATCCTAGGCCTCTTATTTAGTCCTCCTAGCCTAAACATTCATCACAACCTCATAATGAAATACTGATGTTAGAACATTCAGATTGGAGAAGTGTATGTTTAGTTAGTCTCTCATTCTCATGTGTAACATGCAACTAATTGGTAGTTATCAAAAAAATTGGTGTATCACCTCCTTTGGGATAGTCTAATTTTAGTTTTTTACCCTTTTCTATCACAAGTTTAGGTGTAGTAGTGATTTATAAATGGTACATAAAAGGAGCCAATTGTATCTAGAGATTCACCTTATCCTTAAAATACACATAGCCCAGAAATGTTTGATTATGCCACTTGGATGAGGATAGTTGAGACATCTTCTCAAACTATGGAAATCCAAATGACAACAAAACCTATTATAACATATTATTTTATTTGTTATTATCAAGAAATTCATTACCTTCAGGGTTATTATTACCCATGTATTTTACTGGGTAACTTTTTATTTGTCCTCCACATTTGTTAGGAGGTAGTTATGTTATCTTGATGGTTATATAATATAAAAATGTATTGTATCTAATTAATATGGAAAAGTAATATTATTAATGTGTATTTAATCTATTTTTATGGTATTTGACTGTCCAATTTGCCAATAATTTTGAAGATGGTTTATATAAAATCATGTATGATAATATAACAATTATTATATTTTTAAAAATATATAATATAATCTATAGCCAAACTATTTTTTATCATGCATAATTGAATCATATTTTTTAATGTTTTATTTTTTATGTGATCTATAATATTTAAATTTCATTTTATTTAATTTTTTAAATAAAACATATTAATATATTATATAAAATAATTTATTAATTACATGTTCTATTATAAATATTATTAGATATGTATTTTATATATAATCATTTTTGATAAATTATATACATGCTCAACAATAATAATTTATTATTATTTAAAAATTAAAAAAAATATATATTTATATTAGTTGGTATAAAATAATAAACCGATTATATTCATTTTATATATAATAATTATAAATAATGGATCCTAAACTAGATAAACTTCCATGATCCCAAGAAACTTATTGGAAAATATTATATGGATTTTGTTGAGTGTTTTGAAACTATCCATTTAACCATCCCCATTTGTGAATAAGTTGTATTTAGTTTGAAACAATGTCCACTTTCAATTTATTTTTATATTTAAGTTGTGCCACCTAGGAATCTATTCACTTTTAATTTTTAATTTTAACTTTTTCGGGCCGTGTAATATGTGAATGTTCATATTTTTATAATCCATTAATATTTGGATTTCATTGTAAACATTTTCCCTTTTCGCTACCTTTTCTGTACCATTTCATTTATTTGTGTCAAGATGTAGGGGCAATGTTAAGCAAAGCTGTACACCTCTATTCACTCTTTCTGCAATTTTATGATGTTTTTCTATATCGTTTGATAAGCATAGATATTTGGTTATGTACAAGTGAATGCCATAGTTATTTTGGATAACCCATTAAATGTAGTTGGGCAATTCTATAGGGTTTTTCTAGCTCAAAGTCCTAGAGGTTTCTACAAGATCTTTACACATTTTGGTGTAGGAATAGCAAACCAAATTTACGAATCGTTCCCCTCTGTTATGGCATTCTACCCGAGACATTGTAATCATTTCTTATAATCATTGAAACTTATCTGAACCTGCCTTGTCTTTCATAATTGACACATCAACACAGACAAGTTCGAAAGCATGGTGAAAGATCTATTTCAAATCTTTTAATTTAGTTCAATTCTGAAGAGTCTTATAAAACTAAGAATGATGTTGTTCAAATTGCTACCTCCAAATCTCTACATTTTATTGATGCCACTTTTGAAAGTGATCTTATTAGTGCACATAAGGGTGGTCGTCTTTAGATGAGTTATTTAAACAAGAAATTTTCTTCACTTGAGCTGCAATTCTTTGCTATATGAATATCTGATAATGTGTTTCGTATTATCGATTTCATCTCTTACAATATTCTTTTATTAGATAAATTTTTAGAATAACAGTTCGAATGGAAAGAATCTTTGAATTTGATTTTGGCACATGCATTATAATTCATACAAGTGTGTTTTTCTCATTTATCTGTTAACGAGTATAAATCCTTTTATGGACATTTTCCTTGAAAAATGAGATATTAGCGAGTGTACGTGAAAATGCTTGAAAAAGTTCCCAACTATCTTCATGTAGTGAATTATTTGGAGAGTTGAGTCTAGTGAATTATTGTTCATTTACATTCAAGAAACATCCTTAAAGTTCATTTTAGCGATCTTGAGGATGCAATAGTTTCTATAATAGAGGACATGGTGACCTTTGTTCATTGTACATCTATCACAATAAATAATAAGATATTAAGCATATTAGCTGACATATTCCCTTGCACTAACTTGGAACTGGTGGCTAGATTACTCCACTTAACTTTCTACATATGTTTGTGCTTGCTGGATACGTTTGCAGTTGATGTTTATAACGATCATAAATTTCTTATTAAATATATCCTTAATATTTTTTATGGGTAAAAAATATGTTTTTGTGAAGAATAATTTTTGGAGTATTATTTGTGACACATTTCACGATTATTTATTGTTCATAAATATTATATCATAAAATTTATTATAAATTTATAGGTAAAAAATGAAATTTCTATGTAATGATATGCATGAATTAATTGAAAATCAAAAAGTAAATACTTGTATGAACATACTAATGAACAAGCAGATTCCCTTAATGTGACTTGGAACTTGTCATTTTCTTATACTCAGTTCATATGACAATATGTTTGTCTTCGTAGTACATAGTTAGGGTTCATGTGTATTGATCCCACATAATATCTATAAAATCCCTTGCATAATTTTTTTGATGGATTAAAGAAAACATTATGGTGTAGACAAATTTTTATGATTGTCTAAATTTGTATTAAACAACTCACTATATGTTAACCTAGACTTATTATTTAGTCAATTTTTTATTTAATTATAATTAGTAACCAAAATTAGGAGAGACCACATATGGATCTAATCAACAAATAATATGAGACTCAAAACAATAATCACAAGGATCAATTTAAATTAAAACCAATAAACATTTATCAAGTAATTAAGAATATATAAAATCATAAATGACATAAAACTATAATAGTAGAAATAAAAGCTATAATAATGTCTCATAAAATGGTGTCCGAAAACCCTTATCTGCTTGAAATACATTGCCTTTTAAATGACATCCAATCACATGTTTATTAAGAAATAAGACTTTACAAAGTTGAGAGAAAATGTTTCAGTGGAATAAAACCCGCTATGACACTAGTGTTGGGACTTTATACACCTCTTTAAACACCCAAATATAGGTGTATATGGTATGTATAAAACATACTTCATTTTGGTGGATATGAATGTACTTATAGCTACAAACATAATCCATAAAATAGGGATATCAAGGTGGGGCACTACATACTACGTTATTCAGGAAACTTTTTATAAGTTTTACACAAAAATATTATAATAAAAATATTTCTTTTTTGATACATTTTTTAAAATAGTAAAACTTGGACTATATTGATCTCATTGAACTTTCACTTAATAAATTTAATGGTCCCAAAGTTGAAGTGACAGTTGGTTGAGAATCCTCATGAAATATTCTTACAACAAATTGTTGGCCATTTTTAAATAATACTAATTAATAATATTTGGATCTCGAGGTGGAGCATTACATATTACCCTTCAAGAAATTTCATCCTAAAAATTTATCTCAAAAATATTAAGATAAAGATGATTTATTTATTTATTTAAATAATTAAAAAATATATATATCCCATCAATCACCAATGGGAAGAGAGTTTCAAAAAAATAATTAATATTAACTTAAGAAATTTGTAACAATGTCAGACACTACTCGATTTGCATTGAAAATTATTCCCCAAATGTTACTTCTTCTCTATCTTCCTAGTTACCAAATCTAAGTGGCTATGTGATATTTTCAAGATCAATATTCTTTTTTAATTTCAATTTCATTCCTTTCACATGTAGTTAATGTATCACTAATTTTACCCATGCTGATAAAGATGAAATATTCACTTTAATACAAATGTCAAGTGTGCAAGGTGTTCCTAACTGATCATAAAATGTTAGATGTTTTTAAATTTGTTGAATCTAATATTCTACACTTCTTAGTCAACTTAAATCACATACCAATGGACAATATGAATATCTCTTACTAACTCATTTCATCAGTAGTATGATGTTGATACCTTCCTTGTCATATGCACATAAACATGATAAATCACAAAATCTCTATGATATGGCAAGGTTGAATTCATAATCAAAATAATAAATGACATTAATAAGAAAGTTAGATTCCATCATGGATAGCATCATTTAAAATATAAATATAATTTCAAGTCATCAATTTAAGTTAATGAGAAATTGAAGATCACAAAAGATAATAAGGTGTAAACACTAATGACCTCTTAAACATATTTATAAAAATATATATGCATTGAAATATGTTTTCTCATGATATACAATTTCTCAATAAGTTTATATCGTCAATATGTATAAAAATACAAAATCTTTTAATGTAATAATATATTTAGGAAAGATTGACATAATCCATAAAAGAGGGATATCAAGGTGGGGCACTACATACTACGCTATTCAGGGAACTTTTTAAAAGTTTTACACAAAAATATAATGATAAAAATATTACTTTTTTGATATATTTTTTAAAATAGTAAAACTTGGATTATATTGATCCCATTGAACTTTCACTTGATCAATTTAATGGTCCCAAAGTTGAAGTGATAGTTGGTTGAGAATCCTCATGAAATATTCTTACAATAAATTGCCGGCCATTTTTAAATAATACTAATTAATAATATTTGGATCTCGAGGTGGAGCATTACATATTATCCTTCAAGAAATTTCATCCTAAAAATTTTACGCAAAAATATTAAGATAAAGATGATTTATTTATTTATGTGAATAATAAAATTTGAACTATGTTGATCCATTGAACATTCACTTGATCAACCTTCTTCATTAATTATTAGTTACTCATTAGAGAACTCAAAATGCACATAAATTGTGAACATGCTAAATAAAACCATATTAATTTTCCTTTGATGAACTAATTAAAGAAAAGGTAACCGCTTTACGCTTCGCTGAATTGCTTATGTATTCTCTTAACAGGTTATCTCATATATATATATATATACAAATATTTAATGCTGCAACATAAGAAACCTTTTAAACTTCATTGTAGTTCATCTGCATAGCTACAAGCTCTTTCAAGTCTTCCTTCAACGCCGGTGTAGCTGTATGTATATATATATATATAATATATATATATATATATATATATATATATATATATATATATATATACATACAGCTACACCGGCGTTGAAGGAAGACTTGAAAGAGCTTGTAGCTATGCAGATGAACTACAATGAAGTTTAAAAGGTTTCTTATGTTGCAGCATTAAATACAATACAAAGGGTGAAGAGTGTCCATTTCAATTCTAGTTCGAATTCATCACGTCGTATTAGAGACTGCATGGCGATTTCAAAGAGAGGGTATTTGATCTCTATGTTTCATTATACAAATAGAGGAGGTTAAGCAGGAAAGAATCTGATTATGATACATATGAGGCATGGACTTGGGTGAATGTGACGAAAACAGATCCTGATATAGCTTATCGGCTTCTCGTTCCTCTTAACAAATCTAAACTCTAGAATGACGTGTCGAAAGAAGATCACTATATATACCTAATTTAGTGACTATCGTTATTGTTGTTACTAAAAAGGTTACTGATCACGAAACTGTCAAAAACAGGCGATGTTTCTCTAGGAGAAGGTTTTGCATTAAATTCATCGCATAAGTTACACAATGTATTAACCTAGCCAAATATCCTTGGATAAACAGACAAATATTAATATGACCGCATAATATTGTATAAAATCTCATGAATTAAAACACACAGCTAAATCCAATACAAAACACTTAGCTCTTCCTTAATCGATCATTATGTTAAGAGGATATAAATATGTGAGAGTAAAATTTTACATTTTTTTCTGAAAGAAGTTATACGGTGTGTAAAAATGTTTCATTTGTTTTGTTTGGGATATAATATATATATCTTTAATAGAGTATATTCATAAATCATAGGTTGTTTATATTGTATTATATACATAATTATTTAAAATATGTTGTGGGTGCTCAATTATTTATATTAAAAATAACAAATTAGATATATTTAATAAATATATATAATTTTTAATAAAGAATGTTATATTAAATAAACTTCCTTGATCCAAAGGAAATTATTAGAGTATATTATAAATATTTTGTTATGTGTTTTGAAACTATCATTTTAACATTTCCTTTTTAATAATGAGATTCTCTAGACAATTGATGCAGACTCTTTAGGTTTATTGTATTGTAGAATCCAATATACCAGATTATCTCAAAATCCTCAGCTAATAATATCTAAATCCCTCTACATCTTCTTGTTTCAAATCAACATGGTGGATCTACACAAAATTTACAGATCTTAGATGGAGATGTCATTTTGCATGAGTTAATTCACTCAAATAAATTTAATAATGAAGCAACATTGATCATCATGCATGATATTATCAAAGTTTATGATCGGGTTAATTGGAGATTCCTTTTTAAAAATGCTTAATAAATTTGGGTTCTTTGAGGCATGGTGTGATTGGATGAATTCTTGCGTCTTTACTCCAAATTTTTATGTTACTTTTAACGTAGTCCTGGCCAGTTTTCTCAGAGAGTAAAGGGGTCTCCATTAAGGAGATCCTATCTCTCAACCTATTCATTATCATCAAAAACACCCTAATTAAATCATTTTTAAAGGCAAAATCATTAAATTCGACTAGCAACTTTAACATAACTGATAATGTTAAGTTCTCTCTTGCTCAATTTGTTGATGACATAATTTGAGAAAACTCTGCTCACATTTAAGAAGTGAGAATGTTGACAAAAAAAAATACTATATTAGACCAATGTGATTTGGCTCATGAGAATGTAGAAACTATTATATTTTAATTGGGATTTCTTTCTAACAAATACTTTTCAATCCTCCTGTTTTACATACATTCAAAAAAATAATTATTTGAAAGTATGACCACAATCTTATCAAATAAAATAGCATCTTGGAAAGGAAATTGCTTCTCTTAGGTGGAAAAAATTCAATTAATTTAATCAATTCTCCAAGCAATTCTAGTCTATAGGATGTTAATCTCAAATCTGTAGTTACTATCAAAAATAGATTAACTAAAATAGTGACAAAATTTTAGTGGAATAGCAATTATATATATATATATATATATATATATATATATATATATATATATATATATATATACCCCAAACCATGTTATTTTTCATCACTCTTTTTTCTCGATAATTTTTTCTTGGTTATTTAAGAAATGAATAGACTTTGGGTAACAATTAGCTCTATTTAGGATATTTTGATTAACCAAATAAAAGAATGAGTGGATTAAGTCAATAATATTTGGGTTGTAGCCTCATCTCTTATTATCTAGAGCTTATGCAAAGAAATACAAAATAGAGTCTTTAGGAACCTATCCATCGATGAATATCTCATCACTCTTAAAATTGAGGCACTCCTTCAAGAGTTTTTTAAGGTTAATGTATCTCATCATAAGATGCAGATATTTAGATAGATTCTTCTTATTATCTTAAAATGGAATTGATTGGAAAACAACTTCATCCTTCCTCATCAAATCAAAAAAATAATTTTGGCTTGTTGAAAGCCTCCTAGAGATATTCTTTTCAAACTAATTTTTGACAAGGCATCTAAATTCAACCTAGGTATTTTTAGACTACAAGAAATGATACTTGATTTCTATGTGCTTGCTCAATAAATTTGGTAAATAAATGAAACAAAAAATTGAAAAAAATAATTCTTATTTTTATAAGAGTATTAAAAATGGAACTCAATAATAGCATCTCATTCCTTATTCATTATTTTCAATCTCCACCCATATCCACTAGTCTTAACACTAAGATTTGACTGATATATTTCACCATGTTTCCTATGCTTTGAATTATGAATTTCTAATATAGAATTCATTTGTGGTTATGTATCAATTATGGAATAAAATATCGGTTTAGATAAGTTGTAATGATTATTAAATTTGATTATAATATCTTTGGGTAGAATGCCATGTAATTTTTTTATTAGATTAGTTAAATACTAGATTGAAAGATCCCACAACCCTCTACAAAGGATAAACTTAAAAAAAGCTCAAATAAGATGCCTCTGTCACTAACTGAATGGGTGGTTAAGAACCCCCTTGATGGGGTCTTCCAAGAAATACTAAGCAGGAATAGAAAAATTTACCTAGGAAACTTATATGATGTTTCCTCTAAACTTATCCGAAACAAAATATCTCCCAAGAGAGCTAAGTGAGCCAAAATAGCTTGCATCTAGAACAACCCATACACAACCTACTATCTTCAACCACTAAATGAATCAATCCTTGTATTTTTTGTGCCCCCCCACCCCCCTGAATGGAGGGTCATGCTAAACTCCTATCTTATACCATTTTTCTGCTTCTGCACTTTAGTCCACCCCCATCATATTATATAGAATCCTAAATATAGGTATTATAATTTCAATAGATTTTAAGGACTAACAGTTATCTACCACTAAAGCCACAACCAATGGTTCTTCCCTTGATATTCTAGAGAGATTAATAAACTCCTTAACAATAGGGGGTTTTGCAGCTTGAATTGGCCCCTTCATTTCCAAAATTGGAAGTTCTACCATATGTTCCCCCTTTGAATCTTGGGGATTGACCGGGTCCACTTGAGGGGGCTCAGGCTCATCTGAAGACAAATATATATCATCATTCTCAAATTCAAGGGCATTCATGTGTGATGGGTGGGGTATAATTATGACCATTGAGAATATTCCTTCTTTTTCTATGAAATTTGCACTCTTTGGTCAAGTGACCTGTATTAACATAACTTTGACAATGGAACGACAAACCTTTGTATTCAAGAGGTTGGGACCAAGAGCGGTCGCCCACTTCCAGAACAATTTTTCAAGGTAAATCCTTTGAATACCATGGTAATTAGAATGTGTCATAGTTATGGTTAAACATTCATTTCCAAAAATCAAATATCTAAAGATCTTATAAAATCCTCTTTAATTTTGAGCTAGAAACAACCTATAAAATTGAACCATTAAAATTTAATGGATTATTAAAAAATGATCATTCACTTATTGGAAAGAATAAAAAGAGAATAATAAATTACATAATTAGATATAACAATCTATACATATATGTTTATCCAAAGATATATGAAAAATCATAATACTATAGAAAGTGTGAATAAAGATGTACAATTTAACTTAATATCATTGTAGACATCTTCAAAAAGAAAAATTTGCTACAAAATAGTATGCTTCAATGCCAAATTGTTATAAAATAAAATGTAAATAGGGGAATAAATCTAAAAGAAGGGCAACCTTTTACACATTATGTTGAAGATATATTCAAACCAAAAATAATAATAACTTAAGATTATGTTGTTGTTTACATAATTTTATATTTCAAAATTCTTCATTCAAAATTAAAATTGTTGTTATTGTACTTTGTTATTCTATTTTTTTCCTTCATTATTTTATTTTACGCTCTACAATATTTGGTCATATTGTTCTAATCCTATATTTATTCCTCTTTTATATTCTAAGATTTTTGGTGCTCTTTAAACTTCTATGCTATTTTCTTCTTGTCCAGATCGATATTTTCCTCACTATGGTCATATTATACTATATTATACCTCCTTATTTTTCTTTTGTTCTGATGCTTATATTTTATCACTCACTAGACTACTATGAACTTAGAAATCAAAACTTTTATGGCCTTTGAAAAAAATCATATTACACATTTAATCTTGTAAAAACAAAATTTAATATTTTTAAATTTAACATCTAATAGTGATAGTATTTTGATCCATAAAATATTTTAAAAATGACAATGTTATGTGCAATTAGTATGAATGCCTAAAGACTAAAATTTTAAAACTCTCCCTTAATATTGAGGTTTTTACAACATTCTAGTATGCCTTTCTTTGCCTATAAAGATACTTCAACGGTACATATGTATTTTCATGAGTTGAAAGAATATTTTATAATTCTCCTATGGATATGTTGGAGCTACATATATGTAGTTCAAAGACTCATATGTGAAGTTTGGAGATGCATGTGTGAGTCTAATGTTTGTTGTGTATGGTATAAATCTAATTATAGAGCTATCTATGTGACTCTAGAGCTGAATGAATAAACACTCTAGAGTTTCTATTGATTAATCTATGAAACCTAAATTTCCTCTTAAACATTCTTAACATTAGTTTGGCAATGTTTAGTGAAAATATTAGTAAGTTATTTCTTTAACTTAAAAAACTTAAGTTCAATGTCTCCATTTTCAATTAATTATCTTATGAATTGATACATGATTGTTGTGTTCTTACTATTTTAATTGTTGTTACTACTTTTTTCTAATAATAAGATCACATGAAACACCTTTACTAGCGTTAAACATAGAACAAGGTACAAAAAAACCTATAGACCATCAATAATGTAGCCATAAATTAGAAACTATTTGCTTTCTAAATTAAAATTAATATTTTATATATTAAAACTATTAACTACATAGATAAAAATTAGAAATTGTAATTTTCATCCTTAAGTGTAAGGATAAACTTAAGAATCTCATACATTTGTTTTACTCTCCAAGATATATAAGATATATAATTAATTATGAATATTACAAAGGAAAAATTACCCCAAAGGACTAACCCTATACAAGTGAAGAAATGGTTGAAAAGGTAAATTTTGAGGGATTTTTAGTTATAAATGTACTTAATGATTCTTTGTTATCATGAGATACAATCTCTTATATTTAAGATTAATGAGATAGAAAAAAGAGACATGAAATTGAATGCTCCAACTCAAGCAATAGAGCATGATGTAGGTCTTATTGGTAAACAAATATGTTTACCTATTTGTACATTAATTATTTATCCACCTTTGCTTAGTTTTCTCCTCTTGTCAAACACCAAACCACACTAAGTTTATATTCTCATCAAACAAAGACACTCATAAAAGCTAAAGGTATTCATATAAACCCATTTCAATTGAATCTCGTGATAGAAGTGAAAATCATGAATCACAACAGTTTTGGAAGGTTGTTAGTAAATTAGTGAAGGATGTGACTAACTTTTTCAACTCTGAATTTTTTCTAGTTTATGACTCTTCTCCAATTTATTCAAAGGTTCCAGATAAAATTAGTAAAGAGATTAAAAATAATAAGATTAATATAGAAACACCAGAATAAAACACCTTTGTGATTATTCTTAAGGTAGGAGGAGCTATGGAAAAACAAAAAGCTCTTTTGAATAGGCGTAAAATAGTCATTATTTCTAAATATAGATTACAGCCAATTTATTCTGTTGGTGACCAAATTTGAATGAAGAAAATTTTCCCCTTTCCATGACATATTAGGGCCTGAGAGTTTAAATGTTCCCTATATCTGTAAGTGCCTACCCAGGTCATCTGAATATGGCTTCCACAATCAAGTTATGAAGATGCCGTAATCCTGATTTTAAGTAACATTTAACGTTTGTGTGTATTAGTGGCATTGCAAGGTCCATGTTTAAAAAATCAAGATGGAATGAATGAAAAATGACTATGTATTTCAAAAATACTAAGTCCAAGTGCCAACATATATGTTAAGAGGTTCATAATGGTATACGTTTTGGCAGGAATTACAATGTTAAAATGAAAATTTGCAATTTGTAAATTGCATTCAATACTCCAAAGTCCACAGTGGAGATTCTAAAGGAAACCACAAATTTTCATATTTGCAATTTACAACTTATAAATGGCAGTCAACGTTTCACCTCGCACAAGGGAGTTCGTGTAAGGGTTTCAATGTCCAAGTGGAAATGTGTTAAGGCCCACGTCAATAGTCAAATGCCCACATGGAAATGTAAAATCCAAATGTGCAAAGGTTTTCAAAGCAAAATCATGGTGAATGTTTTTGAAGCCAGTGGTTATGTTATGGGAGTTTTCATGGTCCATGCATAAAGTAACAGAAGGGCCACGTAAATGCATGAAATCCCCCACAAATATTTTAAGGGGATAACACGAAAAGCCAATCGCTCCACATGTGGAGGTATGTATGGGTAGGTCAAATTTCAAAATGCATGGGGTTAGTAGAGATCCACGATAGAGATACAAATTGATTTTATAATTGAAAATTGCAATGTGTAAACAAATCTACAAGTCTGCGGTCGGAAAAATAACATGATAGTGGAAGTTTTCAAATTGCAAATTGCAATAAGATCTCTGCCACCCACAGCAGCAGGAAAGTGTGGGATCTGACAGATATGTCCATTGGAGAAAAAAATAGAAAAATCATGTTTTGAAAATGCAATTTGTAAATTACGTTTGAGTGTCTCAAGCCCAACACAAAGCGCCAAATAAAAGACAACGGGAGTTGTCAAGCAGAGATTTTAAAGTAAAATATCTATGGCAGCATACGGATTCATTCATAGCTCCTCAGATTCAATTTTTTATATCAATAAGATAGGCACAAAGATTATCATTCATGTTTTGTATGTGGATAATCTTGTTATCACAAGGAATTCATATAATTTTATTGAAGATGTAAAGAATGGCTTGAAGAAATCCGCTGACATGATAGACTTGGGGCTACATCATTATTGTCTTGGCTTCAAGATATGGTGATAAAAGAATCATATTTTTCTAAATCAAGGTCTTTTGAAATTCTTCACTCCTACTACTTAATTAATGTCTTGTTTTGGGTTGAAGATATAGCAAAAGAAGAAGCTCTTTCAAAATTCTTAACTCCATCTGCTCCTAAATCAAATCTTTGACCACTTCTAACACAATCACTTCATCTACTCTTCCATCTACCTATCTTACATATTATATAATAAACATTAAAGAAACAATATAAATTTAAATTATTATTTTAACTACAAATAAAAATAAAAATAAAAATAAAACATACTTATAAAAATACAATAATGTCATAATATTCTTACCATATTTTTCTTCATAACTAACATTACAATGTCTAATCCGAATAAATATATTATATATTATAGTTTCAAAAATACACTAAACCTTAGGTACCAAAATATCTTACAAATATGTAAATATTTTAGTTCCAAAAGTACATTATATTTTTCACACTAAAAGATCTTATAAAAAAAAATAAAAAAAGTTAAAATAAAATATATGATATTCAAAATTATATTATTTAATAATTAAATTATAAAATTAATTACATTACTTATTTTCAATTGATTGTTTTAAAATAATTTAGAATAAAATTTGGCATTACTCATTTCATATCACTGATTTTATTTTATTTCGCATGGAGCGATGTTTTTTTATAATAATTCTTGGTGTTTGGCTTATAACCGTGAAATTAAATATTCCAAGTGAATCTTTCCACATATTTATTGCAACAATTGTCAGATTTCTCGAGATTGCTGCATGCTCTTCATCGGGCACATCTATTATAAACTGGTTTTCCATTTGTAGTCAACAATACACGTGGTATTAGTGTTCTCGTGTATAAATTCTTCATCAAATTAATAAAATTTGACAAGATTGCTCATAAGATTTGGGGAACCATCTGTATTTTTGTCTGATGAGCTAATTAAAGACAATGACTTCACGCAAAGAAACGAAGAGTGGGCAGTGCTTAAGGCTCTTGCTGGTGATGGTTAACAATTCGTTTTGAATGAATAGTGCATGTCTTCGGCTACACCACCATAGACCACAGAGGAGTAACAGTTATGGCTCCTCGATTGGTCTGACTATAATTCAGAACGTTATTATTCACAACATCCAGATCAGCGAAACGAGCTTTGACACAATTCGTATATTTCAATCCAGTAAGGTGTGGGTGGATCACGTCACCTCCTATAATGGACGGGTTGGTCTGATTTCTGCTGTCTAAAGATCCACAGAAATTACGATCTCAAACTGTTGTCTGTTTCATAACATTACAATATGTTTTGGGGGTCACATGGCACAGACACTATTGATAAAGATCTGGGAGTCACTGTTTACAGGAACTGGTTTAGAGATTTAGACCAACACAATCCTCACTGCAGGTACATTAAATATGTTGCATTGTTTCTTTTTTTTGGTAACTACACAAAATCTTTTTCTTTTTCTTCTTTATTTCTTCTTCTACAGTGTTTGATGATGCTCGCAAAGAAGTACATTCCGTATGAATAAAAAACCCTCTTTAGCTTACAGTATCTTTTACTATTTGGTATTAGCTTCTGGAACATTGTCCCGATTAGGTCCAGGTTGTTCATCGGAGCTTATCAGTATTGGTTTCTGTACTCGCCTCTATTTGAGTTCAGTTTTTTAATCTTCAAATAATGCATCTACACGACTATTTGTGTATTCCTTCATCTCCTTCTTGTCTGAATGTAAAATTTGCTGAATCTCATATTATTTATCAAAACATGTTTAACATTTTTTATTTTTTATTTTTCATTTTTAAAATCTTCGAATTCTACAATAAGATAAACATATATTTCATATTTCAATTGTTTTTTAATATCAGACTACATATATCTTATTAATTCCAACTAAAAGTTATGACAATACAACTCGTGCGTATAAATATGATTTCTTTTAAATTAAATTTGATATCTGATAATGTGTTTGGTACTTTATATTTCATCTCATACAATGTTTTGAGATTAAATATTTTTTTAGAATAATGGTTTGAATGGAAACAAGCCTTGAATTTGAATTTACGATATGCTTTGTAATTTGTATAGGTGCGTGTTGCTCATTTATTTCTTAACGTTTCTAAACCCTTTTATGGATCTTTCCCTTTAAAAAATGAGATATTAGGTGCGGGCAAAAATGCTAGAAAGATTTCCCATCTATCTTCATGTAGTATATTGTCTTTTTAACTTTCATTTAAGTTCATTGTAATGATTTTGAAGTTACAATGGTCTTTAAAACAGAGGACGCGGTGACCTTTGTTTATTGCACCTCTATCAAAACAAATAATAAGATATTGAACATGTTCACTGTATCCACAACACACACAGCTGCGTGGTTAGATACTCCCCCTTTTCTCTGTCTTCACTGTGTTTTAATTAACGTTAATGAGTTGGATCCATGTTTTTTCTTTTTATGGAAAGATTTATCCATTATGGCTCGATGCCTGTGCCCGTTCGTAATTTTCTTGACATGTCCACCACATTTGAAACTTCCAGTTCGTGGTTTTGATAGTGATGAATTAATATCATTATTTGCTATTCTTTCGATACGCAGGAAATCATGTGGACACCGATGACAAATACCTGTTGTGATGAATAAATATTACGCTGACATTAGTGTTGATTTCCCCTCTCGCCATAGTCTTTATGCTACTAAATTACATTGATCGACAAATTCATCTTGTTGAAGCTTAATCGTATATTGTATCTATCCGAGTAAACCCTTGGAATCTATTTATAAGTGCTTAACGTATGAATTCAATTCCCATAGGCGACAAGAAAAACATGCATACCAATTAATAACCGTTATCCCGTTGCTTTGCTTCCTATACACAACCTAGGTTTGCGACTTTATGAACGTTATGGTTTTGTTCTTTGTAGTGGTGTGTTTTTTTGAATTTAAATTTATACTCGAAACTTTAATGAAAGGTAATGGGTTTAATAAAGTTGCATTGGCCCAATGTTTAGGGAAACTTTTAATGGTCCATGGAGTATTTAATGTATAACTAAAGTTTTAGTTCATATTTTTACTTTTTATTGCTTTTATTATTGTTAAAATAATTTTTGTCTTTAAATTTGATATAATAATTTAATTTAAAAAAAAACAAATTAATGTTTTCCATGGGTAAATTTTTTTCATTACATAACAAATAAAATATATATAAGGGACATATTCTTATTGAAGAATGTTAAATTGTATACTAATAAATGTGTATATATCTATAGGTTTAATGTACAATGAGCACTTCAACAAAAGGTATATTACATTGATATTTTCAAAGGGTAGTGTGTTTCCATTTCACAAGAAGTAAAAATCCAATAATGGGCATACTCTCACCCATAAGTTTTAAAACATATATTTGCATCCATGTATATAATGAGTATTTCAACAAAATTTACATTCCATTCATGTTTTCTATGCGTACAAGTGTTTCTATTACACAAATATAATAAATTATATAATGGAAAAACTCTTACCCATGAATGTTAACCATATAATTTTATACTTGTATAAATTTAATATGCAATGAGTTCTTCAATAAATATATTTTGCTTGAACAACATAGTCATACCCATAAATATTTCCATGGACACATTGTTAAATATAATAAATACGATTAAGGTTTTAATTTTTGTGTGTATGTGAGAGAGAGAGAGAGAGATGATATGTTATGTATGAATATTTTGTGGAGACTTGTATGAATTAACAACAAACCTAAAATTAAATACTTGTATAACTTATCACTAGACTGATATATTTCCTTGCATTGATTTGGAACTGATGGTTAGATTATTTCACTTAAATATAGAGATTTAATATATAATGAATTTTTCAATAAATATGTTCTGATTGAACAACATAGTCATACCCATAAATATTTTCATGGACACATTTTTAAGGAAAATAAACACGAATTAAGGTTTATATATATATATATATATATATATATATATATATATGTGTGTGTGTGTGTGTGTGTGTGTGTGTGTGTGTGTGTGTAATGATATGTTATGTATGAATATTTTGTGGATACCTATATAAAGCCTAAAATTAAATACTTATATAACTTATAACTAGATTGATATATTTCTTTGCATTGATGTGGACCTAGTGGCTAGATTATTCCACTTAAATTTGTACATATGTTTTTGATTGTTTGATACGTTTATAATTCATGTTTATAAAAATCATATATTTTTTAATAAACCCATACCTAATATTTTCTATAAGTAAGAGAATTTTTTGTGAAGAATAATTTTTGTAGAGTTATTTTTGACGTGTTTCATGATTACGTATTGTTCATGATTACATATGTAAGAAATATAATTTCTATGTATTGATATGTACAAATTAGATAGAAATTGAAAATTAAATATTTGTTTAAGTATATTAATGAACTAACATTTTGCTTTAAAGTGATTTGAAACTTGTATTTGTCTTATGTAAGCTCATATAATAATATGTTTATGTTTTTTCTATACAATTAAGGTTTATATATATAACATCCACATAATATCTATAAAATCTCATACATATATTTTTTTATTGCTTACAAAAAAATATTGTGATGTTTATTAATTTTTTTTTCATTTTTAAATTGGTATTAGACAACCCCACTATATGTTAACGTAATATTATTATTCAATAGTTTTTTTATTCAATTATAATTATTAAAAAACATTAGGAGAGACCGAATGTGGATCTGATCAAGAAACAATATGTAACTCAAAATGATAATTAGGAGTAGAAATATAAATTAAAAACAATAAACATTGATCAAATCATTAATAATATATAAAATCATAGATGACATAAAGCCCTAATAAAAGAAATAAAGGCTATAATAATGTCACATAGAATTGTGTTCTAAAACTCATATATGTTTGACATACATTGCTTTCAAATGACACATAATCACATGTTTAATAAGAAATAAGCGTTCACATAGTTGAGAGAAAATGTCCCAGTAGAACAAACGACCCTATGATAGCAGTTTTGGGACTCTACACCTCTTTAATCACCCAAATATGTGCATATGTGCTATGTATAAAATAGTCATGGTTTTGATGGATATGAACATATTTACGGATGCAAATATAAATTTTTATAGTTGTTTTAATGCTCCCAAATAAATTCTAGAGGATAGAAACATAATGGGAAGATAAGAATAAAGCTAAAATAGGTTAGAGAATCCATATGCTATCATCTAAAAATAATCATAAACTAACATTTACCAAAAATAAACAAGCTTCATAGGTTACTGAAATAACCCTCCTCATAACATAAAAATGGAGAAGGAAAAAAATGCAACTATCCAAAACAAGGATAACTTAAAATAATAAAAAAGTATATCTTGTTTAATGCAAATGGGAAGAAATTTTCAAAAAATCCATAAATTTTATATTAAGAAAGCTGTAACAATGTCAATCAATACTTGATTTACATTAAAAATTATTCTCCAAATTTTACTTGCTTCTTCTCAATCATCCTAGTTACCAAATCTATGTGGTTGTGTGTATTTCAAGACCAATATCCCTTTTTAGTATCATGTTTAGATAATGTATCATTGTTTTTACCCATGATCATAAAGATGAAGTGTTCACTTTAGTACAAGTGTCAAGTATGTAGGGTGATCCTAACTGACAATGCAATGTTAGATGTTTTTAAATTCATCATCACTATGAATCTAATATCTCCACACTTCTTGGTTGACTCAAGTCACACACCAATAGAAAATATGAGTATCCTTGACTAACATGTTTCATCACTAATATCATGTTGATACCTTCATTATCATCTGCACATAAACATGATAAATAACAATACCTCTATGATATGACAAGAGTGAATTCATAATCAAATTAATAAATAACTTTAATAAGAAAGTCATATTTCATTATGGATAACATCATTTCAAACATAACTAAAATTTGAATTCATCATTTTATGTTAATGAGAAATTTAAGATAACAAAAAGTAATAAGGTTTACCAACACTTGATATCATAACAATACATATAAAAATATTAATGCATTCAAGTATATTTTCTCATGATATATAGTTTCTCAATAATTTTAAATCATCAACTTGTATAAAAATACAAAATCCCTTAATAATATGTTCAAGATGCTAGAATTACAATTTTTTATATTTACCCTTAACCTACTAGTTTTTTTTTTTTTCATGGTGGCTTTAGTGCTTAGCATGGATCGTGAGGTAGAACTAGATCTAGCTACACCCACACAACATTGTCTAGGAAATGGCTTTTGATGGAGGAAAAATCATGGGCAAGGCTCAAGAATATGTTTTGGGTTCCAACTGAAAAATTATTCCATGTAATATCATTTATTTTGGGAAAGGACTACCTATAGTAGGGTATGCATAACCAAGTCAATTCAAAAGTGGCATCAATGTTTATCACGAACGTTATAGCTCTTCTATCAGACATTTTGTTGCTTTCAAATTTGGTTTTGTTCTTTTTTAGACTGGACCTTTGACACAACCTTGTGGAAGAAATTAAAAAATGTGATGTGGGTCCCCTACACAAGCTTCCTTTCACTTGCACAAACAAGATTGGTTTGGTGCCTATTTCAGCTTTTCAAATGCTAGAGACACGTTTTATGATTTTGGGGACTTTTGTTGAGGAAATCCATCAGAAGGTTTGTAATTTTGACTCATCAGTGTAGCATTTTCTTAATTTTCTTCCCATTTCCCACATTAAAATCCAAAACATAGAAATTGCATGATGGAAAGAGATCAAACATAATAATGAAAGGGTGGATGTAGTCAAAATGTTGGCAAAATTGGTGGCTCAGTGGGAGGATTGGAGCTCTATATTGGCTTCCAAAAAAGCAATGAAGGATCACAAAAAAGGCAATGTAGGACTACTTGGGCAATAATAGGGCAACAATATTTGTGGGTGGCTACAAAGTTAAGACTAAAGACTTGAAGAGAGCTGTGAAAGGTGAGATTTCTGCTATGGCTTCCAAAGACAAGTAAATCATCATTGTTAATAATTTGGATTATATGGTTAGACCAGAGTAAGCTGATTAAAGTTTTAGCTGTTTAGTTTTATTTTTTATGTCATATTGTCTTGCTAGGTGGCCTCTGGGCCTTTCTAGGGTTTTTCCCATTTATCTTGGCAATTGGTTTTTTTGTGTATCTTTTGTTTTTTCTTGGTTGGCCACATATTTTTGAATTGCCTATTTATGTGTCTTTAGTCAAGCTCATGCATGTTGGCTGGGCTTTTGTATAAATACCTTATGATTGGGAATCAGTTGAAACCTCATATCAATCTAAAAATATATAAATCCGGGAACAATTGACATGATCTATAAAAAAGCGATATCAAGGTGGGGCACTACATACTAACCCCTTCAAGGAACTTCCTCAAAATTTTACACAAAAAATTAAGATGAAAACATGATTTTTCATATATATTTTTTTAAAATAATAAAACTCACGCTATATTGATCTCATTGAATGCTCACTTGATCAACCTTGTGGTCTAAAAGTCAAAGTGACAACTAGTTGAGAATCCTTATGAGATATTATTACTAAAAATTATCATCCATATTTAAATAATACTAATTAAGAATATTGAGATCTTAAGGTGGGGAAAGTTATATACTACAGAGAAATTCATCCTAAAAGTTTTACGCAAAAATAATAAGATAAAAACGATATTTTTTCTTTAAATAATAAAACTTGAGTTATATTGATCTCATTAGACTTTCACTTGATCAACTTTCTGATTCCAAAATTGAAATAACTTTTGGTTGAGAATTTTCATGAAATATTTTTATGACAAATTCTCATCCATCAAAAATATTAAACTAATCAAACACATATTTTTTTAATGCAAAAATATAAAAAACACTATATATCTTAGATGTGTTGAATACAAATCTCTAAATAATAAGGCCAAATTATTCTAAAATATTAAACAACCCTAAAAGTTTTGGTGCAAAATTATGTCCACGACCAATTTTTTACTTTACCCTTAAATGGTTTTAAATGCTAAAATACCATGCCACCGAATTTAAAAGTCCTATCAATCCGATAAGAATTCACCTTTTTTTTTTTTTTGGTGGGGTGGTCGGGTTCCTTCTCAAGAATTTTTTGTATTTACACAACTTTTCTTCCATTTCTTTTTCCATATCATGACCAATTAAAACATGGTCTTCAAATTTAATCCAACTTAAAAGGAATTTTCTAATTGGTAAATTCGATATTTCGAGCGACTCTTTTCCACATGTTGTGGAGACTTCTGCATGCTCTTCATCTAGTACCTCTTGGCTTTGCATTTACTTTCCACAATACACGTGGTAGTAGTTTTTTCATGTATAAATTCTTCATTAATTATTAGTTAATCATTAGAGAACTTGAAATTCATATAAATTGAGAACATGCGAAATGGAACGATCTTAAATTTTCTTTGATGAACAAATTAAAGAAAAGGTAACCACTTCACTCTTACCTGCATGCTTATTTGTTATCTTAACAGGTTGACTAATTCATATATGTATATAGAGCTACACCAACGTTGAAAGAAGACTTGAAAGAGCTTGCTGCCATAGCTATGGAGATGAGCTTCAATGAAGTTTGAGAGGTTTCTTATGTTGCAGCATTAAATAAAATACAAAGGGTGAAGAGTGTCCATTCCATTTCTAGTTCTAATTCATCAAGTCGTCTTAGAGATTGCATGACGATTTCAAAGAGCAGCCTAAGCAGGAAAGAATCTGATTATGATGTAAAGGACGATATATATTCGGCATGGACAAAAATAGATCCTGATATAGCTCATCGACTCCTCCTTCTCAACAAATCTAAAATCTAGAATAACGTGTCCAAAGAAGATTATTATATATACCTGATTTGATAGACTATCGTTATTGTTAGTACTAACAAGGTTACTAATCACGAAACTGTTAAAAACACGGGACGTTTCTCTAGAAGGAGGTTTTGCCTTAAATTCATCGCACAAGTTAAACGATGTATTAATCTGGCTAAATATCCTTGAATAAAGAGACCAATATTAATATGACCGCATGATATTTTGTAAATTCTCATGAATTAACACGCTCAGCTAAATCCATTACAAAACACTTAGCTCTGCCCTAATCGATCATTATGCGAAGAGGATTTAAAAATGTGAGAGTAAAATTTTACATTTTTTTCTCATTGGACTTGTACGGTATGTAAAAATGTTTCATTTGCTTTGTTTGTGTTATAATACTTAAAATATATATATCTTTAATAGACTATATTCATAAAATATATTCTGTAAAACAATTTGTTAATCATAGGTTATTATCAATGTATATATAATAAAAATTAAATATATTCATTATATATATAAATAATGTTCTATTAAATAAAACTTCTTGATACAAAGGAAATTATTACAAAATGTTATAAATATTTTGTTAAATGTTTGAAATTATCATTGTAACCTTTCCCTTTTACTAATGCAGACTTTCTAGACAACTAATGCAAATTCTCTATACAGCTCCAGACTTTTAGTATTGTGGAATTCCATATACAAGATTATCTCAAAATCTTTTGATAATAATCTCCAAATCCCAACATCAACATAGTAGTTTTGTACAAAAGTGACAAAGCTTAGATGGAGATGTCATTTTGCATGAGTTAAATCAGTCAACTAAATTGAAGAAGGAAGCAACCATGATCATCAAATATGCTATTATCAATGTTTATGATAGGGTTATTAGGAGATTTATTTTAAAAATACTAAATCAATTTAGATGCTTTAAGGCGTGATGTGATTGGATGAATTTTTGTCTCTACTCCGATATTTTATGTTTTTCTTAATATAGTCTTGGCTGGCTTTTCTAAATCTTAAAGGGGTCTCAATCAAATATATCCTATATCTCAACATATTCATTATCATGTAAAAATCACTAGGTAGATCATTTTTATAGGTAAAATTATTAAATTGTACTAGCAACTTCAACTTAAGTGATAATGTTAAGGTCTCTCATGCTCAATTTGTTGATGATAAAATTTTGGGAAACTCTGCTCACATTTCAGTAATGACAATATTGAAAAAAATATTATATTGGTGCCAATGTGCCTGGCTCATGAGATTAACCAATTTAAATATAAAATTGTATTCTTCCACATTTAACTTTATAGACAAAATATGATTAAAAAATCTTATAGTTTCATTAGGATTTCTTTCTAACAAATACTTGGGGATGCGTCTTTTTTAAGAGGCATTCGAAAAAATTATTATTGGAAAGTATGATTCCAAACTCATAGAATAAAATATATTTTTGGAAAGGAAAATGGTTCTATTGGGTGAGAAAAATTCAGTTAATTCAAGCAGTTCTCCAAGCAATTCTAATATATATGATGTTAGTCTGAAAAGCTCTAATTAGTGTCAAATATATATTATTTAAAATAATGTCAAATTTTATGTGAAATGGTAATTATGAGTAAATATAACACTAAAACCCCAAACCATGTTGTTTTTCATCTCTCTTTTTCCTCTATGATTTGGTGTTTATTATTTAAGAAACAAACAAACTTTGGATAACAACTAGCTCTATTTAGGACATGTTGATTAACCAAATAAAAGAATGAGTGGATTAAGTCAACAATATTTTCATCATGGATCCATCTTTGATCATCTAAAGATTGTGGAATGAAATACATAATCGAGTCTTCAGGAACCTATCCATCAATGAAGATCTCATCACTTTTAAAATTGAAGAACTCCTTCAAGAGTTTTTTAATATTAATGTATTTCATCTTAAGAACAAAATATCTACAAGTAATCTTCTTATTATCTTAAAATTGAATTTATTATAAAACTACTTTGTCCTCCATCGAGGAATCAACAAAAAGATTTAGCTTATTAAAATCCTCCAAACAACATTTTTGTCAAACTAAATTTTGTCGGAGCGTCTAAATTCAACCTAAATATTTCTAGAATACTAAAATTAATACGTAATTACTATGTCCTTGCTCCTTAAATTTTGATAAAGAAATAAAACCAAAAAAAATGAAAAAAATAATTCTTATTTGTCTAAGCCTACTAAAAATGAAACTCAATTATACCCTCTCCTTCCTTATTCATTATTTTCACACTGCACCCATGTCCACTAGTCTAAAGATTTGAATATGATCTTTGACCATGTTTCTTACATTTTGAATTCTCTATTTCTAATTTGGAATTTGTCTGTGTTTATGTAAACAGAGTAATAAATACAAAACAAGGGCAACCTTGTATATATTATGTTGAAGAAATATTCGAACCGAAACATTATAATTTAAGCTTATGTTGTTATTTACATAATTTCACACTACAAATTTCTTCTTTCAAAACTAAAATTATTGCTATTGTACTTTCTTATTCTATTTTTTCCCTTTTTTATTTTATTTCAGGTTCTTTAATCTTTTGTCACTGTTGTTCTACTCCTACCTGTATTCCTCCTTTCTATTCTACGATTTTCAGTTCTCTTTGATCTTCTTTTTTCTTTTTCCACAGTAATGTTGTCATCAGTATGGTCGCACAATACCATGTCATACCTCCTTATTTTTATTTTGTTCTGATGCTTATACTTTATCGTTCACTAGAACACTATAAACTCAGAAATCAAAAATTTTGAGCCCCGCCTTTTTTTAATCATATTACGCATTTAGTCTTGTAAAAACAATATTTAATATTTCTAGATTTAACATATAATAGTGGTAGTATTTTATCCCTAAAAGATTTTAGAAATGTCAATGTTGTCTGCAATTAATATAAATGGCTCAAGACGAACGTTTTAAAACTCTCCCTTAATCTTTGAGATTTTTACCACATTCGACTAAGCCTTTATTTACCTATGAAGATACTCTGGCGGTACCTGTGTATTGTACTAAGTTGCATATATATGTAATAAGTTTCCTATGTATACGTTGGAGGTACTTGTATATAGTTAGGATCGACCTATATGTAGATCAAAGCTTCTTTTGTGAGGTCTGTAGCTGCATGTGTGAGTCTGAAGCTTCTTGTAAATAGTATAAATCTAATTATATATAGTCTAGATTTAGTTATGTGACTCTGGAGTTGAATGAATAAACAATCTGGAGTTTCTATTGATTCATTTATGAAACAAAAATTTACTCTTAGACATTCAAAACATTATTTTGACAATGCCTTCTAAAAATATTAGAAAGCTATTATTTTCATTTACAAAGCTTAAGTTCAATCTCCTCATTTCATTAATTCTCTTATGAATTGATACCTAATTGTTCTGTGCCTGCTCTTCAAATTTGATAAAGAAATGGAACATAGTTTAACAAAAATAATTGTTTCTACTAATTTCTCTCATCATAAGAATCTTATCTAAAATTATTGTGATATAAATATATTTAACACATTTTTGGATGTATTCTTTCTGACATCAATATTTCATGACCAAATAATTATTAGTATATAGAACTAACACAAAATCATTTGCTACATAATACTAGATTGCATGGCATCATATGTTGTTGGCATATCAATGAATCATTTTTATTACTTGCTATTGTGTCTCATTTTGAGTATCTATAAATTTGGAAATCAAGTTAGCTACATGATTGGTATTAGGCCTTGTTGTTGACAAATACATTAATCATCCTACCATCCTATGAAGCTCTTGTATAACGTTATATCTACATGACTATTGCAATCTTCCTTGATTAACTTCATACGTATGTTTCAATTGGTGTTGATGATAATTTTTCATTCAACATACTAAGTGTCTCTAATTTTTTTTTGCATATTTGACTTGGGATACAATAATACCGTCATCCTTCATTTAAATTCATTGCCAAGAAAATAATTCAATAATAATAAATTAGTTATCTCAAATCCATTATTAATTGTTGTTTTAAACTCGTTTGTGGACCAATCTTCATTTCCAATAATGATTACATAATTTATATATAAAGAAAAAAAATAAAATTTCACCTTTATTATTTGCAAGTTATATATATATATATATATATATATATATATATATATATATATATATATATATATATATATATATATATATGTTTTACTTCTACTTTTGAGAAATCTATTTCGCAAAAAATATGTGTCCATATAATAGTACCATGGCTTTAGTTCTTGCTTGATCCCATAAAGTGATTTCTTCATTTTGTTAACCTTGTTTTCATGCCTTGTAATCTAATAACTAGATGGTTGTATTATGGTGATTCATAGATAACCATTGAAGGAAGAAAATGAGGAACACAAAAGGCATGAAAAGGTACATACAGAAGTTATCAATGCTAATAATTTAGTTCAACGTATACACTTCCATGTAAAAGAGGGGTTCATGAAGTGTGAAAATAAAAATACTCACCATATTATTTATTAATCTTGTGGGCCACAAAATCCTCACATTGGAGAGAAATGATCCAAATTTTACATTAGTAATGATCAACATATGGACTGATTGATGTATTACTCTAATTATATAATAATTTAACTTCAAATCACTTGAAACACTAGTTATATTTCTCTTTTCTAATTGGTTAAGTGATGTAATGATTTATAGGGTTCAATAAAATGTTACAACACCCTAATAACTTAAACGTGACTAGTGCAAAGTCCGAATATTATGAATGTGTAATAAAATTAAAAACTATTGTACATTTGTTTTCCACTCATAAACTTATGCATTTTTTTAACAAAATGGCATGTGAATTTGAATGCATTTGTAAATTTTATGGATATGGAAGTTAGTGCACTTGGATTGGTTGCAAAATGACCCCGACAATTTTTAAAGATCAAGTAGTGATTTCAAAATCAACCTAGAAAATTTTCAATCTCAAACAATAATTTTGGAAGAAAAATAAAATGGAGGTTTTTCATTAAAAACTTGTTAAGGAAGTAAACTTATAAAAATATTGAACTGCCTTTTCAAAGGGATAAAAATATTGAACTGCCTTTTCAAAGGGATAAAAATTGCCTCACCCACTAGATTTTTACTCACATTGTGTTTCTCCAAGTCATACAATGTGTTCATCTTATAATTTTTCTTCTCTTATACTTCTTTCTATATTGGATGTTGTACATTTCATTTCTAATACTTGATTAACTCTATTTTAATATTAAAATTAAATTATAACAGTTATCTATCAATAATTTAATAGACTAAGAATATAAAATCTATGTGGATGAATCTTAATACCAAATATCCAACTAATTATAAATCAAATAACCCTAAATTATTTATTTATTAAATGTTTTAGAATCTCCGAATCGTGTGTTAACTCGTAATCTATTAGAGAAGCGCGTATATAAAAATGTAATATATGGTGAAGTGAAAAAGAGATAAAATACTTATGATGGCTCAAACACATTAAATCTATGGGAGTGTCCTATTTAATATCCTAAGCCCAGATGATAAAGGGAATTAGAGGTTAAAGATTTTTGGGTTGTAAACATGTAAAGGTGCCACTTATAAATATGCATATTAGCTTTTCTGGAGATATGGTAAAAATGTATTCTAGAGATGCGAAGAAAATATATCGATCTATTTTACAATGCTAAGAGTATAGAGGCATGCTATTGCTGGGCCAGCTTGGTGTTTATCGTTTGAACATCACTCCTCATTTGTAGCCCTGTGTACAATTAATTGTTATAGTGGAATTATTAGAAGGAAAATGAATTTGATTAGTGGCCGCATGATTTTATTAGCTTCCGTGCCACTGTGTTCACAAAATAAGAGCACTCGCTGAAGATCCTGCGAAACAATTCGAGATCTATATTCCACAATTTCTATTTTGACGGGTAAGCGTAATCTCAGTATTAAAGTTCTTTCTTCTTAGTATTGAAGTATTATGTCCTGGCTGGGAGTTAGTCGCATTATTGTTTCGATGAATGCATGAGCATTACAAGCTTCACTGGATTTAGTGGTCGCAGTATATGATGTATTGTGAAAATTGAGACCTAAATGAATAAATCCTGTGTAAATAATATTGTGGGGAAAAAAATAAAATAAAATAATATTAAATGATATTATAATTGATAACCTCAAAAGAAAACTTTACACCTGGTGTTTAATTGGGACAAGTTTATAAGCGATTCTATTTTTGGGTCTTTCAAACCTGAAAATAAAGTCAAAAAGCATTATAGACCAACATATATAAAGTTGTCTTTATGATCTCATGATCTCTAGGTTTTAGGATCATATGCTAAAACTGTTTTAATAAGTTAATTGAAAGTTATTTAGGTATTGTATCGATATTAATTTAGATAATTAATTTAGATAATTAATTATGGAAATGGTTATAATACAGTTATTATGTATTATTGTGAAATGCATTCATATATATTTATGTGTGTTTTGGGACCACAATTTTAATTCTTTGAAACAGTTATTTAATTATATTTATATATATATATAAATATATATAAATAATAGATATTAAAATAATACTGAGGGTCTGCTGTACTTAGCTAAGTGAACATTTAACTTTCCCACTTGAAAATAGTACTTGTAATATTTTGTATTACTCGCTTTTTTAATGTTTTTTTTGGATAGATAGAGCATATTTTTTAATGACTTTGGAAGGATTATCCTTAACCTATAAAAATCACTCTTAATCATTTTGGCAGCAATCCGTGTGATTCGTAATGATATTTAGAAGAACGGTACATAAATCGCTCTTAACAAAATTATATGCTTAGTACCTAGGATAATATTCGGAAAGTTTGGTTGGATAAGGCCATACATTTCTACGAAGAAATATGTGCCAAAGTAATAAAACAAAACTAAGTTCATAGTGAAATGATTATTCAATAGAAAGATAAGGGCAGCAAAAATCACCTTGTCGTCCAACTCCGGTGGTTTAATATTCGAGCCATTTTTATGCCATCTTTCCTGTTTTTAAAACTAATCGAGAATGCCATTTCGGGGGATGATTTGAACAGAGAATGTAAATGATATGAAACTAAAGGTGTTGAAGGATAAATATAATACTAAGAAGAACATAAGTGTGTTAATGCGTTCTTAATAAAGATAAATATTCATCCAAAATTGACTCACCACGAATATTTGACTACTATTTAATTATGGTCAATTTTCCCAAATAGAATTGTCTTAGAGAAAATTTGCAGCACTTACACTGAGAAACTCTAGGATCAGAAAGTCAGCATTGGAAGTGTTTTATAAAAAAGCATTTAGTGATAGATGTCTCTTCAGGACAACTAATTTTGATTCAATTATAATTTAACTTTATTCATGGTGGCTAGGGTGAATTAATTGATATTTTTTTCGGTAAAGTAGTAAAAAAAAAATTTGGGGGTAGGAAATGAGAATATGTAGAATAAATTAATTTATTTATTGTTTGAATAAAGATGAATCTATATTTGATTGGTATGGAATCTAGGTTAGGTATAAAAGGAGGTTTGAGTCTATTTTCTGATATACGTCAAGAATTAATAGATGAATAGTAAACAAGAAGGTAAAAACAGTTAAATTCAACAACTCGGCATAATCCAAACAGTAAATAGAGTAAAAGAAAATAAATAAAAACCAATCAAGGTCCCGAAAAGGACCCAAAAGCAAAAGACTGATAGTGAAATCCATTAGGGTCTTGAAAGAGACCCAAACCTTGCAAAGATTATTAAAATAAAAAGCATTACATCGAAACTTACAGTTACAGATTTTCACCGGACCCCAACACGAACAACTTAGAAATTGATTGACTGGAACTAGGACTAATGTGGATACAAGAAGAGGCCCAAGGATCCAAAACAAAGAAACTTACGAGGGTTTCATAGATCCAGACTTCCATCCGAAGATTAGAGTGAGGACCTTCATCACAGTGGTAAGGCTAGGATCACAAAGGGAACACATAAACACATTATGTTGGAATGTAATCCCAACCACCCTCAACGAATGCATCAAACAAAACACTGTTTTCTCATAAATGTTGAAGTCTTTCTAAAGGACTGATCTGTCTATCTCCATGCCTCTATTCAACTTGCCCATACGTTGCTATCCTATCTTCATTATTATGTATTTCTGCCCATACTTTTACAGTCCCTTCACTTTTCTGTCTAATTAATTTCTTCTGCAGAGAAGTTATTAGGAGTATGCTCTTCCTTTCACCATAGAAAATAAGGAACTTTGTGTGTTGTTTGAATTAGTGTGTGTGCAAAGAGTAAAAAAAAAGAAGTTTACTCTGTTTTGATATATAGAGAAGCTTTAGTGTGTGCGCAAAGAGTAAAAAAAAAATTAAGTTTGCTCTGTTTTGATATATAGAGAAGCTGCCCTGTTTTTCTTAATTTTGTGTATGAAAGAACTGAAGCTCTGTTTAAACAGAAATATCCATGTTTTATTTTTTCAGTATACTGGACAAAGCATATGAAATGCTCTGTTTTTGTCTATTTAATATAAAAATTTTAATAGAGCAGTAGCTCTATGTTTCTGTTTTTTTTACCTCTACCTCTTAACCAACATATTAGAACCATTGGGTTTTGAACTGGGCCCCATCAACCAGGAAATACTGCTTTGAGATAAGTGCAAGAACCAACCTAGGCTAACAAAGAGGGAGGTCCAGGTCTCGACAATTCGATTCTGAAAGGTTCAAGAAGAAGAGAAGGAATCCAAAGAGAATCCGCTAGACATTCCAAAATGATAGAAGGATTTCTCAACCAATCCACATAGCAATTTAAATGAAGGATTCCCAAGGGAATGCATAAAACCAACAGAAGAAGGATTCTATTGAGATTTCACGAGATAACTAAGAGGATTCCCTGATTAATCCACAAACCAATCTGAAAAGAGATTGCATAGCACTGCCCTAAACCATTTTCAACCCAATCATTCTGCGAGCTATGAAATCAAGAACCCGATAGTCACTAAAGCCATCTAACCCTCAGGATATCCAATGGAGACCCGTCAAAAATCCAACAAATCTTTGTCCCAACTCCTGAAATAGGGTATATACCCTGAGGGGTCTGCACCTTGAAGGTGGATATAATTCCCACAAAGCCGAACAAAAGCAAATGGATTAAGAACAAAACACACCATTGAGTCTCACAATTACTGCCAGTAAAACAATCAGCCATAAAAGAGGACTTGGAACCCAGGAAGTATTTCCCTTAAGCAAGCCAAACAGAATCCAATCAGAACCAAGTCGTTCATTAAGTGCCTCCAGCAATATAGCTTGTAAACCATCAAAACAAGAATCAGAGGCAGGCAGTTTCGTCGCACCAGACACTAAATCATAACCGCAAAGGTTACAATAGTAAGCTGACCATATCGATCTCAAGCGGATATCCGTTAAAAGACGAGCATATGTTTTTCTCAACTCCTAAAACAGGGTAGAAGGGGCCATTAACCAACAGAGATTTTCCTTGCTGATGATTTCCCGTAAGATCTGAGCTTTTGTTTTGTTGCTTCTTGTTAATTAACTTATTATTGCTTCGCTTTCTAGAGTAAATGTTGAATTTTATTCTTGATAGTGTTGTCCCAATATTCACATTCTGATAGAAAACAATTATCTCCGATAGGAATTGTAAATAAATCATCACTTTGTGAGATAGGCTTCCCATATAATAACATATTGTATTTATGTTATATTCTATTTACAGATTGAAAGCCTACAAAAGATTAATGTGTTGGAAATTTGAGTGGTCGCAAAATGAGATGATACGTTTCAAATAAAATTTATTTAATCACAGTGAGCAATAAAATCGAATGATGTTAATTAACATGGTTGTTATTGTCTTACATTGATACTGTTTCATCTAAACATGTTTAGGCATGAGTAAATTTGTTTTTAAGATATGAATTTCAACACCGTGTGGAAAAATTTTAGATTAATATGCCAGTTTGAAGTGGACACCAACATATATACAAATTGCTTGGTTGTACATTCTGAATAAATATAATTTGTGAGATTTAATTACCGTAAGGAATTGGGGCTTGAATGTTTATATTTATTTACTCCAAGTGAATCAGTGTATCTTCACTGTTATGATATCAAATGATGTGGTTACTACAATATTTTGTGTCTAAGTATTTTATTATTATAATATTGTGTGATATCTTTTATATGTAATTGAGGAATCTTGTTTACTCTGTAATCTCTTGTTGTGTTGAAACCATTCTGAAGTTGAGAATAAAATGAAAATGCATCTCTCTATGAATGATTGTTCATTTATATGGCTCATTATGCGAATTGTTTCTATAGATGTAATTCCTCTTATAGAGATGCATAATTGTTGTCTTCCGTTATGTCCTTGTGTACTGCTTTATGCATGGAGGAAAAGGGAAGGAAGCAATGTGAAGTTCCTAGAAGCAGAGTTCACAATCATAAGATGACTATGCCTACTATTTTTCTCAAGTTGAGTGATTAGCAATTCAGTTGTATGGAGGCCATTATTGCACTAAAAGAATCCATGTGTTCCTATGGGTCGAGAAGACATGCGATTTTCACTGGTATAGGAGGGGGACAGCTATACTGTGGAAAAATTGCTGCTGTATTATGTTGTGACTTTTTATTATGTATGTTATAATTGATTTTGTATGTATATATGAATTGGAAAATGAGTTTAAATTTTTGAAGGTCATAATTTTTGATCTGTAGTTTTATTTGAGCTCTCCTTTGTGTCAAAATGAGAAAAGTTCAATGTAGTCAAAATTCTATTCAATTATGTACATTTTTTTATATTTTTTGTACATCTTATGTGACCATTTAAAAGTTTGAAAAGGCATTTTAGTATTATTTGGCTATTTTTCTATTTTAAAAAAACATATCTTTTTGTAATCGGATATGAACTTAATTGAAATTTGTCTAATAGATTAATTCTATTGTTTAGAATATTTCTGAAGAGTTTTAGAATTGCACATGCTTGCTTACAAAACATATTAAAAATAGTAGTTGCTAAAAATATTAGATTGATTTTAATTTTTTTTAAATTAATGTTTAATTGTTTCAAATTTTGCATGTAAGCTCCAAAAATGATTTGAAATTTATTTATGCATGGTTTGTGATTACTTACTTCATTTACTCAATACAATCAATATAAAAAATTGTTTCAGAACTATTATAGTTATTATGTTTGTTGTGATAATATTCAGTTTCATTCATATACTTCTTTCTATTATATATGTTTATGGTATTTTTGAATGTATATCTATATAATTTTTAAATTTGTTGTATACTGCTCTCGATTATGTGACAACTGCGTATTCAATTTCTGATTAGCCATTCAACCATTATTGCTTCTGCAAAATAAATTATATTGATGGATGTTAAAAGTATTTCTATTCTATATGATTGAGAACGATTTTTTGCAAAATTACATTACCTTTACAAATAATAAATAATTGCATGTAAATTTAACTGAACAATTGTTTAATTTTATTGGTTTGCCACTCTTTATATGAATACTATGATAAACTTGGTGGTTCTATTTTTTCTCATTTTCGGTGGATGTTTTCTTTATGATGATTTGATTGCTTTAATTTCCTATAGGTGATGGATGTTTGTTGTACAATTGTTAGTATGAATGATTTATATATATATTTTCTCTGTATTTTTTATAACTTATATATTTGCTTTGGATGAAGGTATGGAGTAGAAGCTTGAGATTTTCTAAGTGCTGTAACGCATAACGAAACAATAAATCCTTCACCAGCTAATAAGAGACGAGGTCAATCCTACGATGTTGTCAAGCTCTTATATACTATAACCATTGCAAGGTTGAAGCTGTTATGACAACCAATGATCAGTTTGAGCGCATGGTTGCATTAATGATTGTAGGCACGGTTTATATGTTGGATATTGGAGAGGGACAACTATACCACAACCTTTATGATGTTATTCTGGCATTAAATTTTTCCAGTTGTGGATTATATTTATTTTCCAAGATGCCAATGAGTATGATTTTATTATATTCAGACGTGTTTATCTTTTATTTTTATAATATTATTGATTGTCCCTTACTGGGCTTGTCCAATGATCCTAATTTTTATCATTTAATAAGTGTGCTGGAAAATGAGTTATTTGTGTTTGATTTTATATTAGGTAAGGCTCTTTGATATTGTTTCCGTTTTCGAAATCATTTCAATATTGGTATTTATTACCGTAGTCAGTAGTTATATATTACATTGTTTGTTAACGTTGGTTAGGTAGCGTAAGCATAACGACTACCAGTTATGCCGATAGATAGTATTGTATCAGTTGGAGGATTACGGTTGTTTTAACCATTCTCTCTGATATATTTATAGACTTCGATCCTAATGATTAAATCATCAAAGCAATAAGCTTTCCAAGAATCTGGTATTACATAGATTCAGTCCAGAGTTTATGCAAAGCATGGAGGCTCAACAGCGAAGAGTTGCCAAAGAAAGCGTACGAAGTCTGGGAGAAATAAAATCAGAGCCGACCTGCGACCTTTGCAACGCCAAATCCTTATCAACGCGTAGAGTGTGCTGTAGAAACTTCTCGACGTGATAGAAGAAGCCTGCAAGGGAAGAGTGAAAGCCTAAAACAAAGCTCAGACCACTCAACGATCATTTGGAATGAGCAGATAGCGAGCGTGAAGGTAAAGAGTGGAGAAATCTACGTGAAAAGCCTTTCTGAAGCGCTGAGAGACGTGAAGGAGCCCTTATCATTCCAGCTTAAAAGTCGGCGCTAATAAAAGGCAATCACAGAAGCTTGGAAAGTGCAGTCAACGTGAAAGCTGACTCAGTGAAGTCCGCGCATCAAGCAATTTAAGACTAACAAGTACTCTTTTCGCGACCAGTTGCTGCGGTACTCTCCCATTGTTGAGGACTTTTATAAGTCTGAGCTTGGCAAGAAACTCAGAAGCGGATGACGGTCAACGTCGTAGAGAAGGAAGAAGGATGAAAAGACTACGCCTACTGCTCCCAAGAAGATGGCTCCCATTACAAGCGAAAGAAGAAGGTAATATATCTGCAAGGTACACCTTTTTATACAGAATTTTAATTCTAAAATTTTCTATAAATAACTTGAAAGTAAAAAACATTGTCTGCGCCCAAACTCCTCTTGTCCGATGCAGAACTTCTCAAAGGGTCGAATTTCGTCATGTGGAAGATGAAGATGGGAACATTTCTTCAATTTGAAGAATTATGGGGCATCATCATTGATGAAGTGATCCATGCTACCGGAGTTGATGAACAAACAAAATACAACAAGTCAAATACAAAACACCTGATGTTGATCACACTTAGTGTCACCAATGAGAGAACCTCATAATCGTGACACTTCAACGTTTAAATAGGATCAGGGCATTCTGTCCACCATATACGAGGTGAAGAACTAGATGAAGATACTTCATTGCCATTCCAAGCTTCATACTCTTAGTATGAATGATAGCGATAAAGTTGAAGAATTCTTATGTTAGGTAGAAGAAGTACAAGCAGAATTAATCACATTTGGTGAAATGATCAAGGACAAGTTGTTGTTTCTGATCACATTGAGAGCTCTCCCCTCTCAAGTTCACATATTCATCATGACATTGAACATCACAATGCAAGTAGTGTCTTTTGAAGAACTAGTGAATTTAATTCAATAAGAAGAAACCTTCCAGTTCATCTAAGAAAAATTTGAGTATAAAACCCTAATTTCTAGGCAATGTGGTTCAAATTTCTCAAAAGGTTCACCAATGCAGTCATAGCAACTACATAAATATGAAAAGGCAAAAAGATTGTGTCAGATTTACTACACTAATACACATGATACTAATGCTTCTACTATAATGCCTTGACACAAATGTCAAAAGGGTACATCTAGTAGAGATGATTCACATAAATTCAAAAGACATCCTTGAAGATGGAAGCAACGTGGACATGTAGTACCAAAACACTAACAAGATGATGAATCTAAAGAGGAGGTGCCTATAAAATTAGAATGCAATGGTGCATATAAAGACGTAGTTCACGTCTCCCAAACATTGTCACACATGAGCAATTTTTTGTTGACCAAATCTATCACTAGAAAGCATATGATAGGATGCAAGGAACTATTTGATTCACTGATGACTCAAACCATTGTAGATTGAGTTCAAATGCAAACTTTAAAGAGTATGTTGTAGAAATAATTGGAACTTTTATCATTCCTCTCGGGATACAAACTTGTACTCTCACAAAGGTACTGTATATCCCTACCATGACAATAAATATATTATCTATAAGTCAACTTTAGAGTCATAAGGTTAAGGTGGAGTTCATGATCAAGACTCACCGAATGATCATATCATTACTAGAGATTTTTTGAAGGGTCGATTATTTGCCCTATATGCACTCCCTTCTGATGTTGCTCTCTCTGTTTTTATGGCAGAATCTACTACACTATGATATTATCAATATGGGCACCTTTTTGTTGGATCCTTGAACCATTTTAACTCTAAATCCATGGTCCATGGACATCCTCAGATGTCTCATTCTTTGCATGTTTATTGTGAATACCTTACCGACAAACAAAATATGGTTTCATATGACCTGAGTTCCTCACAAGCCAAGGATTATCTCAATGTGGTATAAACAAATCTGTGTGAACCCCTACCTACTTCTTTCCAAAGATTCAGGCACTTATAGTTGTGCATTGATGATTTATCTCAAAACACATGGGCGTTCATTCTGAAGAAGAAGAGTGAAGCCTTAACTCATTTTAAGGTGTTCTACCATCTTGTTGTCACCCACTCAATGAGGCCTCTTTGAATCTTCTACTTAGATTAAGGAGGCGATTCACATCAATGGAATTATTGGCATTCTTGAATCTACACAACCTCAAACAGCTTCTAAAACCTCCCTATATTCCCTATTAGAATGGAATTATAGAGTGATGCAATTATTTAGTCATGGAGATGGCTCATTTCATGGTTTCCAATATGAAGTAGGAGGCACCATTCTGGGAAAATGCAGTTTAGACAACTATATATATTCTCAATTATGCACCTACAAGTATCTTGAAATATAATACATCAGAAGAGGTATGGAGTGGTCATAAACATTCTATCTCTCATTTTAGAGTGTTTGGTTGTACATCTTATATGGATGCCCTAATAAAAAAAGGAAGAAGATTAAACCAAATACACTGCAATGCCTTCTATTGGGGTATAGTCCTACCTCAAAAGCAAATCATCTCATGGATACTAAGATAAAGAAGATATATGAAAGTCGAGATGTCGTATATGATGAGTCATTATTTTACTCATTATGATAGAAGGAGTCAGATCATACCGCTTCTAATAAACTATTCCCATAGTTAGATGATGAGAATAAAGAATCTTCTCAAAAAGAAGGTGATCTACAAGGAGAATTATTCATTGATCTTGGAAATATGGAAAACAATTTTTCATTGTATTAAAAGTAACATTGATGTCCAAAATGAATACAAATCACCATTAGGGACTCACATTTGAACTCTAATATAAATACTTCATCAGGAGTTCAGACTAGAAGATAGGTGAGACATGAAGTTAATCCTACACTGATGAGTTTAGTTGTTGACAACATCAAACCATAGATATTTCGAGAGGATTTATGTCAACCTCAGTGGAAGAAGGTCATGGATGTTGCATATGATGTCCTCATCAGAAATGGAACATATGAACTAGTTGATCTGCCTATAGCATAGAAATCCATTAGCTGCAAGTAGATTTTTAGGAAAATATACAAGGTAGATGGATCCATTGACAAATACAAATCATGATTTGTTGCAAATAGATATGCTCTATAAGAAGGAAATTATTATGAGGAAACCCTTGAACCCACTACTAAGATCAAGACCATCAAAGTTGTTTGCATACTCATAGAATAAAAGAGATGGAAACCTCAACAAATGAACATTACAAGTGTATTTTTGAATGGTGATCTCAAATAAGAAGTGTACATGACCCAAACATAAGGATTCATTGACAAACATTAAACATAAATGGTATATCATCTAATTATGTCACTTTATTGACTTAATAAAGCACTAACAACATGGTATATTAAGATTGATGATCATCTATTGCAACATAGATTAATTCATAACCCATCAGCTACAAATTTGTACATAAATAAGGTAGGCACAAAGATTGTCACTCTTACTTTGTATGTAGATGATCTCATGATCACAGGAATTTTAGATGAACATTTTGAAGAAGTAAAGAATGAGTTTAAGAAATTCTTTGACATGACAGACTTGGGCCTACTTCATTATTATTTTGGATTATAGATATGGTAAAATAAAAATCATATTTTTTTCTCAAAAATTAAATATGCAGAGATGCTCTATTAGAAATATGGGACATCAAATTTTCAACTAATGTCAACTCTAGTGGAAATATATTTGCAACTATCCTCTTTTCAGGATTCACCTCAAGTGGATGAAAGCCACTATAGGTAGTTTGTTGGGAGTCTCATTTAATTAACTAATAACAAACCAAACATATGCTTTGTTATTAGCTATTTTTTGATATTCATACAATAGTAAAAGAAGTGTCATTGGGTTGCATTGAATCATGTTTTGAGATATGTTCAAGGTATAGTTTACTATGGTCTAGAATATGAGAAGATTTCAAATTTCTTCTTATAGGGTTACATAGACTCATAAGATGTTGAATCTATTGATGACAAAAAATAAATATCTAGTAATATTTTTCATCTTGGATCTAGACCAATTTTGTGGGAAATTAAGAAGCAATTTTTAGTTGCTCTCTCATCCATAGAGGTAGAATATCCTACTGAAAAAGAAGCTATGTGTGGATCAATTTAGTTATATCACATTCTGTCTAACATAGACATTCTTGAAGATCAATCACCAATTTTTTTCTGTGATAAGTAAGGCATGTTAAAGCTTCTCAAGTATCAATTATTTCATGATATGATGAAACACATTGAAGTCAAATGCCACTATATTAGAGAAGAAGTCTTCAACCACCACATTCAGCTCCAATACTACCCAACAAATTCATAGATAGCAGATATACTTGCCAAGTCACTTGGCAAGGTGAAATTTAATCCATTTCAGAGGTATATCTATAAAAAAATTGTAATAAAGGGATTAATTTTAGCATAGTCATTAGTTATATATTACATTATTTTTAAAAATTGGTTAGGTAGCGTACACATAATGACTAGTAGTTATGCCAATAGATAGTTTCGTATAAGTTGGAGGATTACAGTTGTGTTAAACATTTTATGTAATGTATTTATAGACTTCATTCCTAATGAATAAATCATCAAAACATTAATATTTATAACAGTATTATATTTTTCCATTCATAAAATTTGTAATACATGTCAAATTCATGAATATATTAACTATTGACAATGGTTATGATAACTTGAAATGTATATTTATACTATTGATTTTTTTTAATTATATGATTTCATATTAATGATATCAAGAGATCATTTCATTTTTATTTGATTGTAATTGGATTTAGTTGTGTGTACATGCTTCTTATGACAAATGATACTTTACGGTGACATTTATTGAAGGGAAAAAGTATGTTATATCCCTCCTATCCTAACCTTTGCTTATGTCTATTTTAAATCATGTTATTCATTTAATTGAATCCATGTTTTTATTTATGCACCATTGCATCCTTAATAATGGACATATGATTTTTATTTCATGATAAATAAACATTTGATTATTATGTTTTGAATCTTATATCTTCATATCGTAGAGGAATGTTTATGTATGTTTTGTGTATAAGAAACATTTTTTTAGGCATTATACCACCTAATTATAGTTAAATATTTATGATGAGATAAATTGGTTATTTTTTACATAATTATCCATTGAGGAGGTATCTAATCCAATATGATAGAGTAGAAGGGTAAGTACACAGAGTTAGGGGATAATTCTATGGACATTTTAGCTAAGGCTATCACTTTAATAAATAATGTGATCTCATTATTTAAATAATATGATCACATTATTTACATTATATATTGGTAATTACCGAGCTATAATGTGATCACGTAACTATATAACACAATCGCATTAATATATAACACGATCACATTATTGTAAAAATAATAAGATGATCCCATTACTATTGTTTTACATAATAAAGTAATGCACATGTAGATGGAGAGAATGTTGGTTAATAGGTAACGTGATTGCATTAATGTTAAGTATAAGTTTATATTTATTTTCTTATACTCTATAATTATTTTAGTATATATAAGAAATTAGGGTCACTCAACATTTGATAGAGTCGATCTCATACCAGCATGCCTTATGATGTAGAAAATAGTTTTTAAAAACCCAATCTAGTCAATACTTAGGCATTTTCAAGGTCTAATTATTAAACCTATGGATCTTAGGACATAATTTTTGTAATTGATGTCCATTTTTGGTAAACATATAGTCAATTTTTAGGTTTTTATACCTTCTGTATCGATTCTTGGCATGTTTAAGAGTCTTATGTTTATCAAAATTGAAGTTTTCAAACCACTCTCTTTGAAATTGATGCAAAGTGGTGTGATTATGGTAGCATAGGACACATTTATCACCTTCACACATCAAATGACCACTTTGTGCTAATTTTACTTGTTCATTGTCCCTCCATCATCCTTGATCATGTCTTACTCATGCCTCATCACCCCTAATCACTCTCTCATCATTATTCATTTTACTAAATAACTCCCTCATTAACCTTGATTGTCCCTAGTCATATCTAATCACTCCCTCATCATCCCAGATTACTCCCTCATTAACCCTCACTATCCCTCATCATCCCTAATCACATAATCCTCATCCCTTATTTTCCCTCGTCATTCCCTCACCATCCCCTCATTGCTTATCACCATCCCTCATCATCCATAATCACTCCATCATCAGTTCTTATCATCCCTAATCACCACTACATCATCTTAATTCACTCCCTCATCACCTCTCATCATCTATAATAACTCTCTTATTGACCCTCAATGTTCCTCATCATTTATAATCACTCTATCATCATCCCTAATTACTCACTCATTGACCCTCACCATCGCTCATCATGCTTAATTACTAATTCATCATACCTCATCTCTAATCACTCATTTGTCATCCCTTATTGCCCCTAATCACTCACTCATTATTCCTCACCATCCTTCATCATCCTTAATCACTCCCTCATCCTCCCTAATCACTCCCTAATTGATCCTCACCACCCCTCATCATCCTTATTAACTCACTCATCATCTCTATTCAATTCCTCATCATCCCTAATTACTCCATATGATACCTTGATGGTGGTATTTCATTAGGGATTAACAATGTTAGGAACAATAAGTGGAGAATTGAGTGATAGCATAAAATATAAGATAGTGATCAAAATGATGTGGAGGTAAATTTTAAACATAAATATTTAACACCTATGAAAAAATATGGGCCTATTATAAATGATGTAATTCAAAATTAAAAAAATTTCATAAAAAGAGAAGTAAAACCACCATAGCACCAAAACTAGCTAGTAAATACATGAGGATCACCAAGTTATGTGATTTCCTAAAACTAATAAATTGCTTTCCATATTAGGAAATTTTATGATCTGAATAATTACATTCAAGGCCTACTATTTGTATGTCTATTGATTGAGTCATCATACCAAAAAGTGGAAAATAACTTTCAAATCATTAAAACAAGTAGTCTAAGATTGAAAAGTGGTGCTTAATTCATAACATAAATATTAAATCAAATTAAGAGTGTCACATTATGAGCTCTCTATTTGTAAATTTAAAGAAGTGGGTATAAGTTATATAACACTATAAAAGGGTAAGTAGATAATGGATTATGTACCCAATGATATGTTCAATACTAAAAATGTCTCTACTTCTCCCAATAATAAATTATATGAATTAAAAATATTAATTCATTAACAAATTTAGATCAATGGTGAGCCAATATGCTTCATCATTCCCAATGGAAGTCATAATATTTTAATATCTTCTAAATCATATTTTCAAAAATTGAACTTGAAATTTATACATCATCCATAACCATACACTAGTGTATGGTCTAGTGTGGGCCTTGAGAAAGGGATCACCTAGTAGTGTCACTTGGTATACAAATTCAGACATTTTATAGATGCAATCATTTTTGACCTATGACCATTAGATGTGTATGATGTTTTACATGGGGTCGACCATATATTTACCATTGACATTTAGTCTATGAATTAAATCCTTTACATGTTGTGATAGATTGTCATGATGTAAAATACCATATATCTTAGTTAGTTCATAAACTTCCAATCATTAGTGACAGGAAGTGCAAGAATGTTATCATTTATAGTAATAAGTATTCTCTTGATTGTAAGAATTAAATGTAATAACGTTGTTATGTCACCCTATCATAGTTAGGTTTATACAACATTAAAAAAGATAATATTATTGAAACATAAACTATATGAATATAAGGTTATCTTGAAATCACCTAAATAAGTTCCTACATATTCTACACTAAATAATACTATCGATTTGATCCCTTAACTACCTCTACCTCAAACCTCCTTATATAACATATCATTTCCATAGAATGAATAGATCAAGTGGTAGATCCATTAAGTCATGTATAATGAACACATCATGTCCAAATAATTACCTTATAAAATCCCAATTATGTTTGTTCCAAAGTTGTGAATCAATTAAAAAAAATTTAACAAGATTAAAGTGAATAACTATTATCCTCATTTAAATATTAAGGCATTTTTTTTCCATATCCATTGTGTATAAATCTTTTCAAAAATTTATCTTATGTTTGGGTATCATCATATTCATGTTAAACCTATAGACATTTGGATTATAATCTCAAAAATAAAGGAAGGTTTGATTGACTAGCTGTTTATGCCTTTTTGGCTAACTCATGTAACATATTCATTTTTTTCAATATGTTGAATGACATCCTCAAGGAATTTACCTATGTCATTTTTTTAATGTACCTTGATGACATCTTAATCTTTAGAAAACATCAGATGAACATCTATACCATGATGAACTAGTGTTTCACATTTTGTATATAATATTTTTATGACAACATGAATAAATGTTCATTTTTCATGTAAGACATAAAATATTAGGGACACATTACACACACAAGTTGTGCATGTGTGAAGCTAACCAATATTTAAGTTATAAAATAATGGGAAACACTAAATAACATTGCATTTGATTCAAATATTGACAAAATTAGAAAATTATACAATAGATTTATGTTTAATTTTTATTTTTTGAATAAAAATACCAAAGGTGGAACTGAATAATGTTTCCTCTAGTGAGCTGCACAACAAAGATAATTCTATGAACTAATATTCAAAATATATTTTGTGTTAATACTTATGTTACGTGACTATAAAAATTGAAGATCATCCCATTCATTTAGTACTAAAATTGACTATCAGAAATGGGTATTGACGACACAAGTCCTAGAAAAGAGCTAATTTATATTATAATGGATTAAACACCATATTATTGGAATATAAGATATATTTATAATATATACTTATGTAAGATGATGAGTGAATAATTATGGATGGTGTGGCATGGTGATGTTGAATTATGGAGTGATGAGGGATGGTGAGGGTAAATGAGGGAATGATTAGTGATGATGAGGGATGAAGAAAGATTGATTGAAGATTATGAGGGATGAGTAGGGAGTGATTAAGGATGATGAATGGTGGTGATAATAAATGAATAATTCATTATGGATGATAAGCCTAAGTGATTAGAGATGATGAGAGCTAATAAAAGTCAATGAGGGAGTGATTAGGGATGAGTGGGGATGAGAATGGAGTGAATAGGTATGAGGAAACAACTAGATATAATGATGAATGAGTAAAGAGTGATTAAGGATGATGAAGTATGGGAAGGGTGTGATTAGGGATGAGGATTAATGATGGGGGTCATTGGAGGAGTGATTATGGATGATAAGCGAGTGATTAGAGATAACTAGCGATAGTGAAGGTCAATGAGGGAGTGATTATGGACAATGAGGAATGATGAGATAGTGATTAGGGGTAATGAGTGATGAGTATAAAGTGATCAAGGATAATAGATGGATGATGAATAAGTGAAATTAACATAAAGTGGTCATTTGATGTGCGTACGTCATCAATATGAACTATACTACCCAAATCACACCACTTTAGATCAAGTTTAAATTGAGTAATTTTTAAACTTCAATTTTGACAAACCTAGGACTCCTATAAATACCATGAATGAATATGAAAGGCCCAAAAACCTAAAATAATGACTATATGTTTACCAAAAATGGATATCAATTGTAAAATTTATGTATTAAAATCCCTAGGTTATATACCTAGACCTTGAAAATGCTTAAGTACTAAGTAGATTAGTTTTTGAAAAACTATTTTCCATGCTGTAAGGCATACAACTATGACACCAACTATATCAGATATTGAGTGACCCTAATTTTTTATATTTACTAAAATAAAATTAAAGTTTACATTTATATTGTTATATTTATTTTCATATAAGTTTATATTTATATTGTTACACTTCCTTTCTTATACATAACATTTATAGTGGTAAATATAAGCTTATGGCCAAAGTTTCCTTCATGTACAACTCCCACATGATTTTATGTGAAAAATAACAATAATGTGATCACATTATCAATAACATGATTACATTTCCTATTAACCAATATTCACTCCATCTACATATTCATTTCTTTAATGTGTAAAATAACAGTAACATGATTGCATTATTTATTAACATGATCACATTATACATTAACATTATCATGTTATACATTAACATGATCACACTATTTGAACTTGACTTCAATTTCCCTACTTTTTGGCTAAAAAATTACTTTGATTCTTGACCCAAAGGTTTAGACTGTCAATGTATAGCCAAGTTTTGAGAGTTATGATAAAAAGAAAAAAGATTAACCTTGATTTCAAAATACACTAATAATTTCAATGTTAAAATTCAAACACATAATACCATCATGATGATCATGCTCTCCTCTTTCACAAAACATGATTTTTATAATCTTTGGACTAATTAAAGTTTCAAACTATGTTGATTTCTAACTATATCTTTTTCAGGCCACTACATCTAATGATACTAAAAACTAACAAGGAATACAAAATTACCAACAGGTGAAGATTATAAATAATAACTTGTATTGATTTGTATTTGATGACATGAAATATATAAAAACACAAACCATGCCTAAATAAAACTCAACTCAGAAATTAGAGTTGACATGCAAAATTCAAAAAAAAAAAATCTAAAAAAAATGTCAATTTTTAGAAGTCGTTATTTATATTAGGTTTCACACGAAAATGTGCATGGCTCAAAATATTAGTATAATTATAAAAAATTTCATTAATAAAAATTATACCCTACATACATATTTATACATTGTGATGGAGTTTTATACACCCATCAAAAAAGGTTGTCAAACTAATTCTTATCGTCTATGTTGAGTTGTCCATGATGATTCTAGAAAAATAACTTAAAAAAATAATGTAATACTTATCTAAGTTGTGATGATATTCTAGTTGAGCTGTCATGAGGGTTATAGTTTTTGCACTGTCATTCCCCCCCTTATTACAATATTTTTACAAGGGTATTCCTTGAATAGTTTAAATTTTACCTTCCCAAGAGATTTGGCAAGGATATCTACTATTTGTACATCTGTAGGACAATAATGGAGCTGGATATGATGATTTAAAACATGTTATTGAATTTAGTGATATTCTATCTCTATATGTTTTTTCCTTTCAAGATAAATAGTATTCTTAAAAAAAATTAACACACCTTGATTATCACTAGTAAATGATGGGTGGCTTCTTTTCTTTATATCCCATATATGCTAGTATGTGATGTAACCATATTGCTTCACATGCATCTCCACGTGTGACATGATATACTACTTTAGTGGATGAAAGAGAAATAAATACTTTATTTTAACTAATCCATGATATTGGTGTACATTCAAGATGAAATATGTATTGCTACGTTGACTTTCTTTCACCAATAAATCTAACATAGTCTGAGTCTGTATTCCCCTATAAAAAGAATTAACTATTCTTTTTATACTCCAAACCATACTCAAGTGTACCTCAAACATATCTTAAAACATGATTTGCTACTATTAAATGATATTTTTGTAGTTCTTGCATAAATATAGAGAGATAAATCATAGAAAAACATATATTTGGTTTGGTGTAAGTCAAGTAGATGAGACTCCTAATGAGTTGTCTATATAGACTTGCATCTACATGTGATGTGTCCTTGAATCAAGAAAGTTGTAAACCTTTCTCCATTAGTATTGAAAGTGGCTTATAATCTAACATTATATACTTTTTCAAGAGTATCCTAGCATATTTGATTTGGAAGATAAAAATGTGATTATGTTTTTGCCATATCTCCAAGCCAAGACAATAATGTAGTATCCCCAAAATAGTCATGTCAAAGGATCTTTCGAGGTCATTCTTCACAATATCAACCTGGTATTCTGAACGTCTTATGATCACAAAATCATTATACATATAAAATAAGAATGATGATATTTTTTCCTATCTTCTTTACATACAAGTTAGAATTTGAAGGGCTATGAGTAAACCAATGCTGCAAAATGTGATCATCTATTTTGGTGTACCATGTCCTAGGAGCTTGTTTTAGTCCATAAAGTGATTTGATGGGATGACATACCTTTTCAAGATGTTTTTCATCAAAAAATATTTATGGTTGGGTCATGTAATACTTCTTACTTCATATCACTATTAAGAAAATCACTTTTGATGTCCATCTACTAAATTTACCATCCTTATATGCTATAAGTGCACAAAAAACTATGGTCTTGATCTTTGTAGTGGCTGCAACGGTTTCTTCATATTTAATGCCCTCTTTATGAGTATATAACTATGCTAATAGCCATGCTTTATGTTTATCGGTGGATCCATCTACCTTATATTTTGTTTTGAAAACTCATTTTTAGCCTATGGGTTTCTTTCTTATAAGCAGATCAAACAATTACCATGTTTAATTATTTATGAGTGAGTTATACTCAACATCCAATGCTTTCTTCCAATTAGGTTGAGTTAAAGCTTCATGATCATTATCAAGTTTAGAGCTATCAACTATTGTACTCATGAGTACAAAATTTATCTCATGTCTTGTTTGACTCCTCATTCTCACTCCAGATGACGTATGTGAGTCTTTGGTAATGCCTAGTACCCTCTTTGAATGAGAACTATGTTATTGTTATGAAGAACTGCTTGGTGAAGAACTATCTGGTAGATGTTCTGAATCTCCAACATCAATATACATTTCTCCATATAGCTCTTCTTCCTAGTGAGAAGTTTCTTCATCATCTTATTTTGGATGTAATTTATGAAAGGTGATTGGTTTTGATCCATCATTTTTCACCATTGAGTCAAAATATGACTCGTTAAACACCATATCTGTGTTCTCATAGATTTTTCTCATTTCTAGATCCTTGAAACGATATGCCTTAGATGTAGTGTTGTATCCTTATAAGATGCATGGGAGTGTTTTTGACTCAATTTTATTTTCTCTTCTTCACTGTTATATGCATATAAGTTGTGAAACCAAACACACATAAATGAGAAATTGAAGGATTTCTACCACTCCATATCTCTTTTGGTGTTTTATCTTTCAATAATTTTATTGGTGCCTTGTTGAGATTATAAATAATAGTTTGGACTTCTTCTACCCAATAGAAATTATCTAGCTTAGCTTTTGATAACACATAGTGAGCCATATCCATCATGGTACGATTGCATCATTCAAAAACACCATTCTACTGGGATGTGTATGGAGTAGTCAAATTTTGTTTTATACCTTGCTACTTCAGAAATGCCAAGAAAGTCTTTGACATGAATTACCACCCCCTCCCCCTCAATCTTAGTGGAGGTGAAATAGAGGTTTTTTTATCTCCTTCACAACCTACTAATAGAATATATTTAAATGATGGAGTGCTTCACTCTTCTTCTTTAGGAAGAATACCGACATTGTTTTAGAGTAGTCATCCATGAATAGATAGAATTACTTGTATCTTGAAAATGAATTGGGTAGTGTTCTGCACAAATCAGTGTGAGTAAACTCTAAGCATTTTTTTACATGAAATGATCATCCTTTGAATGGATCCCTATGGTGTTTACCTGTAAGGCAACTAGACAAATAGTCAAGGAACTAGATAGCTTAGGAAGTCCACATACCATCCTTTTAGTACTTAAATAATATAATGAATTGGTAGATAAATGATGATACCGGTAGTGCCAGAGTGTAGTAGATTCTATTGTTGATGTAGATAATACTACTATAGAAGATGAAATGGCATCTAGAGTAAATAATTTGTCTTTAATAAAAGATTTAACAAAAAATTTACCTTTTTATGATATCAATAATGTTTTGATGTTGTTTTGAAAAATAAATTCCACCTTCAGATGATTATTCAATAGCTATCTAACTAATAACAGATTAGATGTTAGACCAAAATGTATAGTACCTTTGTTAGTGTACATTTTTGCATTCTAAGAGGAATGGTAACTTATCTTATTTCTTCTAAAATGTACACTTTATCAGTTATAATCCTAACCTAATCTCTAGTGGGTTGGTCTATCAGCAAATCGAATAACTTCTTATCACTTGATATATTTTTGGTGACACCAGAATCGATCAACTAGATATTCCTTATAGGTTGTGAGGTCTGGGAAACTAGTACCAAGTTCTTATCTTATTAGATATCTCTTCTTAAAATATATATTATTGTTGAATAGAGAGATATCCCTTCTAATTTCATTAATGGGGACATATTTTCAATTTTTGAGAATTATCTCACTCTAATGTGCTAATAGACCATTATTTTTAGGAATTATTCTAGCAATTGTCTATGTCGTGAGTATTGAATCAATAGATATGACACCATTTCATTAAATTTTGATATTTTTAATCTCAAGACTATTGATTCTACTACTATTTATATGGTTGCTTCTTTAAAGGCCCTTTATGTGACTTTTGGGATTGTTGCCTCTTTGAGATAAGAGATTTATTTTTGAACTCATCTTAGACTAAGTTGATAGCTTCTTCTTGCTATAATAGGTTCGCGAGATCTTTAAATGATAATTTTTATTTAGATAAATTTAGTGTCATGATGAACACTCTAAATTTGGAAGGTAGTGCTCTTAAGGTAATCTAGACCAAGAGATCATCTTCTACCTTCTCATCGAGTGCTAGTAACTCAATTCATATTTTAGCCACTCATCATAAGAATTCCTCAACTTTCTTATCAGACTCCATGGTGATTATGTGAAGTATTGATTACAAATTTAGGACATTCATCTTATTATTTGACTCATACATGGTTTCTAACTTGTCACATGCTATCATTGAATCATCAACATCCCTGATATGTGGTTAGACGTCATCAGTGATGCTTCACATGATTATCATCAAGGCTTTGGTAGTATCCTTATCATAATTAACACATGCATTGGGATTAATGGGAGCTTAATTTTATCCTATCATGATTCCCCATAGTCTATTGAACTATAGGATTGTTCACATCTTTGTTTTACATGTAGCATAATTTGGCCCTTTAAGAAGTTCAGCTTCTGATAAAAGTAACTTTAAAGTAGACATTGAAAACAAAAGCAAATTTTTATTTTATTATTATGAAAGAGAGCTACTAGTATTATTGATGATAGAATCTAGTTTGGAGATGATCAAAATACTGACGTGCTAAAAGATAGTGACATTTCTTAGGACATTCAATATTACCATGAGTATCAGGATCGTATCTAGCTTTGAGTTCTGCTCAAATTTTCTTCGCTTGGCATCATATGTCAAATATGAATTAATCTTGAAGACCTTTATGGATTAGTTCATCAAATATAATATTTATACACTCTTCAAAGTCTTTTAATAGGGAAAAATAGAAACCAATGCTCTCATCAATGTGTTTTTCTATTGCCTTTGAGTCTCCATTATTACATTCAACTTTTTTAATAATTTATTTGATGTTGGACATATATAATTGTTATTAAAATTCTCTTCTTATGATATAATCTTCTTTTCATGCCTATGATTTTCCACATTATGGTTGTGCTCAGTGTTATGCTCAAAATGCTAGTCTCCACATTGCTTCTTGGGTGTCAATCTCCATGCTAGGCTGTTGGATAGATATCTATCCCATACATTGGCTTGAAATGAATCACAATTACTTTGTTTAATTCTTAACTACATGTCACTTGATGATGCCATAGTTGTCTTCCATGCAACCACCATATTTAGTGTTGTCGGCAAGTTGCGCCAATCACTCAGGTTCTTTAAATCCTTCAAATGTTGGAATTTACACATAATATTTCCTAGTAGGTATACAGTGTTAGATTTCTAGTTTAATGACACACCACATCAAAATTCATAGTGGCCACTTTGGCATCTCACCTTTGTGCTTCATATTGATGTATCGACCCTTCTTCACTAATCTACTGTGCTTCACAAGATATTACTAGATCTGATACCAAATTATTATCAAATTAACAACATTTTTAATTAATAAAAACTATACATTACATGCATATTTATACATTATGATGGAGTTTTCTAGACCCATCGAACTAGGTTCTCGAACCCGTGCTTATTGCCTATGCTGAGTTGTCCATGTTGATTATTGAAAAATCACCTTAAAAAAATTAATACTTATCTAAGTTGTGATAATATTATAGATGATCTATCTTGATGGTTCAAGAAGCTTCACTATCACTAAAAATTTCCCAAAATAATCTAAATACTAAAATTATCCTATGGGATAAAATTCAACTAAAGTTGACATCCAATTCTAAAAATATACAATTGTTAAAAATATAAATTCTTGAAAGAATAATTAAACATTAATTTCAGACCCTTAAATGATCACATTTGGCCTTCAAGAAATATCAAAATTAAATCTAATTGGATAAAGCGCAAACAAAGTTATGGGTCAAAAGTTATGGCCTCCGAAAGGTTGGCTTATTTTTTTTTGCACCAACATGATGCAAACATACATGCCTATACATGCTCATGTATTTTTTTATTTAATTGATACAAGTTTTAAATATTTTATATGTTCATAAATTATTCATAATTCTACACACAATCAAAAAAATTGATTTTCATTTTCTTGTTCTACTTAGGTGCATCGCATAGAGGACTATGCATTTTTTTATCAGTTTTCAAGATATATTTACATCAAAAATTCATAAAAACGTCTATTCATTTAAAAAAATATAAATAAATACATGTCACAAACTAAAATATCTTATATAATTTTTTACCAAATTATTTCAATAATATTAAACTCTTCTAAAAAAAAGGTGCACCACATGATCATGTATTTACTACATTTTCTAAAAAATAGGAGTTCCTCTTCAAATTTTAGATGTTTGGCCTACTTATACTTACCCATTCTTCTAAAATATTATTTTTTTGTAAAATATACTCGAAATTATACATTCCATATTCTTACATCATATTCAAATTTTGATTGTAGTTATCTCAAATTATTTATAGAAGTTCATATTTCTAAACTTTCAAGAAAATCATGTTCATGGGTAGGCCACTTTTTTCCCCCAAACTTTGTGCAATTAAATAGGAGATATATAAATGGACATCAATAGCCAGTAAAAATATTGCATACAATTTATGGATTCCGATCTATCATAATAAATTATACTAGGGCTTATTTACTATGTATCATCTGTCCATGATTAAAGTGACTATCTCCTCATCATGAACTAATAATGTGCTCTCCTTATATTATGTGGTTCCTTATGAAATTAAATTACATATTTATGAATAAATATAATATTATCTTCCATTTTAATTTAATCTTCCATCTTGCATTTCCCATGCATTAATTTGACTTATATAATAGGTCTACCACATCTAGCCTTTATATGATGCATGGATTATCCAACCATGATTTTGATTTCAATAAAAAATATCAATAAAGAAGTATGTAAACATACTCTTATGATGTCCACACTTTATAAAAATTAGGTCCTAATAATGCAAATAAAATTTTGTCTTTTCTTAATCTTCCTGATCCTTGCATAGTCATGGTTATGCATAAATAAAAAAAGAAGACTCTCCACTCTACTACATTGACATATCAAGTAAGGTTAAAGATTAAAACACTCACCTAAGGTGTACAAAGTGAGCACAAAGAACTAATTGATATAGATAAAATTATGAATAGATATAAAACTAAATACAAATCAAACCATAATAATCTAAAAGACACAAAACATATCCATTTAATCTAATATTCATTTGTATTCATTCAATATTTTTTTCTTAATTGTATATATTCTATGTATTTAATCTTCATTATAAAAATGATCATATACATATAATCTTTAAAGATTAAATTTCCTATACATAAGCCTTTTAATAGACACATGTTATTTTAAACCCTAATCTTGTTCTCCAAATTGCATTTCACATATAAAACTTGTAAGTAAACAATGATCCAAGAGGATTAAAATGAAATGGTAAGGCTTGTAGTTATAGGTTTCCAAATCCTTATAAAATCCCACTAGATAACAAAAAATTAGTTATGAAATCTCAATCTTAACAATTTCCTACACATATTGCTAAAAAATGCTCTTGGGTTTGTAACTCTCTTTACATATTCCCTATATATCCTTCTTCTCTGGTTTGATCCTAACCTATCTTCTTCTTTTTTTGGTGTGTTTGATACATATAAGATCTAAGTTTTTTAATGATACATGTCTATGTTTAATTATAACATAGCACTATCTTCCTAAAAATGTGTGCTTTTTGTATTTAAAAATGCATGCATTCCTTCACGTGTGTTGTTCATCCCTTGGAAAGAATCCTTTATAATACTTTGAAAGATATCACAATATGAAGGAATTATAATGATCACTCTTTTTTACTTAGCATTATTGTAGGTTGGATTTAAAATCCAAAATTAAGGGTCAATATAATGCCTCAACTTTAGTGATCGATGTCTCATCCTTGGATTCAAAAACAATTTATTCTTGGTTAACTAATGATGAGCTTTCTCATTTTTTAATTGCATTTTGAAAATATTTAGGTTGTCCTTTTTCCTAACCAATTTGTTACTTTTGACTCTATTTATTTTTACCCCCTTTGCTCCTATTTATCAGCCCCATTTTCCTAAGAACCCAACACATTGTAGACCTTTATCTTCTTCTACAATTGTTGCTTTAAGATCATTATTCCCTAAATTAGATTTGAAATTATCTAATCATCCTTCTCCTAAATCAATACATTGACTACTTCCAACACAATCTCTTCTGACACCTAATGCTTGAGGATCATTATTTTGTGAATCTCTTTTGAAGTTCTCAACTCAACCTTCTCCTAAATGAAATCTTTGACCACTTCCAGCACAATCTCTTTTGACACCATCATCAACTTCACCTCTATCTACCTACTTTACATAATATATAATAAATGTAAGAGAAATATTATAAATTTAAAATGTTATTTTAATTAGAAATTAAACCATACTTATAAAAATAGAATAATATCATTTAAAATTTAAGAAAACAATAAAACTCCACAATTAACATTACAATATCGAACATGAGTAAACATTTATATAATTCAATTTCAAATATATATTATACATTTATCACTAAATTATCTTATAAAAACAAGTTATTGAAAAGTGTTAAAATAAAATACATGGTATAAAAAACTAAAAAAAGTAATAATTAAATTATAAAAATAATTACATCACTTATTTTTAATAATTAAATTATACATTGATTTTTTAAATTTTTAAAACATAAATAAAATATTAAAACATGATCTCATGTTTCTATTTTGTGTTTCTCTATTTAAATATTTTAATATGATCGTAACTTTTGAATTCTTTGTTTCTAATAATTTAGATGCCCTTCATTTAAAATTTGGCATTACTCATTTCATATATTTAATAAGAGCGATGCTATCTTATAATATTTTTTGCCATTTAGATTATAACAAGGAAATTCAATATCCAAGTGAATCTTCTTCACATATTTTTTCTAAAAATTGTCCATTTCTAGAGATTGATGCATGCTCTTCATCTGGCACATCTATTATAAACCAGCTTTCCATTTTTTATCCACAATAAACACAGTATTAGTGTTTTCATGTATGAATTATTCATTAATTCTTCATCAAATTCATAAAATTTGACAAGATTAGTGATAATATTTAGTGAAGCATCTGAATTTTTCTCTAATGAGATAATTAAAGACAAGGCAACCACTTCACTCAAAGATATGGAGAGTGGGTGCTGCTTAAGGTTGTTGCTATTGGTATCGTCATTGGCTCCTCGATTGGTCTAAATATAGTTCAGAACGTTATTAACCACAACATCAAGATCAAAGAAGCCAACTTTGACACAATTTACATATTTCAATGTAGTAAGGTGTAGGTGGATTATGTCACCTCCTCTAATCTAGTATGTTGTCCAAAGATCCATAGACATTATGATCTAAAACTATTGTCTATTTCATAACATTAAAATATGTTGTTGGGCTCCCAAGGGACATACACCATTGATAAATATATGAGAGCCAATTTATAGGAACTGGTTTAGAAATTTAAACCAATACAGTCCTCACTATAACTACATTCAATATGTTGCATTCTTATATATTTTTTAACTACTTATAATTTTTTTCCTTTCTTCTTTATTTCTTCTTTTATAGTGTTTGATGATGTTTCCAAAGCAATACATTATGTATGAATAAAAAACCTTATTTTTTCCCTTCCCTTTCTAGTATTGTATGTTTTTTGATGAAACATATTAAAATATTAACTTAAAAGAAATGTACTAATAATGCATAGAAAAACATAGGTTGTATGAGAGCACACCTCATAGTGACATTAGGTAAAGCTTAGGAACCAAAAGTAGAAGCACCACAAACAACTGGGAAAAGACTAGAATTAAATCATAATATCATAGCAAAATATACCCTTAAGCAGTTACAGCAAGGCCCAAAAGTGGAGGATCCATATCATTAGGACCCCATCACGAGCTACGAAAGTCATTACTATCTAGAATAGGCTCTCAACTAGTACCTTGCACAGTGTCCCTGTCATCTTCTTCCTATGCTTGAGTGGATGAAATGGCTAAAGAGAGCTTGGAGAACTTGTCTAACTTGTCTAATCGACCTCTAGGTGGCACCCCTCAAGTCTTTGAGTGTAGAGGAGGAGTGTCCCATCCATCATGCTCAATAGGGGAAGAAGGCAGAAGCTGACACCTTTGCTACTACCCAAGAGGGATCATGCACTATTACAAGGTGTCATCATGAGAAAAGCATTAAGAATAGTCACGACAATGTCCACCATGAAGTGATAAAGAAATTATATCCTCCAGTTTGGGATCCCTAGGCAGAGCTGGCGAAATCTGAGCCATTGCACAAGGTGCATGTCCCCAATGAGAAAAGAGATCCTAAAGGTGCCCAAGCTCTATAACAAATTTATTAAATTAAACTTGAATCTATAAAATAACATTGGAGATGATAAAATACTTGCTCAAAACAAAGACATTATAGTCAGTGAAAGCATTTTTAAAAATAGAGTTATTTCTTACCAATTATCATCTATCATCAAGACAATGTTCCAGAAGCTAATATCAAATATGTTTTTGGGGTCACAAGGCAAAAACACTAATGATAAAAGTATGGTAGTCACTTTTTACAGGAACTAGTTTATACATTTAGACCAACATAGTCCTCATTATAGGTACATTGAATATGTTGCATTGCTTCTATGTTTTTTTAACTACTTGTAATCCTTTTACTTTTATTATTTATTTTTTCTTCTACGGTGTTTGATGATGCTCCCTAAGTAATGCATTTTGTATGAATAGAAAACAATTTTTTTCCCTTTACCTTCTGTTATTGTATTTTTCACTTACCATACTTTTTACTATTTGGCATTAGCTTCTTGAACATTGTCTTGATTAGCTCCAGGTTGTTCATCAAAACTTGTCAATATTGGTTTCGGCACTTGTTTCTATTTGAGTTCAATTTTTTAATCTTCAAATAACTCATTTACATGACTATTCCTTCATCTCCTTTTTGGCTAGTAGCTCGTACCTTCTCACCAGGGTTTCTTCCTTCAATAGCTCGGTCCATGGCTGAAAGGAAAATTGGCTGAATCTCATATTATTTATCAAAACATGTTTAACACTTTATTTTTTATTTATAAAATCAGGGAATCCCATAATAAGGTAAAAATATATTTCGTATTTCAATTATTTTTTATATCAAAGTACATATATCTTAGTAAATCCAACTATAAGTTATGACAATACAACTCTTGCATATAGACAAGATTTATTATTAATTATTATTTTTTAATTAATTTATATATTTATTTTATAATATTATTTTCCCTTCATTTTAATATTTATCATTTTAAAAAAATTTATCTATTTTATTTATTAAAAAAATATGTCTTTAATATTTTTTAATTTAAAATATTTCATTATTTTAACATTAATATATTTTATTTCATTATTCTTAAATTTTGTATTTTTATAAAAACTAAAATATTTGTAAATTATTAATTCTAAAACATTATATATATATATATATATATATATATATATATATATATATATATATATATATATATATATATATATATATATAATTTATAAAATTATATGAAAGAGATTATAAAATTATAAGAAGAAATTAGATTTATTAATATGTAACTAAAAACCACTCTTATTAATTGTAACATCTTTTAATTCTAATTTTTAATTGTTTTCTTTAAAAATTTAATTGAAATAATATTAAATCTCATTTGTTTTGTTTCAAAGTCTTTTCTCACAATTTTCACATACATAAAAATTACATTTAATTAATATTTTAAAATCTTTTCATAATTTAGTCATTCAAATTTAATGTTTGATTTATATTTTATTATATATAAATCATAATTTTATTGTTAAAATTGAAATATGTTCATAATATCTAGAGTTTATTATATTGTTTCCGAAATGGTTTATATCAAATTATGTATTATAATATAACATTTATTATCTAATTAAAACATATAATTTAATCTTCATGCAAACTATTATCCCAAACTATTATTCATCATACATAATTGAATCATATTTTTTTATATTTTATTTTCTAACTTAATATAATATATATATATTGAATTATTCATATATTATATGAAATGATTTCTTAATCATATGTGGTATTATTAATAAGACTATTTATAAATTATATATAATCATTTTTGATAAATTATGTGCATGCTTAACAAATCATTTGTTATTATTTAAAAATTATAAAACTATATATTTTTAATATTTATATTAATTAATATAACATAATAAAAACCGATTATATTCGTTTTATATATACAATAACTAAAAACAACTAATCCTATAATTTGATAAACCTCCATGATTCCAAAAAACTTGTTAGAGTATATTATATGCATTTTGTTGAGTGTTTTGAAACTATCGATTTAACCTTTCCTGTTTATGAATAAGTTGTATTTAGTTTGAAACAATGCCCACATTCAACTTAATTTTCTACATAAGTTGTGCCATCTAGGAATCTATTGACTTTTTATTTAATTTTAATTTTTTTCTTTTGGCCATGTAATAATTGAATGTTAATATTTTTTGTAATCCATTGATATTTGGATTTCATTGTAAATATTTTCTGTTTTCGTTGCATTTTCTGCCCTATTTCATTTCTCTGTGTGAAGATTAAGAGGGAAATGTTAACCAAAGTCCTACACCTCTATTCACTCTCCCTGCAAGTTTATGATATTTTTCTTAATCTTTCGATAAGTATAGATATCTGGTTATCTATAAGTGAATGCCATATTTGTTTTGGATAACCGATTAAATGTGATTGGGAAATTCTACACGATGTTTATGGCTCGAAGTACTAGATGTTTCTACAAGATCTTTACAGATTTTGGTGGAGGAATTGCCAACCAAATTTATGACACGTTCTAACTGTTATGGCATTCTACTCCAAGACATTGTAATCAATTCTTTTAATCATTTCAATTTATCTGAACCTGTATTGTCTTTAATAATTAAGAAATCAATACTGACATTTTCGAAAGCATGGCGAAAGATCTCATTCAAGTCTTACAGAAACAAGAATGATGTTGTTCAAAGCGCTACCTTGAAAGATCTACATTTTACTGTTGCCACTTTTGAAACTCATCTTCTTAATGCACAGATGGGTTGTCATTTTATATGAGATATTTAAAAAAGAAATTTTCTTCACTTGAGCTGCAATTCTTTGCTCCATGAATATCTGATAATTTATTTGGTACTATAGATTCCATATCTTACAATGTTTTCTTATTAAACAAATTTCTAGAATAACAGTTTGAATGGAAAGAATCTTTGAATTTGATTTTGGGATATGCATTGTAATTTCTACAGGTGTGTGTTTCTTATTTATCTGTTAAGTAATATAAATCATTTTATGGACATTTTCCTTTAAAAATGAGATATTAGCTGCTGTAGGTGAAAATGCTAATAAAATTTCGCATCCTATCTTCACGTAGCATATGGTCTTTTTTACTTTTATTTTGTTTATTGGGAGAGTTGAGTCTAGTGAATTAGGTTCATTTACATTTTAGAAGCATCGTTAAATTTCATTGTAATGATTTTGAAGTTACAATAGTCTCTAGAACAGAGGACACGATGACCTTTGTTCATTGCACCTCTATCATAATAAATAATAAGATACTGAACATGTTGATTGACATATTCGTTTGTATTGACTTGGAAGTGGTGGCTAGATTATTCCACTTAAATTTTTATGTATGTTTGCGCTTGTTGGATACATTTACAGTTCATGTTTAAAAATAATTTTATGTAAAAAAATAATTTAGGAAGTATTTTTAACATAAAGGAGGTGTAAAAATTTATTAAATCAAGAAGTACAAAGTAAGGGAATTACATAGCCCTATCAATCTCCACCAAGTGATCCAACTGTTAAGACAAATCTGGGGGTAAATGACCTCAGTCCATCAAATTCCAGTCATGAATATGCTCAGAAACCCATTTAGCTAAAGAATCAGCAACACCATTCCACTTTCTAGGAATATGAGTAAAAGTAACAAACTCCAAAGAAGCATAGAGGTTAAGAATCAAAGCAACAATCAAAGTTAAATGCCAGTTGACATCATCTAAATGCCGCCTATTCAACAAATTCACCATAACCTGGGAATCAGACTCACATATGATCCTTCACCAGCCCAATTGACTTCCACGCTCCACAACCGTTAGAATAGCTTGAGCCTCCATTAGATTATTAGTGTGAAGACCCTTATAAATAGAAAAGATAAACTGAACATCTCTAGATCTATCTCGACCAACACCACCAATCCCAGCATGACTAGGGTTACCTCGAGAAGAGCCATCCATGTTGATTTTTAAGACACCCTGAGGAGGAGACCATCACTCCTCCCTATTCACCTTCGGGGTAGGATATATACATATATTGCGCATGCGCTGATGTTGCTGAGATAGAAGATGAAGATGATTACACCATCCAACATCATAAGGATCCACTAATGCAGTAAGATCACACTTAGCTGCAATAGTTTCTCCCAAAGAATGCAAAATTTTCCACCACAAGCGAGGGGCCACCACCATCTCCTCCTAAAAAATCCATTGATTTATTTCCAACCAAAGGTTCTAGATAATGAAGAATGGGCAAATATCCCAAGCTACCTAAAGAAAGGAAGTAGAAACTAGAGCCCTGCCCCACCGATCCACAAAATCAGCCAGTGAGGAGACATGCCAACATGGCTTATTCCACACCCTCCACCAAAAGTGCCAAATCTCCCTAGCATAGGAACATTGGAAGAAGAGATGAGAGACACTCTCCTCATCGTTACAACACAAAACACACATAGAAGGGCCTTGGAACCCATGCTTACATAGATTATCCCAAGTGAGAGACCAATTTTGAGCAACTAACCACATGATAACTTGTGCCAAACATGCTTCCACCAAGGGACCTCATTATTACCAAACAACTACCTACCCAGTTGCTTATATCTAACAGTCGCAGAGTACTTCCCAAACAAATCACATCCATCCCAAGCCAAGACATTAGGTCCCCTCAAAGAGTTACAAGCACAGGAAACCAGAAGCTAAAGTATTATTTGTGAGACATTTTGTGATTATTTTTTGTTCATATATGTCATATTATAAAATTTACTATAAATTTTTATAAGTAAGAAATAAAATTGTTATGTAACGATATGTATGAGCTACGTAAAAATTGAAAAGTAAATAATTGTATATACATATTAATGAATTAGCATATTCCTTTAAAGTTACTTGGAATTTATGGTTATCTTATGTCAGTTCATATGTTAATATGTTTGTATTTGTTAGATATAGTCAAGGTTCATGTGTATAACACCTACATGATATTTATAAAATATCTTACATAATTCTTTCCATGTCTTAAAAGAACATTATGGTGTAGAAATTTTTTTGTGCTTTGTTAAATTTGTATTAAACAACCCACTATATGTTAACCTAGTATAGGGTAAACTTTAAGAGCCCATATTTGATACGACTTTATATTTGTTTAGACCAATCTGATTCACAACCTTGACGAATCGACAGGTTCTAAAGTTTTTTTTTCCATTTTCTATTAGCGTAGCTAATGTATTACATTATTTTGTTAGTTTAATATATTGTTTAGTGTAGTTGTTATAATTTTAGTTAATAATAGTTGGTTGACTGTTATGATTCTATTATTTTAACTGATTTGTTCTACATTATATTTATACACCTACCTTTGAATGAATAAAACACGAGGTATTCTCCTCCATTTTGGTACTAAAGGAGCACCTACAAAAAGCCTATAGCCCAAGATGTGTGCAGCATGCAACATGAAAATCTATGTTAATTGAAGCTTGAAGATATGAGAAGAATATGATTACATGTAGATGACATCTTGCAGAGTGAGAGCTTGAGGATGGAAGCCTAGAGAATTTAGAAATCGTGATCTTGAATTAGAGCAAGCCAAAGCTTGATAGATGTAGTCATGGGATAAGGTGTAAAATAGAAGATTTGATACAAGAATGAAAGTATAGTTGTGTTATAGCCTGGTCGATGCTTTTATCTTGCCTAAGTGTGAAGTAAGCAAGCTTAAATTAAAATGATGTGGAGTGTACCAGAGGCATTGAGAAAGAATAAAGAGCACACCAAATTGTAGAAAATAGTGAAGCTATAGAAAAGGATCGATGACTAAACTTACCTTATTGAATCTTATTATGCTCATAAAGAAGAGACATACTAGAAAAACATTTCATCTCCTTCAAATATAGTTCACTTCGGAAAGCTAACCAAGCTAGATTGAGTGTGCGGACAATGCTACAATAAAATAAGAAGGTAGCATTTGAATAAGGTACACCTTTATAATACATAATTTTGAAGCATAAATATTATTTTGTTAGCTTTTTGAAATTTTGTAAAAGGAAAACAAATCAAAAGGATGTTTGTACCCAAACTCCTATTATTCGATGCATAACTCCTTGAAGGGCCAAATTTAGCCACATGGAAGATGAAGATGTGGACCATTCATAAATTTAAAAATTAATTGGTAATCATCACTAATACGGTGATCTATCCTATCAAAGTTGATGAGCACATAAAATATGATAATTCAGATGCAAAATACCTCGTATTGATCACACATAGTGTCATAGATGGGGTTTAACCTCACATTCAGGATATGTCAACATCAAAAGAGGCTTGGGAAATTTTATCTAAAATATATGAGGTAAATAATCAGACACATATACTCCATCTCCAGTCAAATATTCATACTCTCATTATGAAAGAAGATGAGAAAGTTGAGGATTTCATACACATGGTAGCAGAACTATGATCTAAATTGATTACGCCAGGAGAAAAGATTGAGGACAAGCTATTAGTTTAAATCACATTAAGATATCTCCCATCTTAATTTCTCATGTTTATCATGATATTGAACATCATAAATCAAGTAGTGTCTTTCAAAAAATTGTTAAATCTGCCTTAACAAGAAGTCATCCAATCTATGCAAGAAGAGTTCAAGGATAAAGCTCTAATCTCCAAGCAATGTGGTTCAAAATTATTAATAATACCACCAAGGTAGACACAACAACAAAAATTTGAAAATTGATAATAAGGTTTCACATTTACCACACTAATACACATGATAAGGATAGTTATTGGTATAATGCCTTAACACAAGGCTCATCCAATCAAGAGAGTACATCTATTAAAGATGAGTCACCTAAATGAAAGAGACATCATTGATGATAGAGGCATCACAACATCAAAAATATGATGAATTATAAGAGGATGCACCCAAAAGTATATAATGTAACAACATACATAATTATGTTGTTCTTGTCTCCCAAACCTCATCAAAAATGAGAAAAGTTTGGTTGATTGAATCTAACACAAGCAAGTATGTGATATGATTAAAGAATTTGGTTGAGGCATTAATAACTCAGCCCATTGGATATTGAGTTCTAATTTCAAATGAAAAAGAGTATGTTGTAAAGGGAATTATCACTATCACCATTCCTTTCAAGACATGAACCTCTACTTCTACTAAGGAATTGTATGTCCCTAATATAATAATAAATCTCCTCTTTATGTCAAATTATGAATCATAAGGTTAAGGTATAGTTGATGATCAATAATCATACAAAATCATATCTCCTCTCATGGGATGGTCAAGTCATTGCTAGAGGATTTTTCAAGGATCGATTATTTACCTCAAATTTTGTTTCATCTAATGTTTTTGCTCTCTCTACCTCTACAATAGAATCTAAAACATTATATAAATATCGATATGAGAACCTTTATGTTGGTTCTTTATACCAACTTAGTTCTAAGGCCATCATCCGTGGACATCTTTAGCTATGTCATTCATTTATTATATGCCCTAGATGGTGTATTAGTCCATACAAATAAAGAAATATACGTACATGTTACAAACCTATAGGTCCATATAAATAAAGAAATAATGAATAGTTCTTAGCATTCCATAAAAATAAAGAATAGACCTACATGTTACAAACCTATAGCTACTCATTTTTTGATAAAAGGAATTTGTCCATACAAAGAAGAACTAGTTAGAAACATGAATCCATATATAAATGAGTGTACAAACCCATGAAGAAACCTATGCTATTTGAGATTCATAAAGGGTTGAGGTGACTAGTGTCATAGTCAGTAGT